>OX424572.1:184328444-184851547 GCA_949152435.1 Gastracanthus pulcherrimus
TATTACGGGTTAAAAACATCCAAGAATAAATTCAAATATTACGGGTTAAAACACCCAAGATTAAAAACAAATATTACGGGTTAGAAACACCCAAGAATAAATTCAAATATTACGGATTAAAAACACCCAAGAATAAATTCAAATATTACGGGTTAAAACACCCAAGATTGAAAACAAATATTGAAATCAGATATTACGGGTTAAAAACACCCAAGAATAAAACAAATTATTCGAATAGAACTACAAATTAAATATCTGAAAAGTAATTATATTTTATTTACAATTTTTGTAGCGATTATATTAAGATTTCTATTTCTTGTATAAATTACTTTTAATAAATAGATTTATTCCTAAAAAGATTCAAATTTAATAAAAGTACCTAATATATATATACATATATATATATATATATATATATAAAATTGAACGCAATACATCACATGGTAATGCACCTCGTCGCTAGTCACTAGTAACGTATAGCATGCCTGTGATTTCTATATATTCTGAACCTCGCGAGCTATTTTAGCTTACGTACGCCAGAAATATAGAACAACATACTTTAGTAATGCACCTCGCCATCATTTATGAAAGCGTAAAGCATACTAAGGCAATGTTTATGGATATACGCCTCGAGATTAATATTTAATCACGTACAGTATATCCCACTAATAAAACTTATTTTCGAACCTCACAGGTATACCAATATACATATCCCAAGGTAATAAACTAATCAATAACAGAGAGAGACATCATTTCTAAGAATTGAAGTAAAGCCGAGAATGCTCATTACGAGGGTTCAAGACATTAGAAACTAATTACATACGATTTGCCTTAGAGACCCTGGCTATTGTGCGAAAGCATAGGCCAAAATAAAAGGCGCATTTAAAAGCTTGTAGCATTAGTCTTATTTGTAGTCTGTTGGACGTCACATACGAAAGAAAAATATGTTTAATAAGCTCTTTTACTGAGTATGCGCATTATTATTAAGTTAGAAATGGGCGCAGGAAATTTCCGTGTAGAACTTATTTTTGTATAATTTTTTCGTGCAGAAAAAATCATTTGTGTAGAATATAAATGTATACGGTATATTAATGGTACCGTCTAGCTACAATTTTTTCGAAGCTGAGCATACCAAAAAGCTTTTTAGGTAAAACATATAGTCGGGGCGTCAGTGTCACGTCAGACAAACGTGACAGTGAATCCAAAATATTGCATAAGCAACGTTACAATATGCCGTAATTTTGAAATTTGGAAATCGGATCCGGCTCATCTTTTTAAGGGAGCAAGCCTCGTTTAAACCCAAAAAAACAATTTTTTTCTCTAGTCAAGGAAACTTTTTATGTTTAAAAGCAATCATTCTGAAAAATTGTATGCTATAAATACTTAGTAATATCTTAAATTTTATCGTTGTAAAACCTCAAAATCGTGATGTATCACGTCACAATAAATCACTATTTTCAATACCATTTTTATTAAAGTTGTTGTGTTCCTTACACGATTGCAGGTGACACGATGAACGAAAACAAATTTTCCACGGTTATTCGGCTCCTTTTGACGTGTATTGCAAAAAGAGCAAAGCACTTTTTCATTAAAATATTTTTTATTATTTTTTGGAGGCCCAACCTATTCAAAAGAAAAATAAAATAAAAATACTTCAAAAAGTCGGTTAGGTCTCCGAAAAAAAATAATAACAAAAATTTTAACTTTAAATGGCCGCCATTTTGTAATTTGGAAATTGGGCCCGGCTCATCTTTTTAAGTACCCATAGAGGTATCTTAACTTGCATTATTGACAAAATTGAACACTTAATGTTTTTTCAAATACGCAAACATTTTGAGTTTCTTATCCTAAGAATAAAAAAATTGGCTTTTTGACTTTCAAAGCCTATTAATCATATGCAAAATTTATTTTTAAACAACTTTATTAGAGTAACTTATTTTGATAAAATCCATATTTAACGAGTTATTTTAAGTAGAGTAAAAAAAGAGCGGTAATTGGGTCACTTTTTGCTTAAAAAGACGCACTTCTGTACCAGATCCATTATAATAACCGCTTTAGGGGCGTATTCTATAAGCTATCATTAGGCTCCTGGGTGACCTTTGCCTGTTGTAGTTGCTGTACGATTTCCCTGACACTCCAACTATTCAGATGATATTAAAACTTCGATCTTCGATGTTCAGAAAATTGTGAGTCAAATGAGTAAGATTAAATAACAATTATTAACTTTACAAAATTTTAGAACTTTATAACTATTAAAGTATTGTCTAATAGTACATTACGATACGTGTGACCTGAGTAGTCCTTTACTGCAGCATGGCGTGTAATAGCGAGGTCGCTAAACGCCGTGCTATGAAAGACGACTTATAACACGAGTATCGTATACTATTTTATTGCACTGCCTGCCCTAAGTCGGCTGTCACGCCTATCCGTGCCCTAAGCAGTCCATTATCCCACCGTGCGGTTAGCACCCGAGCGTAGCAAGGGCGATAAGCACGGTGCATTAATGGACTACTTATGTCACGGATAGGCGTGACATAAGTGCGTACTTAGGTCACGTAATGCTATAAAAAAATACATTTTGCCTAAAAATAGGTTTGATTCATTAAATGCCTAGGGTTTTAAATATTTATGAACATTTTCAAGATTTTTAGGTGTACAATACATTCCAGACATCTCTAATAAACAAATATTTAAAAAGGTAAATTCATATGTACCCAACTTAAAAATCTTAGCAGATACAACAATTTAAAAGCCTGTTATTTCTTTAAACAATTTATGCTTTGCAAATGTTATGCTTTTAACTAAATTCATGAAAATTTTAAAAATTCTATGAATTTCAACATAATATTTACGTCTTTTTAGAGAATCATCCATATTGGTCATTTCGTTATATATAACGAAATTTATGTTGAAGAAATGTCAACATTTCATTCCAATAATTCTGTATAGAGCCGTTGTTGTTGAAACTTCGTAAATAGCTCTATTAAGGGCTAGCGAGTTTTGGTTTTGTCTTGTTGAGTGATATTAGTTAAAAATTAATTAATCAATTTCATTAATCAATTCATTTGTTCAGAGCCGTTTCTGCTCCGTCCCCAACGGCCCCGGTTTTCGGAAAAACTTCGATTATTTTTATATTTATAATCAATCGAAAAAACGGAGGGCAGCACATACACCCGACGTGGGAATTTTCTGGTCGAATGCGGTTGAATCATATTTTAGCATAATTTGACTGTTATTTATATTTGTAGCAAGAAATCCAGCTTGATTATCATTCTGGGAGTTACCCTGCTGAAAATAGGTTTTTAATATTCATTAAAATACATAGAGCTGATATTCAATAAATTTGAAAGACCGTTCTTGATCATACTTCTACCTATTAAAGATAATTAAAAAACATAGAGGTTATTAGAAACCATTTAAAACAATTAAAAGTCATAAGATATAGTTAAAAATTTTCAATAAACTTTAATTGGTTTTTAATAATTAAATTCAATTTAAAGAAATGGGAATTCATTAAACCTTATTCAGAAAAAAATAATTAAAATTCATTCATTTAATTGTTTTATAAACTGTACACGGAGAGAAATCGTTCGGTAAATTTTACTAAATAGTATAGGAAATTTTACTTAAAAGTATAGTAATTTAGCCACAGACTGTAAGTTTTCAGGATTTTACCATGCAGTATTGTAAAATTTCTAGTTTCGTAAATTTTACTATACTGTATTGTAAAATTTCCAAATTGAAATTAATAAATTTTATATTTTTTATTGTTTTCTAAAATGAAAATTTATAGAAAATATTATTTTAGAATTTTTTATTCTTGAGTTGTATATTGATATTATAGTATAGTTAGATTTGTATAGTATAGTTTAATGTTTAAGGGGATGTCGGAGCCCCGCCCCCCCTTTTGCTGTCCGACCTATTTTGTATTTCCAATTGTTTGTAAAAACTACAAGTCCGACTGACTTTATCTTGTACAGATCGGTTCATTATAGTAAGCACTACGGTGCTCAGCTCTAAATCTTACTGTAAAATTACATTAAAAGAAGTTATTAGCAAAAGTATGGTATGATTACAATTTTGAGGTTAGGTTTCAATGCGTAAACACCCTATTGTATTTCCAATTAATCAGAAAAATAACTCATCAGATCAACTTTATCTTGCATGCAAAAGCTTTATTATAAAAAGCACTACGGTGCTCTGCTCTTAAGGTTTCCCTGCATTCTATATTTTAAAAGTAATCACTAAAAGAAAATACACGATTTTAGCTCCGACATCCCCTTAATGGAAATGATTATGAGTGATAAGGAGATGATGATAATGATGGTAATGGTGATGGTCGGTGGGTAGGAGAATAACAACATTTCGCTCGTCGCAAATAACGTTTAATGACCCTATTTAAAACCTAAACTAATTACTAATTACTAACCTAACAATACGTTATAGATATTGCAGTACGTACTCGCTCACATATGATTTTATATGCAACCAAATGGACTTATATATTAACCAAGGTGAAATTCGGGCGCTTGCATATTTGGATTAATCGTTCAGCCTCTAGCGGCAGATGCGCGTATCGCACTGCGATATTCGTTTGACTTAAATATTTGATTGGTTGTGAATTTACGCGCGAAATTCGAATTTCGTGTATAAAAAGCGAGTAATTAAAATTATAACGTGAAGAGCGCGATTTGAATATTCAATTAAATATTCAATTATTAGGTTGAAGTACATAATATTACTAAAATATGCATTATTTTATTATTGTATTATTTTATTTCAGAAATTAAAATTTTTACATCCAACATTTAGGTATAAAATAATATCCATTTGAAAGTAGCATTACGTCCCTGGTAACACAGTCTGACGCACTCGCGATTGCGCCGAAAGTGTACGGTCTGCTTCACACTCTGACTAGGTTTCTGCTACACGACGATTGCGGCAGACGAGCGCGGCAGGATTGCAGCAGACGTGCAGCCGACAAGTGCGACTATGGGGGATGAAATAACGCACTCGCGAGTGCTGCAGAATTGCACCCGAATTGCGTACGACGATTGCGGCAGACGAGTGCGGTAGGATTGCAGCATTCGTGCAACCGACAAGTGCGATTAAGGAGGATGAAATAATGCACTCGCGAGTGCAGCAGGATTGTACTCGAATTGCGTATGACGATTACGGCAGACGAGTGCGGCAGGATTGCAGAAGACGTGCAGCTGACAAGTGTGATTAAGGGGGATGATGTAACGCATTTGTGAGTGCATTAAGATATACTTCTAAAACGATCACACACCTCGTAGCGAAAAACCTCAGATCACCGAGAATGGTAACAAAAAAAAGAGTTCCAAAGAGTTTTATCTTCCAGACGGCTTGTGCGCGGTCTCTTATAGTATTTACCACGCCAAACTAGTCGAGTGAGCCCAAAACTGATGCACTCGCCGTCTTGCGGCGGTGACTTATGTCCTATACGCTTTGCTTCCACCGGATATGTGGACTGCAGGTCTGCTGCAATCCTGACGCACTCGTCTGTCGCAATCGTCGTACGGAATTCGGGTGTAATTCTGCTGCACTTGCAAGTGCATTATTTCATCCTCCTTAGTAGCACTTGTCGGCTGCACGTCTGTTGCAATCCTACCACACTCGTCTGCTGCAATCGTCGTACACAATTAGAGTGCAATTCTGCTGCACTTGCAAGTGCATTATTTCATCCTCCTTAGTAGCACTTGTCTGCTGCAATCGTCGTACACAATTAGAGTGCAATTCTGCTGCACTAGCGAGTGCATTATTTCACCCCTCTTAGTCGCACTTGTCGGTTGCACGTCTGCTGCAATCCTGAAGCACTCGTCTGCCGCAATCGTCGTACACAATTCGGGTGCAATTCTGCTGCTCTCGCGAGTGCATTATTTCATCCCCCTTAGTCGCACTTGTCGTCTGCACGTATGCTGCAATCCTGCCGCACTCGTTTGCCGCAATCGTCGTGCAGCAGAAACCAAGTCGAACCGACCGCACGTCGGCTGCTGTAATTTTTGTGATTGCACGCACGATTGCAGCAGAATTGCGGCGAAATTGCGATGCTTTTGTTACCAGGGGTAAGTAACAATACAATTTTCAACATCTATTCCACGAAATGCATGATAGTATACTATACTATTATCATATATCTTAGATGCTGAGTAATGTGTATCATAAAAGCAATCTTGAAATTGTTGACACAATACGAAAAATTCTCGTTCGTGAATGAGAATTTCAGTAACAAAATAGAACTGAGGAGCATCTTCTGAAAACATAACTAAAATTGTATTTCGCCTGATTCTATTTTCATTAGCATCAATCCACTTAGTAGTCGTTACTGTATTTTTCATAGGGTTAGATAACATCGTAGTAAATTTATTAAATTTTTCTATAGATCTAATCAAAATCTCTTTCTGTTTACCGAATAAATATGATGGATCACATATTTTATTATTAAACCTGTAATTTTGTATCATTTGATGCCTAACAGCTACAGTTCGACTAATATTTAGTTTACTAGGAGTAGAATTTCGAAGGAGTAGTTAGAACTCTACGCATTTTTAGACTCAACAAACATGATGTACGAACATACGAAGGAAAATTTTACATTTTATATATACTTACATCATCTTTTGAGTCCAAGAGAATTCGCTTCGTCGAAATCTGCTTTGAGGTCACCCTCAATTTCGCGTTCAATATTCACGTTCATGGATACAAATTTGGGTTATGTTTCCTGAATCTGGCGGGCTCACTATTGTTGTTTCGCGTTGCGGTGCTCAGGGAGATATATAAAGCGTCTCCCTGGCGGCGCTATCCGCGTTCGCGCATGCGCATAAGCGCGAATCGAGTACATTTGCATTTTATAGCATAAAATGTGATATATTTCAATAAAAATTACTATACTTTCTTGTAAAAATATCTACAGAGTGCTATAATATTCATAACCTCAATTTTTTACTAAACTTTATTGTAATTTTTCCTATGCAGTTAGGCAATTTTTTATTCATGTTTTGTAAAAATTAACAAAGTATTTTGTAAAAGTATTGTAAAAATTATCAAAAGTGTAGTCAAAAGGCCATTTTTGGTAGTCTATGACTAAATTACTATACTTTTTAGTGAAATTTACTAGATGTTTCGTAATATTTACTAGACGATTTCTCTCCGTGTAAGTATACGTGTATAAAACTTCATTAAAGTTGATAAAAAAGTATACCAAAACTGCTCATTCAAAATAATTAAAATTAATTAATTACAAAAACATCATAAAAGTTGATTCAATGTTGAAGTTCGTTGATCGTTAATAACATTTTTGCTCATTAAACTTTATTTAGTCTCAAATAATTTAAAGATATAGGAATTCATTGGACGTTATTCAGGAAAAAAACAATTAAAATTCATTCATTTAATGGTTTTTTAAACTGTAAGTATGTGTATAAAACTTCATTAAAATTCATAAAAAGTATACCAAAACTGCTCATTAAAAATAATTAATATTAATTAATTACAAAACATCATAAAAGTTGATTCAATGTTATTGAAGATAATTTATCTTTAACAACATTTTTGACGATTAAAATTTATTTAGTTGCAAATAATTTAAATACATAGGAATACATTAGATATTATTCAGAAAAAAACAATTAAAATTCATTCATTTATTTATTTTTAATAAATGTATGCAAGTGCATTAAAGTTTATTAAAATTTATAAAGGTCTATACTGAAATTGATCATTAAAAGTTTTTAATGTCAATTAATTATAAAAATTCATTAAAGTTGATTCAATATTATTAAAGTTAATTCATAGTTTGATAATTGAAATGTCGATGTTCATTGGAGTTATAGAAGTTAATTAAAAATGATTGGACTTTAAAAAATTTTAATGAAATTTAAAAACTTATTTTCAACAGGGTATGCAGGCATTTTTGTACTAAAAAAGGCATCTCCATGAATTTTTTGTTGTTGAGCCGAATGATCGAACCCATTATTAATGGTGTTTATAAATAGCTTTTTTAGCAATTTTTAGCAAATTTATTTTTAGCAAGAAATACAGTTCGATTGCCGTTCTGGAACTTGTAAAGGTACTTTTGTACTAAAAAAGGCATCTCCATTAATTTTATGGTAGTCGACCAAGTGATTGAACTATTTTTTTTTCAACCTTTAAGTTTTTAAATGGACTAAATCCATGTCATAAAAGGTCATATGATCTTGAAAATATATTTTTTTTTTAATTTAGAAAATTTGCATACAAAAGTACACATTTAATTTTTGTGAAAATGCACGCTTATTTAGTTAAAAATCATTCAAGACAGCTCCAAAATGCAACAAATGCTAAAATTACCGTCTTTGACCAACTGTAACTCGAACATACTTGGTCAAAAAAATCTGAAAAAACATCACAGACACTTATAAGAAATTACTGGGAAATCAACAGCAAACAAAAATTCTTTTAAATTTCAGAAAAAATTCTTCCTTTAGTATGTAGAATAGTCCGTTGATGGTGGAGAGGGGGGGGGTCTGACATTAACATTTTAGATTCCCTTGGTAACTTGATGTATATTTATTTTTTGGTATGCAGAATCCAAATTTCTTGGTTACCAAGCCCAATTGGCCAGATTTTTTGTTATTCACGATTTTTGGTAAAAATACACCATTTTCACGAATTTCTCTATTAATATGTATTGTATACATGTATACCATACTTTTATTTCTGTTTTCCGGTAATTTCTTTGTTACCAAGCCTAAAAATGTCCAGATGTTAGGTTTTGTATGATTAATTGTAAAAAAATCGCTAGTTTTAAGTTTTTCTTTATTAAATATGAAGTTTATATAAATAATCCATATTTTATATTGTCTTTCAGTATAGAGAATCCGAATTTATCGGTTACCAAGCCCAGAAATGGATAGGTTTTTAGGTTATTTACGATTTTTGTTTAAAAAATTGTTATTTTTATATACATAAAAAATACTTTTATTTATATTTTCTGCACTCTCAAGTCGATAGAACAAAGTTCAATCGATTCTGAGTGTGAATCTTAATACCTATAATCGCTATTGAATACAATTCTAAATCAAATATATTAATGTTAAATTGAAAGGTCGATTCAAAACGATTAGTAAAATAGCATTGCAGTCGATTGGGGGTCCAATCAGTATGAATCGACTTAAATATACATTTTTCATATTAATTTTATCGCATTCAATCGATTTGTATAACATTACATTTTTAATTGTATTTTAATCGTATTCCGTTCCAATAATTGGTATTAAGATTCACACTCAGAATCGATTGAACTTTCTTCTATCGACTTGAATGTAGATTTTGCGATTCATTGGATTGATTTTAATCAAATCGAATCGATTTCAATTAAATAACGCTTTTAATTGGTTTTAAATGTTATAGTGAGCGCTAACATAGACATTTAAAATCAATGAAACCTTTATGTATCGACTTCAATGTCATTTTCGCCATTCATTGATTTTAATCGAATCGAATCGATTTCAGTAAAAAACGCTTTTAATTGGTTTTAAATGCTATAGTGAGCATTAACATAGACATTTAAAATCGATGCAACCTTTATGTATCGACTTCAATGTCATTTTTGCGATTCTTTTCATCGATTTTAATCGAATTTAATGTAGTCATTTGCAGATCATTATTTTTAATGAATATTGATAGTATTCTTCAATATTGCTTGAACCAATACATTGTTATAGTAAATTATAGTAGAATTCAAGCATCATATTTAATTGAGATCTATTATAAAAATTAATCGCTTTTAATGACAGTCGATTTCAGTGCGTTAATGTATATTACATTTAATAACATTTATAAATAAAATTAGAACTCAAATACCTTTGGAAATAAGTTTTTATTGTTTAAATAAACTTGTTTCAATACACTTTGTTGTTATTTTACTTTGTAAAAATAAACATAAAAATACAATAAAAATATTTGTTCATGTAAATATTCTGCTCATAATCAGCATTTAAAAACGATTGAATGACTAATTTGCTTCAACAGTAGATCAAAATCTAAAGTTACCAGATTACGAATGATTGAGCAGATTAAACTCAATTTAGATGGATTGGAATCGATTAATTATCTAATTCATCTCAATCAGTTTCAATCGGTTAAAACAATTATTATCTGGTGATATTGGATTGAGATTATTTTATTTATGAATTGATTTGTCATAATATCAGGGTGTATCTACTCAATATTTGTAAACAAAAAAAGGTTTATTGTAACTATTATTACTTTCAGTGTCGATTGGTAATTCAATATCTAACTTAAAAAAAGAATTTCAAACAAATGATCCACTTATACGACTTCAATAGAATTGCCGATTAAAGTGAATCATTGCAGCAATCAAACACACGAAAAATGACGGAAAACTCTCTGTTTTAAGAAACTAGTAACTATAGTAACTATTGGATTTCACGTAGAAGCGATATATTTGAAAGAATACTATATTGTAAACTTATAATTTTATTAAACCTACATTGAAAAGAGTATTTTCATTCAACTGTATGATAAATTTTTAAGTTTGTAATAGTATTCTTTGACAGTATCGCTTTTGCGTGAAATCTAATAGTTACTAGTTTCTTCAAATACTAAGTTTCGTTATTTTCTATAGCTCGTGTATTTGATTATTGCCCTAATGATGTACTTTAAAGTATATTACGTGTTTATAATATTGCGTATATATGTCAAGATACTAAAGTCAGAGAACCTTCAACGTGATTTTTAGAATTTATTTGCCTTTTTTACCGCAAATTTACCATTTTGTAACAAATGTTAAGTAACAGAAACTAATTTACAAGGTTTATTTAATATTTATTGTTATTTATTGTGTACAAATATTAAACAGCTTCTATCTTTAGGCATTCAAAAAGATTGATGATTGTGTTTGTTGAATATAATTCGAATGAATAAAACATGTATGCGAAAAATATTAATTGGGATCGATTCACTATTGTAACTATAGATATTTATTCAAACCGATTAAAAAGAACGCATTCAAATCTTATTCATAAAATGCGTGATTAAATTGTAGTGAAGTCGATTCTATCTTTACGCATTCAACAAGATTGATGATCGTGTTTATTCAATTACATTCAAATAGATTCAAAATGTATGCGAAAATTGCACATTGGGATCGATTCAGTTTTGTGGCTATAGGTATTTATTGAAGTCGATTAAAAAGAATCGCGAAAAACACATTTAAATCTTATTCATAAAGTTGTGCGCTTCAATTGTATTGAAATCGATTAATTTTAATGTAAAAAGTGAGCATTAACAACGATTACGATTAAAATCGATCCATCTCGATTAATTTTTAATCGGTCACTTTCAGCAAGTCGATAGCATCGATTCAAAACTATTAAATTCGATTAAAATTCAATCGAATTTGATTCATTTTAATTCGTCTTTTTTAGCAGGGTGGTGTGGAGAAACCAAATTTCTTGGTTACTAAATCCAAAAATAGTGATCTTTTACCAGCAATCGCGCATACAAAAAATCTGGCCATTTTTGGGCTTGGTAACCAATAAATTTGGATTCTCGATACCGAAAAACAACCCCAGCGTCCAGACTAGAATCCATTTATAAAAAAACAAATTGTGCATGTTGCTGCAGTTTCACACGAGGTTTAACTTAAAATAAAAATCAGTCATACATGTCCAAAAACCTCAAAGCTGTAGCTGTTTTACGAAAATCGTTTGCTAATTATTTCGAAATGAATTTTTAAAGGTCTTGCATTCTGCAGTGCTCAACAAGTACATTTTTTATCTAAACAAAAGTAAAAAGATACGCTTTCTAGATCTGGAAGAGTGATTCTTTCACTCGTTTAAAGAGCTAAATCACTCAGCTTCGAGGGACTTTTCTGTATACTTCACTCGAACAAAGCGAGTGGTGCTAATCACTCGTTTATCTCGAGTGATCTAGTATCTGCTACTGAAATCACTCTTCAAATAGTGAAAGTTGTTGTGGTAGGTTTTGAGCTTAGGAATGTGCAGTATCCCGTTAATTAATTCATCTGCTTTTTTCAAGTATTAAAAAGTTAATAAACTATATTAATTTATTCAGTTTAAAGTAATATCCTTAATTATCTAAACTTATTTAAAAACTTTGTTTTTTATACTCCAAGATCTGGTTGGTCTAGTGGATTAAGAGCTGACAATTTAAGCTTTATATATATATATTCTTTTTCACTCTAACACAAGTCATAAATCACTCTTAGCCAAGAGTGCAAATTTCACTCTTTTGAAAAGTGGTGAATCACTCGAAGCCGACTGGCACATTTATTACTTTGCCAAAGAGCGAGAAATCACTCAACTCGAGTGAAAAATCACTCTTCCAGTTTTAGAGAGTTATTTTCAAAGAAGAATAATGTATTTCATTTTGAAGTCAGTTTGTGATACTGACTCCAGGACTCTGCATGATTTGAGATAGAATCGGTCCGCATTCAAAGAGGCCTCCCGAGTCAAAATAATTCATACAGCTCATATATGATCAATGATCATGTATGAAGGGTTCATATATAATCATCATTCGTGTATGAAGGGTTCGTATATAATCATCATTCGTGTATAATTGCGTGATTTTGTTATGTATAAGTGCGTAATTATGTATGAGCATATCCGAGTTATGGCAATGTAATCAAATATGATCCTTAGGGTGGGACGCAATAGTACATATAGTATTTTATGTCCATTTCAACTGTGGCCACTTTTTGACTTCGAAAGCGGGACTAATGGACTGTTAAAAGACAATCGAAAATCAGGGTTATTGGTAAAACTTGATGAAATAAAGAAATTTGGACTATTTTCTAGTGAAACCACTAGAGAAAAAAAATAAAATTCCCTAGGGAAAAAAGTGATTTGCGGAAAAAAAGTATCATTTTGGTCTCGCTTTTCAGGGAAAAAAGTGGCCATTTTCGTTCAGATGGGCATGAAAGATTTATTTTATTCGTTTCCGAGTAGCAATAATCTTTTTCTATATATGAAAAGAAGCCATTTGCTGCTAGGTAGAATTTTAAGGATGACTTTTGTAATTAGCGCATTGCCATTGAAACTTCAGATTTTGCGTTTTCCGATTTTTATACTAAAATTAGAGATAAAAGGTCGTATGTTAGATCAAAACATATAAATAAATTTTTTTTTCAGTTTATATGTAAAAATTGAATTTTTCAACTCAAAATACGTTTTTTTTTATCGTGATTTGAATTTATTTATCCTGATTTTTAATCAAATTTTGACTTTTTTGTCTGTGAAATGTGACGATAATGACTCAATAAAACCTAATTACTGATGGTATATTACGTCAATTATATTTTGGCGTGAACTTGACAATACAATAAACTATTACGCAAATTTTCATAAAAAATTTTCAGTTTAAAACAAATTATAATTTTATATATTTTTTTAAATTTTTTAATTTCTCATATTTTATTCGTTTTTGTTATTTTATTTTTATAAAAATATTATTTATAATTATTATTTATGTATTCTTACATACTTTCTAACTACTGTTTTTGGAGGATTTCGAACTGCATTTGGTAGTAATTGTGTATTGTTTATTGTTAATCCGAGGTCGAAGTTCAAGTGAACTTTACAGAGATAATTTAATGTAATACCTGATATTCGCATAAGACTTGGCTCTCTATAGTCATGATGTATCCATTCTCCCCTCCTACATTTGGAGAATTCAGTAAGTAAATTAGGAGAAAATGGGGTAAATAGTCAGTTTGCGGGGTAAAATAGCCATTTTGGATTTAATAATATATAAATCCTACTTCAAGTAAATCTAATACTTCTAAAGTATATTTTAATATATCATTTATAATTACCAATAGATAAAAACCATCATATGAAGTGTAAATATCCAAAATTCTTAATATAACAAAAGTCTGTCTAAAACCATACAAATGTCTATTTTTCCCCTGTATGGGGCAAAATAGACATTGATTACAGAACAATTAATATAAAAAAATTGGGGCAATTTTATCAGTTTGATGGATGATATTATTACTTTGCGAGCGAAAATGGGCACTTTAGTACTTATTAGATTATGGTTATTTAATTTTACTTTTAACTTATTGTTAAACAATCAAGACAAATAAGGTGGGGCAAAATAGACTATTGTAGTGGAGCAAAATAGTAACTTTATTTTTATTCGATGCTGGATTATTTTAATATTATGTTCACTATCCCAACATTAACTTTATAAATATGTGTTAATAAAAAAATTTTGGACGTTCAACAAAGCCTGCTTGAACAAACCAAGTGTCAGTTTTGCCCCGTGACTATGTTACCCCTCTCTCCCCTACGTATTCATCATATTCATAAAAATCAACTGGCCCTACAATTTCAAGTGGAATCCGAACCACCGGAACCACGCTATAGACATATGAAAAAATACTATTATGAAAATTTCACATGCTTGGGATTTGAATCCGGGACGTCTGCTTAGTTATAAGCCCGAGTTACAAACCACACAGCTATTGCGGCACCTTAAATTACTTATTAGAATTTCGAAAAAATCTATGCTGATTTAAAGTAAAAGGATCCTAACATGCTCTTAAATAATTTAAGGTAAGTATTATAAATTATTGATGGAATATTGCCAGTGGATGGGGTATTGCGGATGAACAAAAAGACGTCGAAGTTAGGTGAAAAGGCTTTATTGTTGCGTGTCGTTCAAGGGCTGTGCTCGGACTGACGATAAGCGCGCAGGGACTTGCTGTATAGGGTCGTAGTGGTGGGGGGCGAGACTAAGAAGGAGGAGAGGGCGCGGGACGTATTTTCTAGCACTCCCTCCCGTCCAAGTCACTTCTCAATCCTTCTTATTATCACTTCCTTACATACAATCTATCTTATCTATCTATCTATTAATCTGTACACGCATTTATAATCTATTAAATATTAAGTTATTCAATAATCATCACATATCTATCTTGATTCCCTTCTTTGGCTCTGTCAGTCTTACTGCAATCTCAACGTTTAAGTCTTTTTAGCGCCTGTAACAGATTCAAAAACAAATATAAGAATACATTGTAACGAGCAATATATATGCGGATATAGTGCGGAAGTGGAATATACCGTATGTCGGCAATAAGTGTGATACGAAGTAATGTACCAAAACAATAGTATCTAAGTTCCGCGAATTCAGACAAATGACTAGGCTGCGAGAGGTATATAAATGGCGGTGTCTCGCTGACTCGGCCTCTTTCTACTGCCGGCCAACCTACGTGTTCCTCATCTTTGGAGTGCCGACCGTCTAATCTCCCTGACCTTGTGAAGGTCAGCGTGTGCGTGTGCCCGGGTTCCAGTAGTTTATCTGGAGATAGTCAATAAAAAGTACCATCGTCATGTCGATATCCATTACTCGCGCAGCACTCGATTGGTGACGAGGAATCAAGTGATTCTTGGAGTGTAAGGACGGCGGACTCCGGCGACGAGGAATGTCGACCACGGGGGTTGCTAGCAGTGGATTGAGGTGATCGACGCGCCCCGACTGAACCTCAGATGAGTAATTAATAATAATACAATTTAACCAATCGCGTAATAATTCAGGGCTCGCGTTAATATTGAAGGGAATATATTTTAATTAAGTGACGACGATGAGGAATGAATGGTAAAATAATATGTTTGCAAAACCGACGAATTCGCTAATGTGAATCATGATATTAAAAATAAGTTCAATGATAAACGATGATGTATGCGGCGATGAATAACGATTGATGATCATGATGTGTGATGCGATGATATGTAAACTAGGGTATATAATAATATTGTCGTGAAGAGAATTTGATGTGATGATGATGGATAAATGATGAACAGTAAATAAATATATATATATTGGAATTTAATTATTTGTAAAGTTAATAGAGCGAGTGCTTCAATCCTATTTCCCTTATACGATATATCACATAAATACTACAAATGGCGCCCTTCCGGTTATAAAAATAGTAATTTACGACCCTAAATGAGATAGATCTTATGTTATAGTATTTAATGTGATATATATTAGCAAACAGTGTATGGAAAATAGAAGTGAGAATATAATTGTAACGAGGTCGGGGAGAATTTTGCGTCAACGATATAACAATTTAAATTTTAATACACAACATATTAATAGAAGGGAAAATTTTGTTAACATGGTGGTAGTAGGAGTTGACGATCAAGAGAGACGGGAGAGAGAAGCAACATTGGAAAGAGAACGAGAAGCAGCAGCAACGCGAGAGAGAGCACGAGCAGCTGCTGAGGCAAGGGAACTTGAGGCAGCAACGTTTAGCGAAAGAGAACGAGCCAACGCTGAGGCAGCATCGAGAAACAGGCCGATCGTACAAGCCGCGGTGAATCACAACGAACTTGACGACATCGCAAGGCAGCGCGCCGAATTGGACCGTATGCGCGCCGAGCTCGAACAATGAGAACGCGAGCTCGACGCCAGACAGCCCGAGCGAAATGACCAGCGAATAATGGATGATGTTGACATTGGACACAGGGAAGTCGTGCGTGAGTTTGGTAGGATTGTACATACGATCCAAAATAATAATGTAGATATTAAGATGCCCACATTCAGTAACGAACTGGATAAAAATCCGAAAGCATTTTTGCAGGAATTAGAGCGTTTTTTTAGGGTAAAAAATATTAACAATGATGCGCGAAAATTGATAACAGCCGAGCACGCATTAGATGGGAGAGCGTGCATATGGATAGAATACAAGCGCGATTCGATTTATACTTTTGATCATTTTAAACTAAAGTTTCTTGAAGAATTTTATTCGGTGCCCATTCGTGTCAAAATAGAAATGAGATGGTATTCACGCCGCTATACACAACAGGACGGAAGTTTGCAATCGTATTTCTACAGTCAGCTCAAGGAAGCCGCATATTTTGAACCTCAATTAAGTGAATATAAAGTTAATTATAACGTAGTGCAACAGCTCGCGTATCGAATTAAAAAATATTTAACAACCATAAATTATGCAGATACTAATGCGGTCGCACAGGTACTCGCGCAATTTGATAATTATCAAAATGAAAAAGAAAATCAAAGTAAATATAGTGGAAATTATAATAATCGAAATCAAACAGTGCGAGTTCAACATTTGCGATCGCATAACCATTATTCACGACAAAATCCTCGGCGAGGCCAGAACTCAGCTGACTATAGAAATACAAACTATGTAAACAGAGAAAATGATAACATACGCAGAAACGAAATAGAGTCAGTGACACAACAAGAGTATAATGAAAGCCGTGAGAATAGGAATAAATACACAAATTTTCAAATGCCCGATACACGTTACCCGCCACCTAGTCATAACCAAAATGGAGGGGGAAATCGTGCTTTAAATACTACTCATTTAAACGAAGGATCGACGCGCTGAGAGGGGTTCCGTCGGCGCGTCAAGATGATGACGGATTAATTTATGAATTATCACCCGACATCGAATGCGACAGGAATCCAAAAATAGCAGATAATGTAGATTTTGAAAAGCCACGGTGTCCACATATAAAGATAGACATAAAAAGCGAAAAAGGAATACATAGTGTTTGGGCCCTCGTTGACTCGGGAAGTTATATTACTTGTATATCCGAGAACTTTTATAAACGCCTAACGGAAAAAGAAAAATTTGACGAGTTGCCCGTATCTAATGTGATAGTATCAGTTGCAATTGAAAAAAAGGCTGTCGCAATAAAACGACAAGTCAGGATTGATTTTAAAATTGATAAATATTATAATACACATGCATTTTTGGTAGTACCACATTTGACAATGGATATGATTTTGGGAGATGACTGGCACTGGAAGCACGGTCTAATATTAAATTATGTTCAGGCAAAAATAGAAATACACAGCCGACAAGTACCCAGCGCGTACATTCTGTTCGAGCGAAGAGTCGCGGACAGGTTGGTGCTCTCTAAAAAGGACGATGTCACTTATGTTTTTGTAATGAAAGACAAGGAAGTAGATTACGAAAAATATATTGATGAACTAAATAATAAAGAAAATGAAAATAAAAATATAGTACAGAATTATGTCGATAACAACGAAATATCCCCAATAAACGCCGATCAATCACTAGAATATGAAAACGCTAGTGAAGTACAGTATCAAGTAGTAAATAAAAACAATAGAAATACCATGTATGAAATAAACGAAAATGTAAAATATAATAAGTGTAATGAGACGGAACAGCGATATCAGGATGATGATTGTATGATAATAAGCGACGAAACACCGTATAAAAATAACAATTACGACAATAAAATAATTAGCGAATTCGAAAATCAAGTTATTAATGAAAAACTCACAATAGAATGCAATTCCATTAAAGAAAGTATTAATTTTATAAATGATACTGTACTTCAACAGAGTTTAAACAAATGTTCAGAAGAAGAGCGGAACTTATACGCGGAATTTCGGTCGATCTCGCAGTTGCTAACAGAATTGGACGCGCGTCAGAAGCAAATCTTTTTCGACTTACTGTGGGAAAATCGAGCCGTGTTCTTACTCAAAGAGGGATTTGCACTCGGGTACGAGCATGAATTAAAAGTTACATCCAGGAAAACGATCGTCAGAAAAACATACCCAGTTCCGTTTGCGGTACGCGATGAAGTTAATAAATCAATACAAGATATGTTAAAATCGGATGTAATCGAAAGAGCAGTAAATCCGTACTGTAATCCAATGCGCATAGTAAGAAAGAATGACGGGAAAATACGCGTATGTTTAGACGCCAGGCAGGTAAACCAAATCATTGAGGATGATTTAGAATCCCATCCACCCATTAGCGAACTTTTGCAAAATTTTCACGGAGCCGCATATTTTTCTAAAATAGATCTCGCCCACGGATATTGGCAAATTCCGTTACATCCTGAGTCACGAAAACTTACAGCATTTTTATTTAATAATTCAACGTACCAGTACAAAAGAATTCCATTCGGAATTAAGACGGCTGGGGCAGGGTTTATTCATGCGTTAAAAAACGCCCTTGCCGAAATATTATTTTTGAAAGAGTTATCACTATATGTGGACGAAACTGCCGTAGCGTCCAAGACGTTCGAGCGTCATATTCAATTATTAAGAATGATTTTCCAAAGGTTAATTAAATTTAACTTCACATTGAATTTCGGCAAGTGCATTTTCTTTCAAACAAAAATATCATTTTTGGGGTTCATTTTATCACCGTCAGGAGTTACACCGGATCCTGACAAATTAAAAAATATACGCGACTTTCAAAATCCCAAAAATAAAACTCAGCTACAAAGTTTTTTGGGAATTTGCAATTATTACAGACAATTTAACATTAACCATAGTAAGGATATCGATCCACTCCGTGAATTATTGCAGAAGGACGCGAAGTGGGAATGGTTAACGAGACACGCGCAAGCATTCCAAAATTTAAAGGAACATTTAATAAATCACGTCAGTCTAAGTCACATAATACCTAATACTCCATTTAAAGTTCAAACGGACGGGTCAGACAGAGGTATTGCAGGGATTCTATATCAGTTAGATGAACAGGATAATCAATGCCTAATATCCGTCGCGTCACGATGTTTATCGAGCGCGGAAAAAAATTATACAACATGCGAAAAAGAATTACTAGCTATAGTATACGCCGTAACAAAATTCCGAGTATATTTAGTAGGCACGCGGTTTGAAATAATAACTGACCACAAAAGTTGAACATTTTTAGAATCTACACTTTATCAAAATGGGCGTTTGATTCGTTGGAGCCTTCTGCTACAATAATACGTTTATAGTGTATCGTACTGCAGGGGGGGAGGAAAATATATTTGCCGATTTTCTCAGCCGCAACCCAAAAGGGAAATTTTACATAGAAAATGAAAAAAAAATAATGATCGCAACACTTCGACGATGCGTATCTCCACACAATGTCGATGAAGACCTCTCATTTTCTTTGGTTTCTATTCTCAAGGCGAAAGGCCTCGAGAAAGAAATGTTTAAGAAAATAGGGGAAAAACAAATAGCAGATAAGGGAATAAGCAAAATCGTCGAAGCATTCGATAGAGGTAAAGGAACAGAAATGTTTCAAAAGTATAAGGGCATACTGTTTCATAGAGAAAAAAAGGCAAACAACTGGCGAATTGTTGTTCCAGAGGCTCTGACGAAGGAATTAATACATACGGTTCATATGAAAATTGGTCATCCGGGCGTGTTCAAAACGTTAACATATTTGCGACAATATTATTATTGGAGTAGAATGCGTAAACAGGTAAAAGCGCACATCGCGACTTGCGACCTTTGTCAACGGGTGAAATACCTCTCAGTTTCGATGGAGGGGGAATACGAGTGGGTCTCGGTAAGCGAGCCGCGTGAGCTCGTGACGTTAGATTTTTACGGGCCGCTGCCCGCTGGCCGCGCAGGAATGCAATACATATTAGTCGTCATGGACGCATTTTCCAAGTACACGTGCCTGTATCCCATGAAGCGCGCTACCACAGTAGCAAGTTTGAATAAAATTTTCCAAAAATTCATTCCAAAATGTGGCAAACCTACAGCCATACTAAGCGATCATGGAAGCCAGTTCACGGCGAGTGCTTGGAAAGCGCGTCTTGAAAATGAAGGGATCCGCGTACTCTATAGCTCAATCAGACATCCCCAATCAAATCCGACGAAGAGGGTAATGAGGGAGTTGGGACGATTATTTCGCACAATGTGTGCCACTAAGCACACAACATGGGTTAATCACATAACGGAAATAGAAAAAAATTTGAACATTACAGTGCACCATAGTACCGGGTACACACCCCAACAATTGCATTTTGGAATTCATGAAAACGATGAAATTACAAAAATCGTAAAATATCCGGCGGCGGACGCGCCAGATCACAAGAAAATGATTGCAAGCGCAAGCGAAAAATTAAAAAAATCGTTTGAAGTACAAAAAAAAGGTCAAAAGCGCGTGTCAAAGATTAAACTACGGGTCGGTGACCTTGTACTACTGCGTGTTCGGCACCTATCAAACGCAAATGACAAGGTGACACACAAAGTTTTTCATCTATTCGAGTGACCATATAAAATTACGCGTGTTTTAGGCAAAAATGCTTTCGTGTTGAATAGTTGTGAGAAACCAAATGAAGTGGTGGGCACATACAATCGTATCAACTTGCGCAAGTACTTTTCAACAAAATAAATAATTTAGACAATATGTAACATGCGTAGCGTTGACAACTATGTAGAGACAGATAAGCTGTATACGATATTGTCCATCAATCGTGTACATAATGACGTGAACGCGAATATAAATATCTGTATATATACATGCGTGAAGCAGCAGTCGATATAAACACAGGCTCGAAATTTGACATAACATGTATACAGCAGAGACGAATTGATAATAATAAGTGTAAATGTATTGTGTGGTGTGTATTAAGCGTTTATATATTTCCGATCGATCTAAATAAAGCACTCCGGAAAAGGGGAGAAATGTAACGAACAATATATATGCGGATATAGTGTGGAAGTGGAATATACCGTATGTCGGCAATAAGTGTGATACGAAGTAATGTACCAAAACAATAGTATCTATGTTCCGCGAATTCAGACAAATGACTAGGCTGCGAGAGGTATATAAATGGCGGTGTCTCGTGACTCGGCTTTTTCTACTGCCGGCCAACCTACGTGTTCCTCATCTTCGGAGTGCCGACCGTCTAATCTCCCTGACCTTGAGAAGGTCAGCGTATGCGTGTGCCCGGGTTCCAGTAGTTTATCTGGAGATAGTCAATAAAAAGTACCATCGTCATGTCGATATCCATTACTCGCGCAGCACTCGATTGGTGACGAGAAATCAAGTGATTCTTGGAGTGTAAGGACGGCGGACTCCGGCGACGAGGAATGTCGACCACGGAGGTTGCTAGCAGTGGATTGAGGTGATCGACGCGCCCCGACTGAACCTCAGATGAGTAATTAATAATAATACAATTTAACCAATCGCGTAATAAATCAGGGCTCGCGTTAATATTGAAGGGAATATATTTTAATTAAGTGACGACGATGAGGAATGAATGGTAAAATAATATGTTTGCAAAACCGACGAATTCGCTAATGTGAATCATGATATTAAAAATAAGTTCAATGATAAACGATGATGTATGCGGCGATGAATAACGATTGATGATCATGATGTGTGATGCGATGATATGTAAACTAGGGTATATAATAATATTGTCGTGAAAAGAATTTGATGTGATGATGATGGATAAATGATGAACAGTAAATAAATATATATATATTGGAATTTAATTATTTGTAAAGTTAATAGAGCGAGTGCTTCAATCCTATTTCCCTTATACGATATATCACATAAGTACTACAACATTAAACATTAATATTTATCTCATCTATCTCATCTACTTTTTTTTATCTATTCTGATCTATTCAATATTCTATTAGTCAACGCTTTACGCTGTATATGTGCAAGAGGTTTAGTGAATGTGTCTGCAATCTGCTCTTTTGATGGAACCCAATTTATCTCAACTAGTTTTCTTTTTACGCACTCTTTTACATAATGTTTCTTAGCATCAGTCATGTGTCTCAATTTGTTTCCCCTATTCGTTTTCGCATTAGTCAGGTGATCTATTATCACATCTCAATTTCATTGGTGCAAATGATCTATTTGAAACTATGCCTAAAGAATTATTAATCGAGACTAATTCCTGACAAGCTTCACTCATCGAAACGTACTCAGTCTGACAGATGGATAGTGCTACATAAGTCTGTTTGTGAGTCCTCCTACCTACTGAATTACCAAACAATTTAATTCCATAGCCTGATGTAGTGATCCTTTGCAATCTGCAAAACTCGCATCAGAATACCCTTCCAGATCATCTCCTACACTTAAATACGTCAAACTCAAGTCAACCGTTCCTTTCACATATCTAAATATTCTCTTTGCCATGACCCAGTCATCTTCTGTTGGGTTAATCTGATGTCTGCTGAACACATTGACCGCATACAGAATATCAGGTCCCGTCGCAAATATAAAAGACTACCTACTGCCTCTCTGTATGGTGCATTGCACCTTGTCACTGTCTTTTCTAATTCAGCTTGATCATCACTTTCTTCTCTCTCTTTTCTTTTTTCTATTTATCACCTGATTTGTAGCCATTGGTATGTTCTGAGGCTTCATTTCGCTAAATCCAAATCTCTTTAGAACCTTTTCTATACAGTTACTTTGATTTATTGTTAAAATTTTCTTTTCTCTGTCTCTTCTAATTTTAAAACCTAGATACTCTTTTGGTTCACCTAGATCTGTCATTTCAAACTCACTCATAAATTTTTCTTCCAATTTCACTAATCTATTACTATTGCTTGCCATCAGCATATCATCGACGTATAATAGCAAAATTATCAAATCATTCTTGTCATGCTAGGTGAATAGGCATGGTTCCATATCACTTGCCTTCAAACCAATTTTCTCACCTACTTCTGCAAATTTCTCATACCACCTCTTTGGGGTTATTTTCAGACCGTATAGTGCCTTTTCTAGTCTACAAACTTTTTCTTTTCTAAAATTTTCATTATATTCTGTACCCTCTGGTATCTCCATATATATCTCTTCAACTATAGTCCCATTCAAAAACGCGGTTTTAACATCCAATTGTCTCATCTCAAGATTTAGTTTATTAGCTATAGCTAATACTGCTCTCACCAAAGTCAAACGTGAGACCGGAGCATAAGTTTCCAACAAATCATAGTCATTTTTATACTTACATCCTCTTACAACTAGTCTAGCTTTGTATATAACATTTCCATCCTCATTTATTTTTTTCTTTAGCACCCATCTCGAATCTATTATGTTTGGTTTTCTCTCATTATTTTTAACTTCTGGTCTATCAACAATTTTCCAAACATTATTTTTATGCATTGCATTTAACTCATCTCTAACCGCAATTTGCCATTTTTCTCTGTCATGGGATAAAACAGCCTCCTTATAGGAAGCTGGGTCTGAATTAATTTTCACTATCAGCGCATGACAGACTTCTATTTGTGCTGCATTATCCTGATTTATATCTATCCCATTCTGGTTAACCTGTTCTAAACTTTGATCTGAAACATGCAAATCTGTGAAACTAGAATCATCTATTAAAGCACTTGTGTTATTTTTAACTTTTTCTAAATTCTTTATATCCAAAGTCATCTTTTCTATTTTTCTAGGACGGCCTCTCTTCTTCTTACTCAGTCCCTCCGTTTCTAATGTCTATTCTAGATTATCCTCAGTCTCTTTTTCAAAATTTAGCACTGAAACATTTTGGTCTGTCTCTTCAAAAATATTCTCCCAGTTCTGTATGCTATCTTTTCTGTACTTATCTCCGTAAACTAATTTTTATTGAATTTCACATCGCGACTTTCATAGAATTTTCCTTCCTCTGGTTTTAATAAAATATAACCTGTTCTCGTATATCCAACCAAGATAACTCGTCTACCAGTATACCCAAATTTAGTGTGTTTATTCCTTTGAATTTTCATATATGTTAGACAACCAAATCTCCTGATCTGATTTATGCTAAAGTTATAATTTGGAGCAAACTTTCTGAGTGGTGTGATCTTTTCATTTGTTTTATGGGGTGTTCTATTATATGCATAAATCGCAACTCCCAAAGCTAAATCCCACATATTCTCTGGAAGCTTCGCATCATACATATATGCTCTTACTTTCTTTCGTAAAGTCTGATTTATACGTTCCGCAACACCATTGTGCTCTGGTGTATCAGAGCATGCTAGCTGATGTTCAGCTCCCAATTTCTCTAACACTTCTACTGTATAGCCACCCGTATATTCGGTTCCCTGATCTGTTCTAAGATAACAAACTTTTGCATCATGTCCTAATAAATTTCTACTCATTTTAATAAAATTCTCTAAATGATATCCTGTTTCACTTTTAGCTTTCAGTGGAAAGGCCAATGCTAATCTCGAATAGTCACCGACAAAAGTAACTATGTATTTGTATCCCTTCGGGTGAGTCGCTGTGCTAATTGGTCCCATTACATCCGAATGTATTATCTGTAGAGGTTTATCTGCTCTATGCCTGACTGATTTGAATGCTAATTTATTTATTTTTGAAATTGCACAGACCTCACAATCTAATAGTAACTCATCAAATTTTGCACTGTTTAATTCTTTATTATCCGGAAAATGTTTTTGAAGTGCCTTCAAATAAGCTACAGAAGCGTGACCCATTCTCGCGTACCACAACAAGGCTTTATTATTTTTAATAAATTGGTTTTGATCTGTTACATTTGGAATTTCACTGTCTAATAGTTCCACACACAGTATCTCATTAGGATTCTCTAGTTTTCTATCGCATATTGACTCATCGAATTTTGGAAAGACTAAATTGTTTTTCTTTTCTAAATTTTCATTCACGCATTGTAACTTTTCAACTTCCTTTTTAGTCTCATCTACAGCTGATTTATTTTTCGCTTCTATTTTCTCAGCCTTATCTTTATCTATCATTTGCTTATCACATTGAACTTCCTTATCAATTTTTTCTAAGTCATCATTATTTTCCAGTTTTTCTTGTCCCTTATTATTTTGCCCTTTCCCACTACGTGCCGCGATACTTCTTGTAATATATCTCGGTATTTCATTTTCTGAATCAGTAGTTAAATATGCAATTATTTTATTTTCTATTCTAAAATTGTTTTTATCCATATTGTTTTTATCTATATTATTCCTATTCTCATCAACGTCTAATTCTATTATCCAGTATGGTTTTTCATAAATACCGGATATGAAAGTTTCCTCAGATATCGGATCATAAATGTTTATAATTTTATTGTCCAAATAAATACTTAAACCGCTATCCGCAAACTTTCTCAAAGACAATAAATTTTCCGCTAAGGATTTTACATAAATAACATTATCTAGAATCATACTTTCATTATTAGTCGTTAAACCTTTCACTTCCCCTGATCCTTCTGTTATCAATTCTGCTTTTGTATCTTTGTTTGAGCATCTAATAGTTTCAAGCTTATCTTTGTCAAAATTCCGAAAAATCAATTTTGAATTAGTCAAGTGTTCAGTTGCTCCCGAGTCTACCAGAAATTTAGCCAATAATTTCGAATCATCTCTATCGCAATTTGATTTCTCATCTAATATGTTATTACTATTCCTTATATCAAAAGCAAATGTACTAGTATTCAAAGCTATTATCTCACCTTTATCCTTTCCTTGCTCTTCCTGTTTTGACTGATTTTTCTGATTATTCTTGACTTTGTTTCCTATATTCTTGTAACCTGATCTACCCTGTCCTCGTCTATTATAACCTCCTCTACCATTATTATAATTATTTGACTATTATTTTCTACCATTATTATCTATATTTGGTTCTATTATATATAATAAATCTTTTGACCTCAATTCTGAAGTCAAATAGTCCATAAAATGTTCAAGTTTAACTTATTTTGTCAGTTTATAATCACATCTAAATCCCGAATATTTACTCGACACATCTACTTTTATCATTTCTTTCTGTATTCCAACATTTGTATTTTCCATTTTCTCTAGTATTTTATCTACACCTAATCTTTTTAATTCTGAAATAACTGCGTCAGATACCTCATCCTTTTTGTGTGCTTCCTCAGATACAGTATCTACATTTACATTTTTAGTTTTATTAGAAGAATGGAATTTATCTAATAGTCTAATATTTTTATCTATCAAATCTATCTGTGCTTTAGTTTTATTAGAGTTTTCTGGTCTATTATCAATTTTACATAAGGCACCTAACAGTTTATTATTAGAATTTACCTTTTCCCTTAACTCATATGCTTCTTTATCCAGCTGTTGTTCCCTTCTATCTTGCAAATCTTTCATTCTTCTATTCTCTTCTCTATCCTTCACTATTCTCTCTTCTCTTCAGCCAGTTTTCTCTCTCTCATTCAGCTGTTCTACCCTTTCTCTATGCTGATCATTTTTTTGTCTCTCTTCCTCATCTCATCTCATATTTTCCTCGGGAATCGAAACTCTATTTTGCTGAATGCTGAGGAGCGACGCTTCAAAGCGGCTCATTACATCGCACTGTCGTGCGAAGAGTTTTTCGTATCTCTGTGCCGTTTCCACTTCTGTCATTTGATGTGTCTGGCACGTCAGACTCATAACAGTAAGCGCGCTCTCAAACGTCGCCGCTGCAGATTGTCACATCAGGACTACAGACTCTCTAGTCTTGGCACTGCCATCCTTCAATGCCTGTAAAGCTGTCTGCTGCTCGTCTCTCTTTTCTAAAGAATTAAAATTTTGTTTATTAGTATACTCACAATCTGTCATGTTTGAGTATTCAGATCTAAGTCTTTTCAATTTCTCATCTAAATTTTCACGAAAATTGTGTGTTAATTAATTGAATTAACTAATTGAATTCGTAAAAATTGAACTCCTACACACCCAATTTTCGGCACTTAATTTCAATGTATGAGTCGAGGTCACAATAATATCTTGTGTCACCCGACTCGGCATTTCAAGCTCTACCTCCCCTTAACGCACGATCGGCACGCGTGCGTTGCCTCGTATATCTACTGCAGTTACTAAGCCATAAAAAACCGTAGGAGTGACACGAGGCAACAATCGTCGTGACGTCACGGAGGAGAGGAGAGGTCTTGAGCGTGGGTGGATGCTGCAGCTAAGCCACGTTTTACGGTCAGTCGTGTTTAGGCCAATATTAGAGTAGCCACACGTCTCAGAATTAGAGTCGCGATTGAGCCAAGTTTGAGTAGCCACGCGCCTCACAAAGAGCCTCAGATATAACTATAAATAATAAGGACCATTAGATACAATACCAATACAATTTATGATGTTGTATTTTAACCGATCTGGATTCTGTCCATACAACTCACTAATTATTTAATTATTCGGTCAATACTGCTTTCTGTTACCCGACAATTACCCTCTGGCGGACTCCTCCTATCTCGAGAGGAGGTTCGCTGAGCGGACGCCTGGACACACGGCGCAACCCACGGAGATCCAATCTCGAGTTATTTATAATAATAATAAATAATTATTAACAATTATTATTTATATAATCTTTTGCCTTTATTTCTGGATAATAATATCTATACATAAATTACACTTATCGTTAATAACTACTTAATTAATTAATTATAACCTATACTTCTTAAAAATGATAATTAATAAAACCCCAAATTTTATGACTTTAATCCTCCATAATAATTATAAACCCTACTTTAATACTCTAAAATTCTCTCCACACCACGACTTTACTTATTTCCCCACTTTTATTATTTTCGCTTAAAAGCCTATGATCGCACGTGGGCGGTCCAATGGCCGCTTTCGCCGTTACAAGCACGCACCAAGGGCCGACCGCGTTGCCGGTATTTTATACCACCTGTAAATAATAATAACGCGTCTCGAACTCGGGAACTCTCGATCTAAAACATAGAAAATAATCGGCTGCGAACACACACAATGGTAGCTCCGTCTCTCCACCAAGACTTCCCCAAATCTCGACCGCACTGAAACAAATAAAAATATACGGAAAGATCTCACCTAGTAATTTTTATAGGCAAAATTACAAACTTCTTCAGTCTAATGGTCGAGCGCTTTGTGGGCAAATAATTGCCGACCAATCAGTACTCACGTTACTGATTATCTCGCAAAGAATCTCGGACTCGCTCCTTCTTTCTCCACGCGTACAGCTCAGCTCCCTGTAGTAATAGAAAATACAAACACGACTGTGTGCGGCGAAGGCTCCGGACGGAATGGGCAGGGCGGAAGGATTCGAGTCCGCTCCTCGTGGCGTCCTTCTATCCTAGCTCCCTCTATTCTGCCTTGCTCGCTCTTCTCTCCTTTTCTAACGCCTGTGGGCATAGGCCCTCAACTCGATTTTTACTAGAGTAGTAACCGGAGGTTAGTTACTGCTCTAGTTTTACCCGTCCTGCAGTTCGCCCCGGGGACGCGCGTAATTCGAAATCTTAATAGCGCCCCCTATACTGCACGCTTCTCCGATACTCATCCCATTACTCGACAGCTCTTACATGCGGTCGGCCGGAGCGCGACGCGTTCATTGTAAACGCGCCTTGCTCCCTTCTCCGTGCGCGCGCCTCTCTTCTCCTCTTCTTTGAGGCTTCGTCCTCCGTCTCTCTCTCTCTCTCTCTCTCTTGCCGCTCGGCTCTCCCTCTACTCTCCCCGCTCGATCCGATGCGCATGCCGCGCGCTCGCCTCCTCATCATATGTTCCCGTCGTCGTCCTTACGGATGACGCCGTTGAGCCTCCTCGCGCTCCGATCGCTCTCTCTCTCCCGGGTGTCCGCGTACGCGAGTGTGTATGTGCGTGTGTGAGTATGTTTGCTTCGGCGGCCGCCGCGCTGTTGCTGCTGCTGTGCTGCTGCTGTGCTGCTACTGCTGTCTCGGCCCCGCTGCTCGCGGCTGCTAGTGTCGTCTCCTGTCTTTCTTTCTAGGAGCTTCTGAAACAAATAAAGGCCTAGATCTCTTCTTCGTAGTCGCCGCTTCCTGGTGCTGCTCAGCTTGTCGGGAGGTTTCGGTTACCTCGGCTGTTGTTTTTGTGTCTGTGCTCGTGGTGTGTGTGTGTGTTGTTGCGTCGTCAATCTCCCCCCGTGAAACAAATATATTCGCGGGATATTAATTATATTAAAATTCAACAAATTAAAATAGCATGCGTTCGGTGGCTTGGTGCGTGCGTGCGTGCTTCCGTCCGGAGTTTGTTTATTTAATAATATACCCCCAATGCTAACCCTACTTGCCCAACCTAACCTCACCTTACTTCTATGTTTATTTTTTTTTTTCATTGTGGCATTTTACATGCCACAAATACTCCCCTCCTAAACCGGAGATCACTCCAACGGAGTGGATCTCTGGTTTAAATTATTTTAAACGCCGCGCTGTATCTCTCTCTCGAAGGAATCACGCCCACAAAGCCTCCGACCTCGAACGCTCGCTTGTTTATTGTACAATAATATTTCCGCCACCAACATTACATAACGATAGGTACCATAAATAATTAAACACACATTATATGGTGGAGTGGTATATATATTTCAACGGTCTCACCGCCTTCTTACCTCCATACTCGAAACCCCTTTTCGAATAATCAACTCCCCCCCCCCTCCACAACTCGAGTTGTTCTGGCCACTTCTCTACTCGCGAGGTTTGCCCATCCACTCCCGGAGGAGTAGATCTTGCGTGTCCACCGGAAGGTGGGCAATCCTCTTCACGAACTTCATCAGTCCCTCCGTTGGGGACATGATGGGTTCCGGCCTGACGTCTTTCTGAGACGCTGGGGATGGAGTGGCCGGTGGTGCCTCCCACCGGGATGGGGGTCGAGTCGGTGGTACCCCCGTCGGTGGTAGGTCCCAGCGTGAGACCCTAGCTGGGGCGACGGTCCTCTCCTTCCCTTCGGGCCTGATGGTCACCTGCAGGGTTCCTCCCTCGGTAGCCACGTCCCATCTAGACTGGCGGGGGGCTGGCACCGGCGTTACCACCGCCTCATAGGGTGGTGGCTCCTCCTCCTCTGGAGCTCCCGACCCTTGGGCCCCTGAAACCAAATCAGGGTCTTCCAACACTCGGTTGTCTTACCAGTCTCTTTGGGGTCCCCTACGACCCCGTCCTTCACCTCTTCATTCACCTCTTCCTAACTCTCGATTCCGGTACTCGAGGTGTACTTGCCGGCAGCGAGGGCAATCTGCTAGCGTACTGCCCCTACGCCCGTAATTGTAGCAAAATTTAGTTTCTTGGGGTCGGGGGCACTGTTTGCGGAGGTGGCTCTCCTGCCAGCAGTTGAAGCAAGAATCCAGCGGGGGGTCGAGGTGGGGCAGGGTAGGAATTTCCCGTAGTTCTCCAAACTGGGTACCTCGTCTCCGCACGTCTCGTCCCCGCTGCTCTCTCCGGTCCCGTGGTGATTCTTCGACTGCTCCCTCTTCTCGCTGAGCCGGTCCTGGCAATGGTGACGGTGAGCGCGGAGGTACAACTCCCCACTCGAAGTCGTCGGCTTCTAGATGTCGACGGGGGTTGTACCTACGTCTCTTCCCGTTCGGACCCCTCAGCCGTGGCAGATCGCTGAGGGTTGCGGGAGCCGGTGGGGGAATTGGGGATGGCAGTGGGGCTATCTCCTCCCGGTCCCACTCCATCAGCTCCTCTCCCCACGGCTCGATCTCCAGATAATCTACCCCTGCAATCAGATCCTCCACTGGTACCCCTAACTCGATCCGCATCGCCATCTCGCTGTCTACCACCCCGATCTTACCTTCGGGATCTTCTCGCCTTGTCAACCGGTTCTCCTCACCTCCACTCGATCCAGTGGCCGGTGGTCCGCCGACGAGCTCGGCGCTGGTGACCTCCGCTACCCGGGTTCGGGGTCGGCGGGGAATCGCCCCTTGAGGGTGGGACTGGATTGGCTCCGCCGTCACCCGGGGTATCCGGGGCAGCGTGGCCAGGGCAGCCCGTCGGGCCTCTCTGGCCTCTGGGTCCGATTCCTCCGGAGAGTCCATGTAAAACCATAGACTCTCCCGAGTTGGCCCGCTCGCAGTTGGCGTAGAAGGGAGGAGGCACCGAGCGATGGCGGCCCGGACCATATCGGTTTCCGGACGCCCGGGACGGCCGGTGGCCTCCCCGTCTCCGCGGGGTCGTCTTAGGGAGTCTCCCCGAGAATCAGTCAAGGGGACTATATCCCATAGAGCGGCTGTACTCACAGCCAACTCTACACCTTCCGGGGAAAAGCTCCCCTGGCTTTCCCCCGGGGACTGGTTCCTCGGGTTTCCCTCCCCCTTTCCAACTCCGCGGTCCACAGGGCCAGCTTCTTCCGATCCCCCCCTCCCTCCGCATCTCCTCCTCCTGGATGCCCGCCAACTCTTCCGCATAGCTGAGGCGGGGCTCGGCCCTTACAAAGGGCGGAGGGATGAACTCCCCATCCGGGCGATGGCGGGGACTAGCCTCCTGGCACGATGACCTGCGACTGCGGACTTCTCTCGACATCTGAAACAAATTAAACTCAACCACTATTCCTCATGTTTAACTACGGTACCGGGACAACACAATGGACAATACTTCTCCTTAACTCGACGACGTTCCTGAAATACACTCGCGACAGATACCCCACAACACACGAGGCCGGAGGGAATATTAGTTCGAAAATAGGAATTCTCTCGCCCCGTGACTCGATAATTACCTCCCCCCCCGGGTCCTCATACCCCGACACCCCCTTTATCACGATCGGTATTCCTTCTTACTCCCCGCTCGCCGACGGTGAACTGGCTATGCATCTGTAATGGGAACTCGCTTCGCACATGCTCACGAGGACGAAACAAGGGCAGGTTTAGGTTAGTGCAGGATGATTTCGCGGGGGAATATACCGTTTCAATTCCGAAACATGCACCTTGGCGTTCCTCCTCCCATCCGTGGTCTCGAGCACGTATACCGTTGGGGACTTAATTTCGATTATCGCGAAAGGACCATAAAATTTTGGGGCCAGTTTGGCGGAGAACCTATTGGCCGCATTTGATAGCACATGCAACTTTCTCATTACTAGATCTCCTATGTTAAACGTTACGTTACGCTTCCCCTTATTATACTGCTTCGTCTGCTTCTCCCGGGCCTGATCTATGTGTCTGTACACTAGATCCCGTAACGCGTCTAACCTTTTTACTCGATCTACCCACACGCTGGGGTCTAATGGAATTTTTGGTCCCCTAATCTCAACCTCCCTGCGTAGGCTTTTCACCGGTGTCGGATGCCGTCCATAGTTTAGGAATGCCGGCGAGACCCTAGTACTCGATTGCATTGCCGTATTGACGGCATGCCTGAACTCGTGTAGGTGTTGGTCCCAGTTACGGTGTTCGTCCCCTACGAAGGTGGCTATCATTGTTTTCAACGTCCGATTACTCCTCTCCACTGGATTAGCTTGAGGATGGTATGGGGGGTAGTCACATGTTTGACCCCATATTCCTCAAGCGTCGTATTCAGATGTTTATTGTCGAACTCTTTACCGTTGTCTGTGAGTAGATAATCGGGAGTCTCCCACCTGAATAGAATCAACTCCTCGAACGCCTTGGCTACTGCTTTTCCATCTGCTTTCCGCAGTGGTCTCATCTCAATCCATCGGGTGAACAAATCCTGGAAGACCAGGATGTATTGGTATTGTCCCTTGCTGTTGGGAAACTCCATCATATCAGCGGCCACCACTGCCCAGGGTCTCTCCACGATTATCTGGCCCATCAGACCTTGTGGTCCCGTTTGTGCGGTTTTATATCTTTGACACTCGTCGCATTCTTGCACGAACTCTTGGATGTCATGCCACACCCCCGGCCAATAATATTCCCGAGCAACTCGATCGTAAGTTTTCTCTATCCTCAGATGACCCGCTGACGCCTCTCGGTGAGCATCTTCCATGACTCGATAACGTTTCTCCCATGGGACCACCAATCTCCACCCTTCGTCTCGATTCGTAATGGGATCCAACAATGTGTCATTCCGAAGTAAAACATTTTATCTTCAATTCTCCAGTTCAGGAACTTCTTAGGGAATTTTTTCACGACTTCTAATCTCTGTAGATACCAGGCATCCTGAATTTCTTCAAACGCCGCTCCTTCTTCGTCCCCTATCTCGAACCCTCGGGATAGTGCATCTGGTACGTAGTGGATGGCCCCTTTCCGGTGTATTATCTCGAAATCCCATTGTTGCATCTCTAACGCCCATCTTGCTAACCGTCCTGTGGGATCTTTGAGGTTCCTGAGCCATTTCAGTGCCGTATGATCTGTGATTGCCGTGAACTGGTAGCCTTCCAGGTACGGACGTAGCTTTTTAATGGCCCACAAGAGCGCTAGACATTCTCTCTCTGAGGTGGTGTAATTCCTCTCGGCCGAGGTCAGCACTCTACTTACGTAGACAATGGGATGCTCCCCATCCTCAAAATCCTGTGTCAACACTGCCCCAATAGCAAAGCTCGACGCGTCGCTTTGGACCGTGAACCTTCTCTCTAAATCTGGCCTCGCTAGCACGGGGGCTTTCGTCAAGGCCACTTTCAAGTTCTCAAAGGCCTCCTGTTGCTCTTTTTCCCATTCCCAAGCTTGACTGTTGCGTAGCAGTTTTAGCAAAGGAACTTTTATCTCTGAGTCATTTTCAATAAACCTCGCGTACCATCCCACCATTCCCAAGAATCTTCGTAGTTGTTTCTTATTTTTGGGGGCGGGGTACTCGATTACTGGCGCAATTCTCTCCGGGTCTGGTCGGAGTCCCTCTTGGTCCAGTAGGTAGCCTAGATATCTTACTCTTGAACATCCAAATTCGCATTTATCCCGATTCACCGTTAATCCCGCTTCCTGTAATTTCCTTAGCACGATCTCCAGCCACTTCATGTGTTCCTCCAACGTTTTTGATACGATGATTATATCGTTCAGGTACCCAAAAATAAACGGCTCGAACTCAGGCCCAAATAACGCATCGATTAACCTTTGGAAGGTCATTGGCGCGTTCGTTAAACCAAAGGGCATTCTGGTGAACTGCCAGAGGCCCGACCCTGGTACTGCAAAGGCCGTGTACCTTCTACTCGAAGCCGCCATGGGAATCTGGAAATATGCTTGTCTTAAGTCAATTTTAGAGATGACTTTAGCTTTCCTTAATTTGTCTAGGATGGAATCTATACTTGGTATCGGATACGCATCCTTCCTGGTACGCTTATTCAGATCCCGATAGTCAATGCAGAATCTGTTACTGCCATCGGATTTCTTGATGATCACTGGAGCGCTGCACCAATCACTCGCCGATCTCTCGATGATTCCATGTTTGTACATCTTATCCACCTCCTCCTTGGCTACGTGCCACATCTTCGGCGACATTCTGCGGGGGCTATGCTTCACGGGCAACGTGCCTTCTACTTCTATACTGTGCTCCGTTAGGTTGGTACTCCCAAACGTTTCAGGGGTGTCTGCGGGGAGCCATCTTTTTACCACTAACTCGAGTCGTTGCTGTTCGCTCAGCGATAGCTCCGAAATGCCTGCGCATTCTGCATATAACTCGACTACCTCGCCACCATCTCCCTTATGGAACGGGTGCCACTCTCCCTCTGGAATCCTCCATAACGTTTGTTTCTTCATTAGCTCGATATCGAAGTCTCTACAGAAATCTATCCCTAATACCATTTCGTAAACTGGGTTCTGGATGATTTTGAACGACAGATCTCCGACTTTACCGTCCACCTTGAGCTTGACTTTAACGCAACCCAGGACTTTAGACAAGTCTCCGGTAATACTACGTACATACGTATTACTGTCTTGCCATCTATCTCGAACTGTTTCCGCTATCTTTGGTCCTATCAACGATATCGTAGAGCCTGAATCACATAGAGTAGTATAACTACGTCCTCCCAGCACCACTTTCAGGAAGTTTCTGTTATCCGTTGCCGAGGCATCCACGGCCTCTTCAATCCCTCCTTCCAACCTATATTCGATAGGCGATGCTGTAGGTGGCGTCTCGACCGTATGAAGTACGGTCTCACCCCCCTCCTGGACTGTCCGTGACGACTCGCCGGTCACGACACGTCCACAAGCCGGCCGCGCGGACGCCCCGGCCGTGGACATGCCGAGGTCCTGCAGTAACAACTCTACGCCCTTTCCGATCTCCGACAACATGGGATAATCTTCTCTTTCATCAGACGCCCCTTCGTTGTTGATTGATCTCTCGAGTGTAAGTGTGGCTGCTGCTTTCCGCTCCTCTACTCCCGACTCTCTTACTTTTGACAGCTCATTGCAGATAGATTCCTCCGCTGTCCCCTCTTCTATTGCCTTTTTCCCTTCGGGCTTCGGAACCGCTGCTTGACCCACCTGCAATGGAGATTGCTTTTCGGGTCCATCAGTGTTGACCGATTGCGTTTCCTCTTCCTCTAAGTCCCCCTCGGATAATATGGAATGGAGTGAGTGTCTTTCACTCTCCCTTGATCGTCCTAGATTCATTGTCCCTCCTCCAAACTCCTTGGCTCGAGGTATCTGCGACAGAGATCGCTTTTCCTCTTCTGCCAACTGCTCTGGTCTGTAATAGTTGTTTGATTCGCCGGACAGCTGCTTCTGAGATGATATCGACTGGGGACGCTCTTCATCTTGTGCCGTCTGCCGTGCTGATACTTCCACTCCCGCTATTGGATTACGGACCACCATGGCCTGAAATGTTCGCTTCGCACTCCCCACAGGTTGGTCCGCCTCCTCAAGATTTACATCCGCCGACGATTGCATTGGAGATGGTTGTGACTGGGGACACTTTTCATCTCGTACAATCTGTCGTGCTGGTACTCTTCCCTCCGGTATTGGAGTACGGACCACCATGGCCTGGAATGTTCGCTTCACACTCCCCACAGGTTGGTCCGCCTCCTCACGATTTACATCAGCCGACGATTGCATTGGAGATGGTTGTGTCTGGGGACATTTTTCATCTCGTACAATCTGTCGTACTGGTACTCCACCAAACTTCACCGAACTTGATGTTTGCGATTAGGATCGCTCCATCCTTTCGATGATTGGTTCTGCTACTCTATTTTGTTTCACTTCCGAGGACGCCCAAAACCTCGATGATTCCAACTGTGGTTGACTTGCGTTCGGTTTGGGCTCTTCTCTTATTATTTTTTCTCTTGCTACCTCCGACTCGAACGAACGGACTAGGGTTGGCTTCAACTGGGATTGCGTAACCTCCCTTACCTTTCGTTCTCTTTCTTTCACTTCTTCGCTATCCTCCGATGACCTAGCGCTACCCTCACCTGACCTCTCCTTCTTCCTTGCACCCCCGGTGGTCTTGATTTTTCCCTTTTCATTATCCATCGATTTCTCTGCCACTCCGTTATCTCGACCATCGGTACTGTTTTCAAGATTCGACAGTTGAGTTCCTATCGTTGTGCAGAGGGCAGGGAACTGGACTGCGCCCCTGCTCCCCCGTTTCCCAACTCTCTGCGGTAAGTTACGCATAATTCGTTGGTGCACGATGTGAGTGTTACTCCCAATCTACCACATATAACACAATTCAATGTAAGCTGACCCGTGGTCCGTGGTGTATCTTGTACTCTGCATTCCGACTTGCGGTGACCTACTTGATTGCATTTAAAACACCTTCTTTGTGGACATTCCGCCGCTCGGTGTCCCACTCCCCGGCACTCAAAACAAGGTCCATAGTAAGCTTGGGTGCTCTGGTTGCCCTGAGTGAAATTACCTGTAACTAAACCTCCCCTAACACCTACTGCTCCCGTTACGCCTGCACTCGGCTGAAAGCCTTCTGTTGGTCTGGATTGACCTCCGCCCTGATTTCTTTGGTCCCAGTTTGAATTGTTCCTTGACCAATTCTGATTCACATTTCTATTATTGTTCTGGTTTGACCAGTTTTGTTGGCGGTTATTACTTCCTTGCATTGCTTGAGCATAACTCGTGAGCCTTTGATCTTGCGTTGTTAACTGTATTGCTGCGGACACCGGCGTCACTCTTACCGCTACTACTTCTAAACTTCTCGCCTGCTCCTTTACCACTGGTTTTCGCTGTCTCAAGCTATCTTCCTCTACTGCTGCCACCTTACTTGACTTACTCTCCTTCGGTGTTAATACATACGCTGCTCCTTGAATTTTCATTTTCTCTTTGGGTGGTGGGGGTTCCCATCGTTCGTTTAATTCCTTGTGCCGTTCCCATTCTCGCCCGTAATGCTCGATGTCCTCCAGAGTTCTTAATCGTTTATCTTTCATATAGTTTCTGTACTCCGATCTTATTTTCTCATACGCTGTAGACACCTGTTCTCGCATCGAAGGTGGCCGTCTAAAATGGCTAACTATCAATTTAAAGCATGATATGAAGTTTGTAATTTTCTCTCCTGGCCCCTGTGTTTTTTTGCGTAAGTCACTCTCTACATCTTTCTCCTCAATTCTCCCCACATACTGGTTTTTAAATGCCCTCTTGAATTCTCTCCACGACTCAAACCCTCAAACCCTCAAACCCCTGAAGTTATGAAACGCTGAACCCTCAAACTCCTGTGCCCTCAAACCCTCATACCCTCAAATCCTTAAACCCTCAAACTCATAAACCCCTGAACCTTCAAATCACTGAATCCCTGAACCCATGAACCCATAAACCCTTTAAACTATAAACCTTTAAACCCATAAACCCTTAAAAGCATAAACCTTTAAACCCATAAACCCTCAAACCCGTAAACCCTCACACCCATAAACCCTCAAACCCCTCAACCCTACAACCCATGAACCGTCAAACCCCTGAACGCAAGACTTATTTTTATAATTATTAAATTTTTCATTTCTTAAATATATCGTTTATTTTTAGGTCAACTACTTGATTTATCTTTGTGGTAGAAATACCGATGACTCTGCAGCAATTTTTGTAAAAAATTGCTTTGCAGTCAACACATAGTTTCTGTGCAATGTTACTTGCCTTGGAGATAAGAAAAAAATGTCACAAGACTACGTGATACCCGTTTTGTGGCAGCTTGTGAAGGTATATTGTTTTATATATTTTCTTTAACTTGTCATACTAGACTTATTATATTAATTATGAATGTTTCATTAATTTTTTATAGAAGCCATCTCCTCAAATGCCATGATCTTACCCAGGCCAAGCAACTTGCAATTCACAGATTCGATGACCAGGGCCCTGAAAAGCCTTAAGCAATGTTTACGATGTCTCGAAGAGAACAAGGTGCGCAGAGACGAGATACTGCCCGATGAAAGAGATGAGGAGCAGCTGCCACCCAATCCGAGGAGAAGAAGAGATGAGGAGCAGACTCGCTTCGCTCGTGCGAAAACCCTCGAGCAAGGTAGAAAACCATCTCCCACAACAGTGTCATAATATACTATTAATTATATTTTAATTTTTAATTATGTAATTAAATTCAAATGAAATGTAAGGAAGCGTTGGAGGGACAGAGAATGTTGGTTGTGCCTCACAGAGTGCGTTCACAGTGACGTAATTACCATGAGTAGTCCAGTAATGATAAAAAAATACAAAATACTGAAAGCATGATTAAAATATTAACTCAAGGGTCGATCGAGGCTATAACCCATTAACAAAAGGATCGCCCGAGATCATAGTTAGAAGCCCACCCGATGTTCGACCGAGGCTCACGATCACCCGCGAGGATCACCCGTGGGTTAGCTGATACTCACTCGATATTAAACTGAGGCTCGACCGAGGTATTAGCCGAGGTAATAACGCGGTAATAGCCGCGTTTCTTACAGCGACAATAGCCAAGGTTCTTACCGTGATAATAGACGCGTTTGTTACCGCGATAATAGCCGCGTTTCTCACCTCGGTAATAGCCGAGGTTCGAGCCGAGGTTATAGCCGAGGTTCAAGCCGAGGTTGTAGCCGAGGTTCGAGCCGAGGTTAGAGGCACGGTGAGAGCCTAGGTACGAGCCGAGATTATATAAATTAACCTCGGCTAACTTCAAGAGAGAAACAGAGGCGTTGGAACGTCGGAACGCGGGACCGCGGAACAGCAGCTTCAATGATGTATTTGTCAACAGATGGCGCCAGTACCTTTGGAATGAAGAGTAGCTCCGTCGGCACGTTTAGAGCTTCGCTTCGAGCGCACATTTTGTGCAGTGTTATTATTTGATAATTAAATGTTACAAAACTGGTGAATTGTCTAGACTTAAGAATGGGTATACCAGCCCTGAGAGTGTATTGCATAGAATATTTCAATAGTGGTGCATTGCTTAGACTTAGAACTTCCTATATATATCCTCAGAATATATAGCATCATGCCTGCGTGATTTCTTGATAAAAAATGCTGGGATGTATTCGATTCTATATACCTCGTTTTTCGAGGTTCAGTAATATATCCCAGCTTCTTTTATAAATTTATAGACGAAATTTATACATGCCCCACAGGGCTGTTTACAAAAAAAGTTCGTTCTTATACTAAATGTTTTTAAATTTGTACGGATTTTTTCTATATAATTTTTGTTATTTTTATATGAATATATAATATATATTCGATGACTCATAGCTTTTCGTTTAAAAATTGATAGATAAAAGCTGAAACTGTTTACGAAAAAAGTTCGTTGTTATACTAAATGTTTTTAAAAATGTAGGAATTTTTTCTAAATAATTTTTCTAATTTTTACACTAATATTTAATATATAATATATTTTCGTCTATAAATTTATATAGTAATAAGAGCTTCAAAATGAGACCAGGTAGACCATGGACCGAGCTTTTTAACCGAAGTTACAGAATTTTGAAGGAAATCTACATACAATTTGTATATCTATATATGAAGATTTATTTTGTAGAGATATTCCCTACATACATATAGATATACAAATTGTATGTAGATTTCTTTCAAAATACTGTAACTTCAGTTATAAAGCTCGGTTCATGATCTACCTGGTCTCATTTTGAAGCTCTTGTTACTACCAAATTTTGAGATTAAAAAAAAACTGCCGAAATTTTTTAAATAGCATATAACGGTATATCTTTTATAAACCAATCAGAAACGTGGTAATTGGGGTCTGGAAAAAATGTTAGCATATTGTACAGAAAATTTACAGAAAAAAATGCATATATATATATATATATATATATATATAGTCCCTGAAAATATTTACGAAAATAATTGCATCTTTCGGGAGCCTGCAGCTCCAGGAGGCTGCGGTCACTCAGACGGACCAGTGGCTGAACCAGCTGGTCCTTGTACAGGTTCCTCTGTTGAAAATATCAAGCTAAATCTTAAGCTTCAAATCCAGCGATGAGTTTGAATCCGGCTTGATCGAACTTGAAATTCAGCGATGAGTTTGAATCCAGCTTGATCAAACTTGAAATGTAGGTCGATCAGGGTGGATTTTTTGAGTTTGATTTCGAGCTTGAAATCAAGGTGGATTTTAAGTTCGATCAAACCAGATTCAAGCTCATCGCTGAATTTCAAGCTTGAAATCCAGCTTCAATTTTTTAACAGGGATCGCCTGAACCAGCCGATGCGCAGCCGATGCTAGTCCGCGTTGTTCTCTTGGAGATGCAGCTCGCAGGAAGCCTCCTACTCAACATCATTCTCGTTGCCCCTGCGTCATCGAGAGATTTGCAGGCAAGTCCACGCGCTCATACGACAACAGCATGACTTTGGGAACCATTCAGAAGATCGCTATCACATCCAGACAGGCGCACACCGTTTCTGCGCTCGAAATGTTATGTACTCTGTTGAAAAAAACTAATAAAAAATAAGATTTTTTATTGTATTATGGGTTGGAAAGTTATAATAGAATGATGAATAAATTACCTTTGCTGGGCCCTCTTTGCAGCTCAGCTTGCAAGTCTGAAAACGATGTAATTTTGGGACAGTCGCTGAATCGGCAGTCTTTGTTCCTTGACGTCGTCTATCAGTCCGTGCTGGGTCGGTCCTGGAGTTATTTTCCAACGTCTCTCAACGGCATCTGAAAACAATTATTATTTTTATTTCAATAGAAGTAATAATTATACTAAAGAATTCCCAGGTGGCAAAACAAATGTCATGAATGTCGCAGACATTAGAATTCTTTATGAACTCTCTTTAAACTCTTTAAGAATCCTTTTCTAACTTACAATCATAATTATTTTTAAAGTGTTCGAAAAAAATCCTTAGAAAAAATTAATTTTTTGCTGTCTGGGTAATAATCATAATAATTATAATGTTATTACAATTATTTTCTTGTAATATTAAAATTACCTCATTATTGCTATTTTTTCAAACCAAAAAAAAAGAATTATTTTTTTATGTTTGAGGGGGCCCCGACCTTGCCCATCTCTGTGAGGCACAACCAACATTCTCTGTCACTCCAACATATATATATATGGTCTGTATGTGTGTACATGTGTATTATACATATGAGTAGAGAAAACGGAAGTCACATATATAAGATTAGAGAAAACGGAAATGCGGAGAACAAAATGAAAAGAAAAAATTTGAGCAAATATATTATGCTTTATATCTTTAATTAGATGAATCTTTTTTAACAGAAACTTTTTTTACGTGATATACTAAATTATTATCTCTTAAAACTGTCAATAGACTGCACATATATATATATATATATATATATATATATATATATATATATATATATATATATATATATATATATATATATATATAGTGCCTGCAGACAGTGCAGACGACAACCACAAAATCTTCTAACCTATTATCAAAATCAAATGTTGAAGGATGAAGGACGCGTTTGTGTCATTTGTATTATTAAAATAAAACGGGTTGTTTTTACGTGATTTGTTTTTATTACGTGATGAAATCTCTGTACAACGATTTCGAAAAATATCGTACGTCCGAAAAAGTGGCAAGACGGTCATGTGGAATAAAATTATTGCAATCCCAAGTGTAGTTGGAAAAAGCTGCAGTTTTACATGGTAAGAGAGAAGATAAAGAAAAAGCCTAACAGTGAATTCTGTCGAAAGAGATGAAGAACGCACAACATTCAGGAGTACTGGATAAGGTATTACCATCGCTCCATTTCTGTAGGAGGCTACACCAGAAGTTGTACCGAGACCATTTCCTTGACAGAATCTAAATCATCAAGGATACACAACATCTTCTGTTGCAGCAAAAATCGTGGCAAAGTATGGATTTAAAGAGGGTCAGGAACTTGGAAAGAAAGAGCAGGGAATGTCTAGCATTGCAAGTAAAGAAGACTAGTAAAAGAAGAGGTATAATAGTATAGTACACAAAAAAGAACAATTAAGGACGTCTTCTCTGCCTTTGAGTATGTTGCCCCCTTGAAACTCACAAGGAATAAACAAGATGAAACGAGCATTACTGAAATAATGAAGTCATCAAGTAAAGTTGTTTTGCTCAGAAATATGGTTGGAATTTCTTTGGTGCCACGCTTATAGGTAAAGTCATTGTTAAAATGCATATACAGCAATTAGCTGTGATAATTGCATTCAACGAAGAATTATTAGATAAAATTTTTGTTATACTTGTGGTGTGCTACTTCTTAGTAACAAGTATTTATGTGCTTGTGTGTAATCATCATTGGGGATATACAAAGTCATCTGCTGATTGATCATAAACATACAGGGCATACGTCACTATGCACCAGAAAAATACCACACAATCATGGGGATGCAGTAATTGAATATCCGCTCTGATGTTGTCATGATGTAAATATAATACAAATCAAGTTCTCCAATCAAGTTGGTGTATCGCAGAAGCATCTGTTAAATATTTAATACTCCAATAGATGTACTGTTTTTTAACACAAATTTTTGTTATTGACAAGGGTGTTTGTGAATCTTTGTACTAGTGTAAGTGCTTCTTGTGTTTATAGTATATTATGACACTGTTGTGGGAGATGGTTTTCTACCTTGCTCGAGGGTTTTCGCACGAGCGAAGCGAGTGAGAAAATCGAGCAAGGTAGAAAAACACCTCCCACAACAGTCTCATACGATATTTTATAGCACAACAACCTCAAAATCGACAATAAAGTTGGCATTTTGAGGTTAGTGTGCTATAAAAGGATATTACTCAATTTTACTGTAAACTGCTTGTTATAGCGAGGTATAAGCTCAAATGCTAAGATTCTGACTTTTCTTGATATCTCAAGCAATTATACTCTGAGGGTAAAATAAACAGCCAGTGAAGTTTGAATACAAATCAAGTTCTCTAATCAAGTTGCTGCGTCACAAAAGCATATGTTAAATATCAAATACTCCAATAGATGTACTGTTTTTTAACCCAAATTTTTGTTAATGTTGAGGGTCTTTGTGAATCATTGTACTCGTGTAAGTGCTTTTTGTGTTTAAAGGATTATTTGAAAGTAACATATAACATACTCATGTTCTATACAGATATAAAGTCAACGCTGGCTCAGAAGGGTCATTATAATGAAATTATAAAACTATAATTAATCAAATGTTTGCAAGCTCAGGTTTATAATTACGTTAAAAGACTCTTTTCACTCAGCATTGACTTAATATCTGAATAAAACATGAGAATATTATAAGGTTCTTTCAAAGGAATTTTTTTAAAATTTACTTTAAGTGAATTTTCATAATCAAATAGGGCTATGTAATGGTTTAGATAAAATTGCAAAAGATTATTTCAAGTAATTTAACAGAAAATGGAGTCAATCAAACTTTCAAATTACCCATACACAAATATTTATTTATTAGAAAGTAACACATAATATACTCATGTTTTATCCAGATGTAAAGTCAACGCTGGCTCAGAAGGGTCATTTTAATGAAATTATAAAACTATAATTAATCAAATGTTTGCAAGCTCACGTTTTTATTACATTAAAAAGACTCTTTTCACTCAGCGTTGACTTCAACGCTGGGTCAGAAGGGTCATTTTAATGAAATTATAAAACTATAATTAATCAAATGTTTGCAAGCTCACCTTTTTTATTACATTAAAAAGACTATTTTCACCCAGCGTTAACTTGATATCTGAATAAAACATGAGAATATTATAAGGTTCTTTCAAAGGAATTTTTTTAAAATTTATTTTAAGTGAATTTTCATAACCAAATAGGGCTATGTAATGGTTTAGGTAAAATTGCAAAAGATTATTTTAAGTAATTTAAAAGAAAATGGAGTCAATCAAACTTTCAAATTACCCATACACAAACATTTATTTATTTGAAAGTAACACATAATATACTCATGGTCTATCCAGATATAAAGTCAACGCTGGCTCAGAAGGGTCATTTTAATGAAATTATAAAACTATAATTAATCAAATGTTTGCAAGCTCACCTTTTTTATTACATTAAAAAGACTATTTTCACCCAGCGTTAACTTGATACCTGAATAAAACATGAGAATATTATAAGGTTCTTTCAAAGGAATTTTTTTAAAATTTATTTTAAGTGAATTTTCATAACCAAATAGGGCTATGTAATGGTTTAGGTAAAATTGCAAAAGATTATTTTAAGTAATTTAAAAGAAAACGGAGTCAATCAAACTTTCAAATTACCCATACACAAATATTTATTTATTTGAAAGTAACACATAATATACTCATGTTTTATGCAGATCTAAAGTCAACGCTGGCTCAGAAGGGTCGTTTTAATGAAATTATAAAACTATAATTAATCAAATGTTTGCAAGCTCACGTTTTTTTTACATTAAAAATACTATTTTCACCCAGCGTTAACTTGATATCTGAATAAAACATGAGAATATTATAAGGTTCTTTCAAAGGAATTTTTTAAAAATTTATTTTAAGTGAATTTTCATAATCAAATAGGGCTATGTAATGGTTTAGGTAAAATTGCAAAAGATTATTTTAAGTAATTTAAAAGAAAATGGAGTCAATCAAACTTTCAAATTACCCATACACAAATATTTATTTATTTGAAAGTAACACATAATATACTCATGTTTTATCCAGATGTAAAGTCAACGCTGGCTCAGAAGGGTCATTTTAATGAAATTATAAAACTATAATTAATCAAATGTTTGCAAGCTCACGTTTTTATTACATTACAAAGACTCTTTTCACTCAGCTTTGACTTGATATCCGAATAAAACATGAAAATATTATAAGTTTTTTTCGAAATAATTTTATTTAATTTATTTTAAGTGTATTTTCATAATCAATAGGGCTATGTAATGGTTTAGGTAAAATTGCAAAAGATTATTTTAAGTAATTTAAAAAAAAATGGAGTCAATCAAACTTTCAAATTACCCATACACAAATATTTATTTATTTGAAAGTAACACATAATATACTCATGTTTTATCCAGATGTAAAGTCAACGCTGGCTCAGAAGGGTCGTTTTAATGAAATTATAAAACTATAATTCATCAAATGTTTGCAAGCTCATGTTTTTATTACATTAAAAAGACTATTTTCACCCAGCGTTAACTTGATATCTGAATAAAACATGAGAATATTATAAGGTGCTTTCATAGGAATTTTTTTAAAATTTATTTTAAGTGAATTTTCATAATCAAATAGGGCTATGTAATGGTTTAGGTAAAATTGCAAAAGATTATTTCAAGTAATTTAACAGAAAATGGAGTCAATCAAACTTTCAAATTACCCATACACAAATATTTATTTATTTGAAAGTAACGCATAATACACTCATGTTTTATCCAGATCTAAAGTCAACGCTGGCTCAGAAGGGTTATTTTAATGAAATTATAAAACTATAATTAATCAAATGTTTGCAAGCTCACGTTTTTTTTACATTAAAAATACTATTTTCACCCAGCGTTAACTTGATATCTGAATAAAACATGAGAATATTATAAGTTTTTTTCGAAATAATTTTATTTAAATTTATTTTAAGTGAATTTTCATAATTAATAGGGCTACATAATGGTTTAGGTAAAATTGCAAAAGATTACTTCAAGTAATTTAACAGAAAATGGAGTCCATGAAACTTTCAAGTTACCCATACACAAACATTTATTTATTTGAAAGTAACACATAATATACTCATGGTCTATCCAGATATAAAGTCAACGCTGGCTCAGAAGGGTCATTTTAATGAAATTATAAAACTATAATTAATCAAATGTTTGCAAGCTCACCTTTTTTATTACATTAAAAAGACTATTTTCACACAGCGTTAACTTGATATCTGAATAAAACATGAGAATATTATAAGGTTCTTTCAAAGGAATTTTTTTAAAATTTATTTTAAGTGAATTTTCATAACCAAATAGGGCTATGTAATGGTTTAGGTAAAATTGCAAAAGATTATTTTAAGTAATTTAAAAGAAAATGGAGTCAATCAAACTTTCAAATTACCCATACACAAACATTCATTTATTTATTTGAAAGTAACACATAATATACTCATGGTCTATCCAGATATAAAGTCAACGCTGGCTCAGAAGGGTCATTTTAATGAAATTATAAAACTATAATTAATCAAATGTTTGCAAGCTCACCTTTTTTATTACATTAAAAAGACTATTTTCACCCAGCGTTAACTTGATATCTGAATAAAACATGAGAATATTATAAGGTTCTTTCAAAGGAATTTTTTTAAAATTTATTTTAAGTGAATTTTCATAACCAAATAGGGCTATGTAATGGTTTAGGTAAAATTGCAAAAGATTATTTTAAGTAATTTAAAAGAAAACGGAGTCAATCAAACTTTCAAATTACCCATACACAAATATTTATTTATTTGAAAGTAACACATAATATACTCATGTTTTATGCAGATCTAAAGTCAACGCTGGCTCAGAAGGGTCGTTTTAATGAAATTATAAAACTATAATTAATCAAATGTTTGCAAGCTCACGTTTTTTTTACATTAAAAATACTATTTTCACCCAGCGTTAACTTGATATCTGAATAAAACATGAGAATATTATAAGGTTCTTTCAAAGGAATTTTTTAAAAATTTATTTTAAGTGAATTTTCATAATCAAATAGGGCTATGTAATGGTTTAGGTAAAATTGCAAAAGATTATTTTAAGTAATTTAAAAGAAAATGGAGTCAATCAAACTTTCAAATTACCCATACACAAATATTTATTTATTTGAAAGTAACACATAATATACTCATGTTTTATCCAGATGTAAAGTCAACGCTGGCTCGGAAGGGTCATTTTAATGAAATTATAAAACTATAATTAATCAAATGTTTGCAAGCTCACGTTTTTATTACATTAAAAAGACTCTTTTCACTCAGCGTTGACTTCAACGCTGGCTCAGAAGGGTCATTTTAATGAAATTATAAAACTATAATTAATCAAATGTTTGCAAGCTCACCTTTTTTATTACATTAAAAAGACTATTTTCACCCAGCGTTAACTTGATATCTGAATAAAACATGAGAATATTATAAGGTGCTTTCATAGGAATTTTTTTAAAATTTATTTTAAGTGAATTTTCATAATCAAATAGGGCTATGTAATGGTTTAGGTAAAATTGCAAAAGATTATTTCAAGTAATTTAACAGAAAATGGAGTCAATCAAACTTTCAAATTACCCATACACAAATATTTATTTATTTGAAAGTAACGCATAATACACTCATGTTTTATCCAGATCTAAAGTCAACGCTGGCTCAGAAGGGTTATTTTAATGAAATTATAAAACTATAATTAATCAAATGTTTGCAAGCTCACGTTTTTTTTACATTAAAAATACTATTTTCACCCAGCGTTAACTTGATATCTGAATAAAACATGAGAATATTATAAGGTTTTTTCGAAAGAATTTTATTTAAATTTATTTTAAGTGAATTTTCATAATTAATAGGGCTACATAATGGTTTAGGTAAAATTGCAAAAGATTACTTCAAGTAATTTAAAAGAAAATGGAGTCAATCAAACATTCAAATTACCCATACACAAATATTTATTTATTTGAAAGTAACACATAATATACTCATGTTTTATCCAGATGTAAAGTCAACGCTGGCTCAGAAGGGTCGTTTTAATGAAATTATAAAACTATAATTAATCAAATGTTTGCAAGCTCACGTTTTTATTACATTAAAAAGACTATTTTCACCCAGCGTTAACTTGATATCTGAATAAAACATGAGAATATTATAAGGTTCTTTCAAAGGAATTTTTTAAAAATTTATTTTAAGTGAATTTTCATAATCAAATAGGGCTATGTAATGGTTTAGGTAAAATTGCAAAAGATTATTTTAAGTAATTTAAAAGAAAATGGAGTCAATCAAACTTTCAAATTACCCATACACAAATATTTATTTATTTGAAAGTAACACATAATATACTCATGTTTTATCCAGATGTAAAGTCAACGCTGGCTCAGAAGGGTCATTTTAATGAAATTATAAAACTATAATTAATCAAATGTTTGCAAGCTCACGTTTTTATTACATTACAAAGACTCTTTTCACTCAGCTTTGACTTGATATCCGAATAAAACATGAAAATATTATAAGTTTTTTTCGAAATAATTTTATTTAATTTATTTTAAGTGTATTTTCATAATCAATAGGGCTACATAATGGTTTAGGTAAAATTGCAAAAGATTACTTCAAGTAATTTAACAGAAAATGGAGTCCATGAAACTTTCAAGTTACCCATACACAAACATTTATTTATTTGAAAGTAACACATAATATACTCATGGTCTATCCAGATATAAAGTCAACGCTGGCTCAGAAGGGTCATTTTAATGAAATTATAAAACTATAATTAATCAAATGTTTGCAAGCTCACCTTTTTTATTACATTAAAAAGACTATTTTCACCCAGCGTTAACTTGATATCTGAATAAAACATGAGAATATTATAAGGTTCTTTCAAAGGAATTTTTTTAAAATTTATTTTAAGTGAATTTTCATAACCAAATAGGGCTATGTAATGGTTTAGGTAAAATTGCAAAAGATTATTTTAAGTAATTTAAAAGAAAATGGAGTCAATCAAACTTTCAAATTACCCATACACAAACATTTATTTATTTGAAAGTAACACATAATATACTCATGGTCTATCCAGATATAAAGTCAACGCTGGCTCAGAAGGGTCATTTTAATGAAATTATAAAACTATAATTAATCAAATGTTTGCAAGCTCACCTTTTTTATTACATTAAAAAGACTATTTTCACCCAGCGTTAACTTGATATCTGAATAAAACATGAGAATATTATAAGGTTCTTTCAAAGGAATTTTTTTAAAATTTATTTTAAGTGAATTTTCATAACCAAATAGGGCTATGTAATGGTTTAGGTAAAATTGCAAAAGATTATTTTAAGTAATTTAAAAGAAAACGGAGTCAATCAAACTTTCAAATTACCCATACACAAATATTTATTTATTTGAAAGTAACACATAATATACTCATGTTTTATGCAGATCTAAAGTCAACGCTGGCTCAGAAGGGTCGTTTTAATGAAATTATAAAACTATAATTAATCAAATGTTTGCAAGCTCACGTTTTTTTTACATTAAAAATACTATTTTCACCCAGCGTTAACTTGATATCTGAATAAAACATGAGAATATTATAAGGTTCTTTCAAAGGAATTTTTTAAAAATTTATTTTAAGTGAATTTTCATAATCAAATAGGGCTATGTAATGGTTTAGGTAAAATTGCAAAAGATTATTTTAAGTAATTTAAAAGAAAATGGAGTCAATCAAACTTTCAAATTACCCATACACAAATATTTATTTATTTGAAAGTAACACATAATATACTCATGTTTTATCCAGATGTAAAGTCAACGCTGGCTCGGAAGGGTCATTTTAATGAAATTATAAAACTATAATTAATCAAATGTTTGCAAGCTCACGTTTTTATTACATTAAAAAGACTCTTTTCACTCAGCGTTGACTTCAACGCTGGCTCAGAAGGGTCATTTTATTGAAATTATAAAACTATAATTAATCAAATGTTTGCAAGCTCACCTTTTTTATTACATTAAAAAGACTATTTTCACCCAGCGTTAACTTGATATCTGAATAAAACATGAGAATATTATAAGGTTCTTTCAAAGGAATTTTTTTAAAATTTATTTTAAGTGAATTTTCATAACCAAATAGGGCTATGTAATGGTTTAGGTAAAATTGCAAAAGATTATTTCAAGTAATTTAACAGAAAATGGAGTCAATCAAACTTTCAAATTACCCATACACAAATATTTATTTATTTGAAAGTAACGCATAATACACTCATGTTTTATCCAGATCTAAAGTCAACGCTGGCTCAGAAGGGTTATTTTAATGAAATTATAAAACTATAATTAATCAAATGTTTGCAAGCTCACGTTTTTTTTACATCAAAAATACTATTTTCACCCAGCGTTAACTTGATATCTGAATAAAACATGAGAATATTATAAGGTTTTTTCGAAAGAATTTTATTTAAATTTATTTTAAGTGAATTTTCATAATTAATAGGGCTACATAATGGTTTAGGTAAAATTGCAAAAGATTACTTCAAGTAATTTAAAAGAAAATGGAGTCAATCAAACATTCAAATTACCCATACACAAATATTTATTTATTTGAAAGTAACACATAATATACTCATGTTTTATCCAGATGTAAAGTCAACGCTGGCTCAGAAGGGTCGTTTTAATGAAATTATAAAACTATAATTAATCAAATGTTTGCAAGCTCACGTTTTTATTACATTAAAAAGACTATTTTCACCCAGCGTTAACTTGATATCTGAATAAAACATGAGAATATTATAAGGTTTTTTCGAAAGAATTTTATTTAAATTTATTTTAAGTGAATTTTCATAATCAAATAGGGCTATGTAATGGTTTAGGTAAAATTGCAAAAGATTATTTCAAATAATTTAAAAGAAAATGGAGTCTATGAAACTTTCAAGTTACCCATACACAAATATTTATTTATTTGAAAGTAACACATAATATACTCATGTTTTATTCAGATCTAAAGTCAACGCTGGCTCAGAAGGGTCATTTTAATGAAATTATAAAACTATAATTAATCAAATGTTTGCAAGCTCACGTTTTTATTACATTAAAAAGACTCTTTTCACTCAGCGTTGACTTGATATCTGAATAAAACATAAGAATATTATAAGGTTTTTTCGAAAGAATTTTATTTAAATTTATTTTAAGTGAATTTTCATAATCAATAGGGCTACATAATGGTTTAGGTAAAATTGCAAAAGATTACTTCAAGTAATTTAACAGAAAATGGAGTCCATGAAACTTTCAAGTTACCCATACACAAACATTTATTTATTTGAAAGTAACACATAATATACTCATGGTCTATCCAGATATAAAGTCAACGCTGGCTCAGAAGGGTCATTTTAATGAAATTATAAAACTATAATTAATCAAATGTTTGCAAGCTCACCTTTTTTATTACATTAAAAAGACTATTTTCACCCAGCGTTAACTTGATATCTGAATAAAACATGAGAATATTATAAGGTTCTTTCAAAGGAATTTTTTTAAAATTTATTTTAAGTGAATTTTCATAACCAAATAGGGCTATGTAATGGTTTAGGTAAAATTGCAAAAGATTATTTTAAGTAATTTAAAAGAAAATGGAGTCAATCAAACTTTCAAATTACCCATACACAAATATTTATTTATTTGAAAGTAACACATAATATACTCATGTTTTATGCAGATCTAAAGTCAACGCTGGCTCAGAAGGGTCGTTTTAACGAAATTATAAAACTATAATTAATCAAATGTTTGCAAGCTCACGTTTTTTTTACATTAAAAATACTATTTTCACCCAGCGTTAACTTGATATCTGAATAAAACATGAGAATATTATAAGGTTCTTTCAAAGGAATTTTTTTAAAATTTATTTTAAGTGAATTTTCATAATCAAATAGGGCTATGTAATGGTTTAGGTAAAATTGCAAAAGATTATTTTAAGTAATTTAAAAGAAAATGCAGTCAATCAAACTTTCAAATTACCCATACACAAATATTTATTTATTTGAAAGTAACACATAATATACTCATGTTTTATCCAGATGTAAAGTCAACGCTGGCTCAGAAGGGTCATTTTAATGAAATTATAAAACTATAATTAATCAAATGTTTGCAAGCTCACGTTTTTATTACATTACAAAGACTCTTTTCACTCAGCTTTGACTTGATATCCGAATAAAACATGAAAATATTATAAGTTTTTTTCGAAATAATTTTATTTAATTTATTTTAAGTGTATTTTCATAATCAATAGGGCTACATAATGGTTTAGGTAAAATTGCAAAAGATTACTTCAAGTCATTTAACAGAAAATGGAGTCCATGAAACTTTCAAGTTACCCATACACAAACATTTATTTATTTGAAAGTAACACATAATATACTCATGGTCTATCCAGATATAAAGTCAACGCTGGCTCAGAAGGGTCATTTTAATGAAATTATAAAACTATAATTAATCAAATGTTTGCAAGCTCACCTTTTTTATTACATTAAAAATACTATTTTCACCCAGCGTTAACTTGATATCTGAATAAAACATGAGAATATTATAAGGTTCTTTCAAAGGAATTTTTTTAAAATTTATTTTAAGTGAATTTTCATAATCAAATAGGGCTATGTAATGGTTTAGGTAAAATTGCAAAAGATTACTTCAAGTAATTTAACAGAAAATGGAGTCCATGAAACTTTCAAGTTACCCATACACAAATATTTATTTATTTGAAAGTAACACATAATATACTCATGTTTTATCCAGATGTAAAGTCAACGCTGGCTCAGAAGGGTCATTTTAATGAAATTATAAAACTATAATTAATCAAATGTTTGCAAGCTCACGTTTTTATTACATTAAAAAGACTCTTTTCACTCAGCGTTGACTTGATATCTGAATAAAACATGAGAATATTATAAGGTTTTTTCGAAAGAATTTTATTTAAATTTATTTTAAGTGAATTTTCATAATCAATAGGGCTACATAATGGTTTAGGTAAAATTGCAAAAGATTACTTCAAGTAATTTAACAGAAAATGGAGTCCATGAAACTTTCAAGTTACCCATACACAAACATTTATTTATTTGAAAGTAACACATAATATACTCATGGTCTATCCAGATATAAAGCCAACGCTGGCTCAGAAGGGTCATTTTAATGAAATTATAAAACTATAATTAATCAAATGTTTGCAAGCTCACCTTTTTTATTACATTAAAAAGACTATTTTCACCCAGCGTTAACTTGATATCTGAATAAAACATGAGAATATTATAAGGTTCTTTCAAAGGAATTTTTTTAAAATTTATTTTAAGTGAATTTTCATAACCAAATAGGGCTATGTAATGGTTTAGGTGAAATTGCAAAAGATTATTTTAAGTAATTTAAAAGAAAACGGAGTCAATCAAACTTTCAAATTACCCATACACAAATATTTATTTATTTGAAAGTAACACATAATATACTCATGTTTTATGCAGATCTAAAGTCAACGCTGGCTCAGAAGGGTCGTTTTAACGAAATTATAAAACTATAATTAATCAAATGTTTGCAAGCTCACGTTTTTTTTACATTAAAAATACTATTTTCACCCAGCGTTAACTTGATATCTGAATAAAACATGAGAATATTATAAGGTTCTTTCAAAGGAATTTTTTTTAAATTTATTTTAAGTGAATTTTCATAATCAAATAGGGCTATGTAATGGTTTAGGTAAAATTGCAAAAGATTATTTTAAGTAATTTAAAAGAAAATGCAGTCAATCAAACTTTCAAATTACCCATACACAAATATTTATTTATTTGAAAGTAACACATAATATACTCATGTTTTATGCAGATCTAAAGTCAACGCTGGCTCAGAAGGGTCGTTTTAACGAAATTATAAAACTATAATTAATCAAATGTTTGCAAGCTCACGTTTTTTTTACATTAAAAATACTATTTTCACCCAGCGTTAACTTGATATCTGAATAAAACATGAGAATATTATAAGGTTCTTTCAAAGGAATTTTTTTTAAATTTATTTTAAGTGAATTTTCATAATCAAATAGGGCTATGTAATGGTTTAGGTAAAATTGCAAAAGATTATTTTAAGTAATTTAAAAGAAAATGCAGTCAATCAAACTTTCAAATTACCCATACACAAATATTTATTTATTTGAAAGTAACACATAATATACTCATGTTTTATCCAGATGTAAAGTCAACGCTGGCTCAGAAGGGTCATTTTAATGAAATTATAAAACTATAATTAATCAAATGTTTGCAAGCTCACGTTTTTATTACATTAAAAAGACTCTTTTATCTCAGCTTTGACTTGATATCTGAATAAAACATGAAAATATTATAAGTTTTTTTCGAAATAATTTTATTTAATTTATTTTAAGTGTATTTTCATAATCAATAGGGCTACATAATGGTTTAGGTAAAATTGCAAAAGATTACTTCAAGTAATTTAACAGAAAATGGAGTCCATGAAACTTTCAAGTTACCCATACACAAACATTTATTTATTTGAAAGTAACACATAATATACTCATGGTCTATCCAGATATAAAGTCAACGCTGGCTCAGAAGGGTCATTTTAATGAAATTATAAAACTATAATTAATCAAATGTTTGCAAGCTCACCTTTTTTATTACATTAAAAAGACTATTTTCACCCAGCGTTAACTTGATATCTGAATAAAACATGAGAATATTATAAGGTTCTTTCAAAGGAATTTTTTTAAAATTTATTTTAAGTGAATTTTCATAATCAAATAGGGCTATGTAATGGTTTAGGTAAAATTGCAAAAGATTACTTCAAGTAATTTAACAGAAAATGGAGTCCATGAAACTTTCAAGTTACCCATACACAAATATTTATTTATTTGAAAGTAACACATAATATACTCATGTTTTATCCAGATGTAAAGTCAACGCTGGCTCAGAAGGGTCATTTTAATGAAATTATAAAACTATAATTAATCAAATGTTTGCAAGCTCACGTTTTTATTACATTAAAAATACTATTTTCACCCAGCGTTAACTTGATATCTGAATAAAACATGAGAATATTATAAGGTTCTTTCAAAGGAATTTTTTTAAAATTTATTTTAAGTGAATTTTCATAATCAAATAGGGCTATGTAATGGTTATGTAAAATTGCAAAGGATTATTTTAAGTAATTTAAAAGAAAATGGAGTCAATCAAACTTTCAAATTACCCATACACAAATATTTATTTATTTGAAAGTAACACATAATATACTCATGTTTTATCCAGATGTAAAGTCAACGCTGGCTCAGAAGGGTCGTTTTAATGAAATTATAAAACTATAATTCATCAAATGTTTGCAAGCTAAACTTTTTTATTACATTAAAAAGACTAGTTTCACCCAGCGTTAACTTGATATCTGAATAAAACATGAGAATATTATAAGGTTCTTTCAAAGGAATTTTTTTTAAATTTATTTTAAGTGAATTTTCATAACCAAATAGGGCTACGTAATGGTTTTGGTAAAATTGCAAAAGATTATTTTAAGTAATTTAAAAGAAAACGGAGTCAATCAAAGTTTCAAATTACCCATACACAAATATTTATTTATTTGAAAGTAACACATAATATACTCATGTTTTATGCAGATCTAAAGTCAACGCTGGCACAGAAGGGTCGTTTTAATGAAATTATAAAACTATAATTAATCAAATGTTTGCAAGCTCACGTTTTTTTTACATTAAAAATACTATATTCACCCAGCGTTAACTTGATATCTGAATAAAACATGAGAATATTATAAGGTTCTTTCAAAGGAATTTTTTTAAAATTTATTTTAAGTGAATTTTCATAATCAAATAGGGCTATGTAATGGTTTAGGTAAAATTGCAAAAGATTACTTCAAGTAATTTAACAGAAAATGGAGTCCATGAAACTTTCAAGTTACCCATACACAAACATTTATTTATTTGAAAGTAACACATAATATACTCATGGTCTATCCAGATATAAAGTCAACGCTGGCTCAGAAGGGTCATTTTAATGAAATTATAAAACTATAATTAATCAAATGTTTGCAAGCTCACCTTTTTTATTACATTAAAAAGACTATTTTCATCCAGCGTTAACTTGATATCTGAATAAAACATGAGAATATTATAAGGTTCTTTCAAAGGAATTTTTTTAAAATTTATTTTAAGTGAATTTTCATAACCAAATAGGGCTATGTAATGGTTTAGGTAAAATTGCAAAATATTATTTTAAGTAATTTAAAAGAAAACGGAGTCAATCAAACTTTCAAATTACCCATACACAAATATTTATTTATTTGAAAGTAACACATAATATACTCATGTTTTATCCAGATGTAAAGTCAACGCTGGCTCAGAAGGGTCATTTTAATGAAATTATAAAACTATAATTAATCTAATGTTTGCAAGCTCAGATTTATAATTACATTAAAAAGACTCTTTTCACTCAGCTTTGACTTGATATCTGAATAAAACATGAGAATATTATAAGGTTTTTTTCGAAAGAATTTTATTTAAATTTATTTTAAGTGAATTTTCATAATTAATAGGGCTACATAATGGTTTAGGTAAAATTGCATAAGATTACTTCAAGTAATTTAAAAGAAAATGGAGTCAATCAAACTTTCAAATTACCCATACGCAAATATTTATTTAGTTGAAAGTAACACATAATATACTCATGTTTTATCCAGATGTAAAGTCAACGCTGGCTCAGGAGGGTCATTTTAATGAAATTATAAAACTATAATTAATTTAATGTTTGCAAGCTCAGATTTATAATTACATTAAAAAGACTCTTTTCACTCAGCTTTGACTTGATATCTGAATAAAACATGAGAATATTATAAGGTTTTTTCGAAAGAATTTTATTTAAATTTATTTTAATTGAATTTTCATAATTAATAGGGCTACATAATGGTTTAGGTAAAATTGCAAAAGATTACTTCAAGTAATTTAAAAGAAAATGGAGTCAATCAAACTTTCAAATTACCCATACACAAATATTTATTTAGTTGAAAGTAACACATAATATACTCATGTTTTATCCAGATCTAAAGTCAACGCTGGCTCAGAAGGGTCGTTTTAATGAAATTATAAAACTATAATTAATCTAATGTTTGCAAGCTCAGATTTATAATTACATTAAAAAGACTCTTTTCACTCAGCTTTGACTTGATATCTGAATAAAACATGAGAATATTATAAGGTTTTTTCGAAAGAATTTTATTTAAATTTATTTTAAGTGAATTTTCATAATCAATAGGGCTACATAATGGTTTAGGTAAAATTGCAAAAGATTACTTCAAGTAATTTAATAGAAAATGGAGTCCATGAAACTTTCAAGTTACCCATACACAAACATTTATTTATTTGAAAGTAACACATAATATACTCATGTTTTATCCAGATATAAAGTCAACGCTGGCTCAGAAGGGTCATTTTAATGAAATTATAAACCTATAATTAATCAAATGTTTGCAAGCTCACGTTTTTATTACATTAAAAAGACTATTTTCACCCAGCGTTAACTTGATATCTAAATAAAACATGAGAATATGATAAGGTTCTTTCAAAGGAATTTTTTTAAAATTTATTTTAAGTGAATTTTCATAATCAAATAGGGCTATGTAATGGTTTAGGTAAAATTGCAAAAGATTATTTTAAGTAATTTAAAAGAAAACGGAGTCAATCAAACTTTCAAATTACCCATACACAAACATTTATTTATTTGAAAGTAACACATAATATACTCATGGTCTATCCAGATATAAAGTCAACGCTGGCTCAGAAGGGTCATTTTAATGAAATTATAAAACTATAATTAATCAAATGTTTGCAAGCTCACCTTTTTTATTACATTAAAAAGACTATTTTCACCCAGCGTTAACTTGATATCTGAATAAAACATGAGAATATTATAAGGTTCTTTCAAAGGAATTTTTTAAAAATTTATTTTAAGTGAATTTTCATAACCAAATAGGGCTATGTAATGGTTTAGGTAAAATTGCAAAAGATTACTTCAAGTAATTTAAAAGAAAATGGAGTCAATCAAACTTTCAAATTACCCATACACAAATATTTATTTAGTTGAAAGTAACACATAATATACTCATGTTTTATCCAGATCTAAAGTCAACGCTGGCTCAGAAGGGTCATTTTAATGAAATTATAAAACTATAATTAATCAAATGTTTGCAAGCTCACGTTTTATTACATTAAAAAGACTCTTTTCTTTCAGCGTTGACTTGATATCTGAATAAAACATGAGAATATTATAAGGTTTTTTCGAAAGAATTTTATTTAAATTTATTTTAAGTGAATTTTCATAATCAATAGGGCTACATAATGGTTTAGGTAAAATTGCAAAAGATTACTTCAAGTAATTTAACAGAAAATGGAGTCCATGAAACTTTCAAGTTACCCATACACAAACATTTATTTATTTGAAAGTAACACATAATATACTCATGGTCTAACCAGATATAAAGTCAACGCTGGCTCAGAAGGGTCATTTTAATGAAATTATAAAACTATAATTAATCAAATGTTTGCAAGCTCACCTTTTTTATTACATTAAAAAGACTATTTTCACCCAGCGTTAACTTGATATCTGAATAAAACATGAGAATATTATAAGGTTCTTTCAAAGGAATTTTTTTAAAATTTATTTTAAGTGAATTTTCATAATCAAATAGGGCTATGTAATGGTTTAGGTAAAATTGCAAAAGATTATTTTAAGTAATTTAAAAGAAAATGGAGTCAATCAAACTTTCAAATTACCCATACACAAATATTTATTTATTTGAATGTAACACATAATATACTCATGTTTTATCCAGATGTAAAGTCAACGCTGGCTCAGAAGGGTCATTTTAATGAAATTATAAAACTATAATTAATCAAATGTTTGCAAGCTCAGGTTTATAGTTACATTAAAAAGACTCTTTTCACTCAGCGTTAACTTGATATCTGAATAAAACATGAGAATATTATAAGGGGCTTTCATAGGAATTTTTCTAAAATTTATTTTAAGTGAATTTTCATAACCAAATAGGGCTATGTAATGGTTTAGGTAAAATTGCAAAAGATTATTTTAAGTAATTTAAAAGAAAACGGAGTCAATCAAACTTTCAAATTACCCATACACAAATATTTATTTATTTGAAAGTAACACATAATATACTCATGTTTTATGCAGATCTAAAGTCAACGCTGGCTCAGAAGGGTCGTTTTAATGAAATTATAAAACTATAATTAATCAAATGTTTGCAAGCTCAGGTGTATAGTTTCATTAAAAAGACTCTTTTCACTCAGCGTTAACTTGATATCTGAATAAAACATGAGAATATTATAAGGGGCTTTCATAGGAATTTTTCTAAAATTTATTTTAAGTGAATTTTAATAATCAAATAGGGCTATGTAATGGTTTAGGTAAAATTGAAAATGATTATTTCAAGTAATTTAAAAGAAAATGGAGTCTATGCAACTTTCAAGTTACCCATACACAAATATTTATTTATTTGAAAGTAACACATAATATACTCATGTTTTATCCAGATATAAAGTCAACGCTGGCTCAGAAGGGTCATTTTAATGAAATTATAAAACTATAATTAATCAAATGTTTGCAAGCTCAGGTTTATAATTACATTAAAAAGACTCTTTTCACTCAGCGTTGTCTTGATATCTGAATAGAACATGAGAATATTATAAGGTTTTTTCGAAAGAATTTTATTTAAATTTATTTTAAGTGAATTTTCATAATCAATTGGGCTACATAATGGTTTATATAAAATTGCAAAAGATTACTTCAAGTAATTTAAAAGAAAATGGAGTCAATCAAACTTTCAAATTACCCATACACAAATATTTATTTATTTGAAAGTAACACATATTATACTCATGTTTTATCCAGATCTAAAGTAAACGCTGGCTCAGAAGGGTCATTTTAATGAAATTATAAAACTATAATTAATCAAAAGTTTGCAAGCTCACGTTTTTTTTACATTAAAAATACTATTTTCACCCAGCGTTAACTTGATATCTGAATAAAACATGAGAATATTATAAGGTTCTTTCAAAGGAATTTTTTTAAAATTTATTTTAAGTGAATTTTCATAATCAAATAGGGCTATGTAATGGTTTAGGTAAAATTCCAAAAGATTATTTTAAGTAATTTAAAAGAAAATGGAGTCAATCAAACTTTCAAATTACCCATACACAAATATTTATTTATTTGAAAGTAACACATAATATACTCATGTTTTATCCAGATGTAAAGTCAACGCTGGCTCAGAAGGGTCATTTTAATGAAATTATAAAACTATAATTAATCTAATGTTTGCAAGCTCAGATTTATAATTACATTAACAAGACTCTTTTCACTCAGCTTTGACTTGATATCTGAATAAAACATGAGAATATTATAAGGTTTTTTCGAAAGAATTTTATTTAAATTTATTTTAAGTGAATTTTCATAATTAATAGGGCTACATAATGGTTTAGGTAAAATTGCAAAAGATTACTTCAAGTAATTTAAAAGAAAATGGAGTCAATCAAACTTTCAAATTACCCATACACAAATATTTATTTATTTGAAAGTAACACATAATATACTCATGTTTTATCCAGATGTAAAGTCAACGCTGGCTCAGAAGGGTCGTTTTAATGAAATTATAAAACTATAATTAATCAAATGTTTGCAAGCTCACGTTTTTATTACATTAAAAAGACTATTTTCACCCAGCGTTAACTTGATATATGAATAAAACATGAGAATATTATAAGGTGCTTTCAAAAGAATTTTTTTAAAATTTATTTTAAGTGAATTTTCATAATAAAATAGGGCTATGTAATGGTTTAGGTAAAATTGCAAAAGATTATTTCAAGTAATTTAAAAGAAAATGGAGTCTATGAAACTTTCAAGTTACCCATACACAAACATTTATTTATTTGAAAGTAACACATAATATACTCATGGTCTATCCAGATATAAAGTCAACGCTGGCTCAGAAGAGTCATTTTAATGAAATTATAAAACTATAATTAATCAAATGTTTGCAAGCTCACCTTTTTTATTATATTAAAAAGACTATTTTCACCCAGCGTTAACTTGATATCTGAATAAAACATGAGAATACTATAAGGTTTTTTCGAAAGAATTTTTTTAAAATTTATTTTAAGTGAATTTTTATAATCAATAGGGCTACGTAATGGTTTAGGTAAAATTGCAAAAGATTACTTCAAGTAGTTTAAAAGAAAACGGAGTCAATGAAACTTTCAAGTTACCCATACACAAACATTTATTTATTTGAAAGTAACACATAACTTTCTAAAAAGTAAAATCTTGGCAAGTTTCGTTATTACCCACAATATAAATTAAAAGAAATACGCTACAATTAAAATAGTAAACATAAACTACTATTCTATTTTTAAAATATTTCTATTTTTTCGAGAATAGTAAGAATACATTTCCGTCTCTGGAAAAGTTGTGAAGTCTATAAAAAATACCTTTCTAAAAAGTAAAATCTTGGCAAGTATAAGATTCATTATTACCCACAATATAAATTAAAAGAAATATGTTATTACCAAAATAAGACGTTCAATTAGGGACCTGCGGAGGCTCAGTCGGTAGAGTGTCGGATTCCCACGCCGGTGACCCGGGTTCGAATCCTAGTCTCTGCCGATTGATACAAGCACCACTGTAAAAATTACATGTGCTTTGTTTACAAACACACCGCAGACCCCCGTCGTCGATTAGCACCACATGGAAGCACAAACATGGCGACGTTAAATAAAAAAAAAAAAAAAAAAGCCGTTCAATTATGAATTTCATGAATACGCTACAATTAAAATAGTAAACTTAAACTAATATTCTATTTAAAAAATAATATAGTTTAAAATATTTCAATTTTTTACTAATTCTGATAATCTCAAATGAACGCTAAAGAAGTTAATGAAATCGATTAATAAATTGGCAAGTATTGTATTTTTATTCGTATATCAATTTCCTTCTTTTATTAATTAGTATGAAGTATACAAATTATTTAAAAAATATTATAGTTTAAAATATTTCTATTTTTTACTAATTCCGATAATCTGAAATAAACGCTAAAGAAATTAATTAAATCGATTAATAAATTGGCAAGTATTATATTTTTATTTGTAACTCAATGTCATTTTTTTTATGAATTTGTATAAAGTATACAAATTAATAATACCTTTCAAATTTAATATTGTAAGACTTTAAATTTGACATAAATACATGTTGATAAGAAATAGGTCAAAAAATCGAACCTCAAACACTGATCTATAATACTCTCGCTACATTACACTCGCGTTACATGTAGTGCGCATATGGAAATTCATTTCTATTATAGGTAAGCTAACAGATACTTTTTGAAATCAAGCCAATATAATAATATTACGGACAAACAGTTTATACCTTATCTAGGGCTCTGACTTGCTGCCATCGTTAATTGCTACGAACCTTAGGTAACTCGAGCACTGTTCGAGGTTATTTTTCCCAAACTCGAGCAATGTTCCAGGTTTAACTGTAGTTCAATATAAAATATAGTGCATTGACGGTCTCTTTAATTTCGACATATAACTATGAACATACTTGACGGACCCGTCGTCTCGAAGTTTACGGTGTTCGTAGAATAGAAGGTAATATTTCTAAGTAAAAGAAGTTAGCAAAATCATAGATTTTTTTTTGGAGGGCAAAGCCATCTAAGGCACACCCGACTGGGTCCGCACAGCCGGATAGTGTGGGGTTAGTTGGGGATGCACCCACCGCGTGTATAATATACGACGAAAAATAACATAAACAAAAACGCGAGAAAACTACACGGCCATTGCATCGCAAACCTACCCACTAATACCTACCTCCCTTTCCTCTTCTGGCGGAACCCACCTTAAAACTGTTGCTCACATTACTTCAAGGTGGTGCCATTCTTGTGTCATCTTGACAAAACCGCTTCTACCTAGAGCTGGAATAAATCTAAATTTTCTGTTTAACCCGTTTCATTTATACGCGTATTCGAACCGGCGCATTAGCATAATCATAGATGCTGAAAACATATATGTATACAATTGTTTTATGCAATATGTGATGTGATATATATTTAATGAATAAGACAATATTAATAATGATGACGAACTCTTGAGATAAAAGCTAAAAGAAAGTATCATATGCAAGAAATAGTAAGTAGTTTATTATGTCACAAAACACAAACAGCGCTGTAATTTTGGATATTATTATAAGTTTTTTAAAGGGTACAAAAATATGTAATGTTTTATTATAAAAGAATAAAATAAATGAAATATAAAAATATTGAGTAATACACGTTGGATGTTTATGATCAAAAATTGATCTTAAACAAGGTAAGTAGTCCACCAATAGACTGCGAGACGACGGGTCCGTGAAGTATGTTCATAGTTATATGTCGAAATTAAAGAGACCGTCAATGCACTATATTTTATATTGAACTACAGTTAAACCTGGAACATTGCTCGAGTTTCGGAAAAATAACCTCGAACAGTGCTCGAGTTACCTAAGGTTCGTAGCAATTAACGATGGCAGCAAGTCAGAGCCCTAGATAAGGTATAAACTGTTTGTCCGTAATATTATTATATTGGCTTGATTTCAAAAAGTATCAGTTAGCTTACCTATAATAGAAATTAATTTCCATATGCGCACTACATGTAACGCGAGTGTAATGTAGCGAGAGTATTATAGATCAGTGTTTGAGGTTCGATTTTTTTACCTATTTCTTATCAACATGTATTTATGTCAAATTTAAAGTCTTACAATATTAAATTTGAAAGGTATTATTAATTTGTATACTTTATACTAATTCATAAAAAAATGACATTGAGTTACAAATAAAAATATAATACTTGCCAATTTATTAATCGATTTAATTAATTTCTTTAGCGTTTATTTCAGATTATTGGAATTAGTAAAAAATAGAAATATTTTAAACTATAATATTTTTTAAATAATTTGTATACTTCATACTAATTAATAAAAGAAGGAAATTGATATACGAATAAAAATACAATACTTGCCAATTTATTAATCGATTTCATTAATTTCTTTAGCGTTCATTTGAGATTATCAGAATTAGTAAAAAATGGAAATATTTTAAACTATATTATTTTTTAAATAGAATATTAGTTTAAGTTTACTATTTTAATTGTAGCGTATTCATGAAATTCATAATTGAACGTCTTATTTTGGTAATAACATATTTCTTTTAATTTATATTGTGGGTAATAATGAAACTTATACTTGCCAAGATTTTACTTTTTAGAAAGGTATTTTTTATAGATTTTCAATTACATTAAAATCTTATAATACCCACGAGGTAACGCAAGATTAATAAAATTACTATTTTCTAAATTCAATCCAAATTTCAATAATAAAACATCCTATACTACCAAGGGTAAACAAAGGATAATAATTCTCAAACCAATTTATGAAAAAATACAATATAATAAAATTATATATATAATAAAATTATATATATAATAAAATTATATATATAATAAAATTATATATATAATAAAATTATATATATAATAAAATTATATATATATATACTATAATATCAATAAAAACTAAACATATAAGACACTTATTAAACAGTTTACGCATAACCAAATAACTCCCGTTCACGCCAAGCTAAACTAAAACATATAACATAATCACTAAACAGTTTATGCATAGCGGAATAACGGCACTCCCGTTCACGCCAAGCTAAACTAAAACATACAACACAATCATTAAACAGTTTACGCATAGCGGAATAACGGTACTTCCGTTCACGCAAAACTAAACTTACATATATAAAATAAATAATATAAGGAAGTTCACGCTCAGCAAAATAACCGTTCGAGCAAGAACATCACTTTTCAATAAATATAGATATATACATTATACATATTCATAAAATTCATAAGTATTAGTCAAAGGCAATTAGTATCTTTGTCCTTGAAAGTCTATTCTCGGAATACAGATATTTAGTAGGTTTAGAACCTTTACTATCAAGTGTACATGTATGAGACCCTTCTAGGAACTCAACCATACATTTCGGACCGTTGACGCGTCATTAATTCTATTAATTTAGAATTGTTTTACATTCATTGTGGCTTGCACATTACATGCAAATTATTGTGTCGTGTGGTCCGAATCCACAGGAAATATTTTTGGCTTGTACGAGAACGCCGGGTCTAGGCAATCCGCCTTCATTTTCGTTCAATCGCATTTACAGTTCTGAGGGAAATCTGGAGTTCTGAGGGACCAGTCTAGTATCCAGAGTAAGTACGCCGACAAAGCGGACCGTCGCACAGTGGGATCAAAAGCCAAAAAAGGAACCAAAATCCTTGCTTTCTTGGAGATTACAATAAAAATCAATGACCGAATAATGAAAATGTTCATTTTAATAAAAACTTTATTAATTCCATTCCCTTCAAGTGTCCAAAATTGATCAATCTATCTATCAATATATATGTCGTAGGCTAATAGCCAATTCTGGCGTTTAGCTAAAAGCCTAGGCGATTAGCTATTCGCCTAATTTTATCAGGCGAATAGACTAATGCATACGTTTCAAAGGTAAATTCGTCTATTCGCCGGCGATTAGCTAGTCACCTTGGCTTTTAGTTAAACGCCTGATTTGGCTATTAATCTCCGACATATATATAGAATATAATGAGTGTATGTGCGAAAATCTCATGAAAATTACATTTTTGTATAAAGCAGTTTTGCTAATAAGTTAAAATAAGATACAAAAAATTATATGTTACTTATATACATTATATTCGACTTATATTTATAAAACTTTATAAATATGCTATATAAATTTGAATAAAATAGTATAGCATCGATGCAATCTTACTCGCGTACGGACATACATAACGACTTGAGCGTTTCGGAACAATGTATTGTTCCAGCCTTGGTTTATATTAAAGAAGCATTGCTTTGTGTTTCAAAATTTGATGCAGTAAATGTCAGTGCATTTATAGCATAGTTCGTAAATCGTGCAAGGAAAAATTGGTAAATTTATTTAGAAATTAACTTGAGAATCGTGCGTACGCAGCTATCGAAAACGCGAAAATTGAAACTTTAGATGAATTCGTCGGTCGTTTAAAAAAGGTATTCGCACCAACTTAACTTTTAATAATCTTATAGGGGTAAGTTAGACGAAATTAAGAAAGGGAAATTCGAGCTGCTTTTAGATTTTATAAATAGAATTCTCGACATCAAGGATGTGACGGTTGACCGGAAAAGAGCAATCATTCGCGATGAGCTTACTGCAGGAAATTAGGCAAAGGATGGGATCAGTACTCGGCATTGGCCTATCTTCGGTGTTTGATAAAGCAATCGCTGTAGAAGAAAAATTATAACTTGATCGGACTAAATATGGCTACTGGTATGAAGAATCGGGAACAACATTCAGGAAAAGGGAGCAGGAATCTAGAGAGTCAGAAGATCAAAATTCTAATAATCGTGGAAATCGGACCGAAGTTGCAACTGAACATGCTAACTCTGTGGCTCGCGATGGTAGGGGAGATAACATTGATTATGAAAACCGGACGAATAATTAAAAATTACTTGCAATTATTGCAAAAAAAAAAACATGACTTTTTAAAAGAGATTGTAGGATATTAAAATTGGTCGAGGAGAAGCAGCGACAGGTACAGGGATACTCCTCAGTTGCCCTAGAAATGGACGTATTGCAAGCAGCACGATAAGCGCACCCGGTCCAACAGATAGTAAGCCAAGAGTCTACGAGGAGAAGATACAATCTCTGTCGTAAGAATAGGTTCAGCTGATTTCCGAGGTGGAGAAATAGACAAGATGATAGTCTTACGGGCGCAGCGGAACTTAGTTAAAATTTCAGCGTAACGGGGCAACATTATGGTATATGAAAGCTTTAGCCATATTACGCGGTATATCTGACAAGGATCAGAAATCAATAAGGATTCGTGACATCGATATTAGTAGAATTTGTACATAATTTGTAGTAATTTATGACAATCTTCCAATATATAAAAATACACCAATTATCGGACCAAAATTTTGTGATTACAATGGCGCGAACGTAGATTTTTAAAGTGAAGCGATTGAATTTGGGAATAGTTCTTTCTTTTATGACCAAATAATTAACGGAATTCCTGCGCGAAGCTCAGTAAATGTTTTTTCTGATTATTTAATCCAGGTGAATTTAATCACGGATACATATCTCCTTTTGATTATGGAGTAGAGGAATTAAAAATGGGTGATGATATTTTTTATAAGAGGAATGGTTATATCGACATATCCATAGTAAATAAAAAGGACTAGGTAATCGAACTTAGACTTTCTGACTTGTGTATGGATCCCGCTAGCGAATATGACGATAATTATTTAGAAATCACTAGTACCTCGAGTCTCATAGCTATAGCTTCTGAAGAAAACGACTCAGAATTAGAGTAAGATGACAGCGCAGAAATCGAATCAATTACAGATATTTTAAATGATTTAGTTTCGATTGATTTTGGTACAGACGAGATATTGAGTACTTATCTAAAATTACAATTCGAAATGGTAAATCAGGGATTCACCGTACAAAGTAGATACATGATTGATGATGAAGATTTAATATCAGACACAGATTACAGCCACGTGGACAACGATCTAGAATTTTCGAACTTTATCAAAATCTCATTAATAAATTCTACCGACTATAAAGAAAAAAGTTTGGAACCTTTAACTATTATGAGAGAGTCCTGCTTTAGAAGGCGTAAAAAAATCATATTCGCGAATTTTTTTGGAAGGGAAAAAAATAACTGAACCCAGCGAACATTTTGGGATGTTTTCATGTGTATTTGAACTTTACAAACAAATTCTTTTAACATGAAACATTGAATGACAGCCGATTTATAAGCACATTCGTAGAGCACCTCTCCACTGAAGTCTCCAATTGGCGGGAAAGATGAAGCTCGTAATTCTTGTCTAAAGCAAAAACATCAAAAAGAATTTTAATTTTCATGTATTTAATGTTATAGAACCTTTGATTACACATATAACAGAACCTACAAATTTTGATAAAACAGAACCTTCGAATTTTGATAATGTAGATCATCCAAATTTTGATAACATATACTTAAAATTTCCATAAGATACACCATACGATCATATATGTGAAGTTATGTAAGATCTTATATTATTACTTATATAAGATCTTATGTCAGATCCAATCAGCGAAATTCAATCCAGAACTGGCATAAGTTCTTATAAGACAAATGTAAGATGTAAGATCTTATGTAGGACAAATTGAGTAAATTTTTGAAAATTATTAATATTTTGTAAACATTCGCTATTCATATAAATAATGCAATGTTGATGTGCCATCCGAATGATATCCAAAGTTTACGGGGGGCCTAGAAATGTTTTAACCCGTCAGCTCCCTGTGGGTCCTGGAGGACCCACTTTGTTCTGGGCGCTGTAAGAAACCGAAATTGAATAATACCCTAGTTCTACCCATTCGGTCATGTTTCCGAGACTAAAAGAAAGACGAGTATCTTGTATAATTTGTATTTTATATATTTTTTGGGTATTTTTAGTACGTAATAAAAGTAATCCATTAACTGAATTCTTCATTTTTGATAAAAAAAAGTATTAATAATGGTTTCTTCTGCATTTAAAGTATTAGGTCTCGTTAATGAGATATTATACTAAGAATTTATGACTTGCTGATGATTTATACAGGACATCTGTGTTCAGCGGCACGGACGCTCGCTTGCGTACGTGACACATTTGAGGATCGTACGTCGACGCCACGGCGACGCAAACTGCATGTATTTGTGTTCCATTTTAGATTTAGTTTTTTTAATGAAACACATGAAAATAAATGGATTTAAAGTTAAAATTCAAAAACTTAAAAATACAAAATCAAGGTTATATTTGAAATCCAGAATTAGAATTAAAATTTACTATTTAAAATTAAAGATTAAAATTAAGACTCAGAACTCAAACGATTTAAACTTTAAGTACAAAGAACTTAAAAATTCAATATTCAAAATAAAATTAAAAATACAAACTTAAGTCATTATCTTTGAAGAAGGAAAAAAAATTGTGTTTAAAAGAATAGCTAATAGTGTGCATGTTGTATGTTTACTGTTGTCTCATGTCTTTTTAAGTGTATACAAATAAATGTGTATCTCTCTGTCTCTATTTCTATTAAACTTACAATTCAGATTATTCCATAAAATATTCCTAACACTTGAAGTGAGATATTTTCCATAATTATACATTAGAATTACAAGAATTTATTAAGTAATATAACGTAGATATTATTTTAGAGTTATTGCTCATATATGATGTGAGATATTTTCGTTGATTACAAGATTATAATTACACGAATTGATTATACAATACAATGTAAATACTATTTATACATACCTATGATTGAAGTAGCTTATATTTTAAAATATTTTAGAGCGCGTCATTAGTTCAGAATAATGAGATTGAAAATTAACACTTAATGTTCAATTAGATCTTGATCTTAAATGATCAAAATAAGAGATGAATACTCCTAAAATATAGTAGCAAAATAAATGTTTTTGAGAAAGTCACTCTAAATTTTGCACTGCTTGTGCTTAATAATCTCGCGTCTTCTTCTCCTTCATATTCGCTGATAAGCTGCTGTTGGATACTCGGCTGGAGGCGGGGAATATTCTTGCGATCTCTCCTCGACACTTCGTCGCCGCTGCTGAGCCAGCTGGGGGCGGGCAAAACTTTTTGGTCTCTCCTCGCAACCTACTGCTGTTCTTAAGCTGGCGTCAGCGCATTCCTGAGCTCTGCCTCGCTCGTTATCGGCAGCGCAACTTTCGGTGTGAACCCGAGCTCCTCCATGGATACATAGTGTAGCCTCGGTGTGTTTGTCGAATGCTCGACTAGATGCAGCCTCGCCATCTCGAATGTCTCCATGCGAACGGCACCTGGTTCAGCCAGTCTCGCCACTTCTGCAATCTTTCTACATCGAGTGAAATATCGGGACCCTCCGGGAAAAATATATGCACTTATGAACAGTACAACTACGACAATGCATATCGTTGAATAAGAGAGGGTCATGGACGTACTGTGGCACTACGCTGACTCTATCGCCCAGTGATCTATATTCCGCCAGAACTTTCGCCTGTTGTATAATTTCCGTAAAATTAGTTCCAGATTGGAGCGTCTCAATGTGGATGCCGTGTCGGGTTTTGGCCTTTCTCTCGACATCTCATTGATTATTTTCTCCACGAAATATGAGAAATTTTGGATATTAAAAAAATTAGCGAATATTGCACTAATCCAAATTTATTTTTTGAACGCTATCTCTGATGATAGCACTCCGAACTATCGTGAAACCGAAATTCTCACATTATTAGTGTGTGTTGTACATGGTGGGTTTAATCTTAATATCCCTGTACCGTTTACTTCTAACGTGTTTTGTACTGCCCTGTGGCACTGTACAAAGATAGTCTCTAGACCCGAAGTCGAAAATATCCATGTATTGATTTCGTGTAATCTCGTCCAATAGGTATCGTTCAATTGTGTGATTTTTATGTTGCAACCGGCTATTTTTATCGACTTATAATTAATTGAAAATTTAATTTCGCAAGCAGTTAGATGTTAGGCAACGTCCTAATCGTGCAGAACTAGACTCTTTTGTCTAACCAAATGTACGTCCAACTTGGACTATTTAAGACTGCCGTGTCGAAAAGGATACTGGATATTTTGTTGTTTAAAATGTATACTCGCAGTCTCTGGAGTTCTAAGGAATATTTAATTGCATTGACGTTTAATTGTTTGACAATTTTACAGTAATGTTATTTAAGATAGAAAAATTTATTAAATATTTTAGCATTTGAATTTTTAAATTGCTGCATTTGAAACGTCGAAAGATATTCATGGATTTTAACAGTTATAAATGTTTTGGAATTATGTTGTTAGAAAATACCAAAAGAATTTACTTCTTTATATGGGTTTGACCGTTTTGAGTATTTTAATTTTGTATCATTTGATAATACAAAAATAATTCACTTTATTTTATTAGTTTAATAGTTTGATTTGAACTTTTTTGAAAACAAAAGAGTATACTGTGTTTTTTTTTGTTCTAACAGTTCTGAATATTTTCAAATTGTATTGTTCGAAAATACAAAAAAATTTGCTTGATATTCTAGATTTTTTAATTTTTTGAAATTGCCATGTTTGAAGCTTTAAGAAACATTTATTGATCTTAACAGCTTACATGTCTTAGAATTGTATTATTAGAGAATACAAAAGAATTTATTCTATTTAATTGATTTTAACCATTCCTAATATTCCAAACTTGTATTGTTTGAAAATACAAAAGAATTTACTTTCTTGGTTTTGATATATTATCGGTTTTGATATCTTGAATATTTTTTATATTTATTATTTATTTATTAATTTTTTTTAAATTGCGTTGTTTTGAAAATACAAAAAACTGCAAAATTTTATTGGTTTTAATAGTTTTTCCTTATTTTTAAAACTGGCGTTATTTGAAAATATTTTTGGCGAAATGCTTGGCTGGCATGTGCAGATGCGACCGATATTCATTTATATATCATAGATTTACTTTAATTTTATTTATTTTGGAAGGAGAGCCGCACGGCACACGGGTAGGTGCCGAGCTACGATTCTCCCTTCATGTTTCGGGAATAATTCCGTGTCATGACGGAGCATAAGATTTAATTTTACGTAAACAAGCTCACTTTAGGCTGAGGTATTTCAGATTTATTATTAAACGTAGAGAGATACAAGTCCTGGAAACTTGCTATGTGTCCGTTGGCTGGAAAGGCTGGAGACTGACTGGCTCACTTCCCACTTCGACCGTCGCTCAGCGCCTCGTTTCGAGAACGATGATCCTGGTTGAAGCATTCCGGTCGTGCCGCCTGCTGTTATGAGGCGATTGCTGCTGTTAGTCTTTCGGGTGCGGTCTTCATTGAGTAGGCGATTGGAAGGCGAATGAGCTTAGTGGTAGGTCTGGTGTAGCTACTGTCAGCCGTTATAACTGTAAGTACCCGGACGAGCCCATCTCCCTCTCTTGCGAGGTCTGGTCCATTTTGCTCGCTACTGTAACGTATTTAGGTATTCTCGGCTCCAGCGTGACCAAAAGTTGTCTCGAAGTCCTCGGATCAGCTGCCAATGTGTCAATCTCGGGAGATCGGCTTTGGCGATGCTCGGCTGCGGTATGCAGTTCAGCGGACCCCTGATTAGGAAATGGGCGGGACTGGATCTCCACGTCATCCACATCACCTGAAAAAGGGGAGAATGGGCGACAATTCAGTACCATCTTGACCTCAACGAGCAATGTCGCAAATTCCTCGTAGGTCATCTTCTTTGGTCCTGCTGCTCGCCTGAGGTGCATCTTCGCCGATTTCACGCTGGCTTCCCAAATGCCTCCAAAACGGGGAGCAGACTGGGGGATGAAGCGCCATGTGACATAGAGCCAGTTGAGTGTAGCTGCATAGAGCAGACGTCGGAGCTCCATATCGGCACCGCAGAAGTTGGTGGCAATATCGCTCCAGATCTCGGCAGGTCGACCTCGCCGTCCGATGAAACGTGTCAGCGATCTGAGAAAGCTCTCGGTGGTGAGGTCCCCTGAGAGTTTCAAATATACGGTCTTAGTTGCTAGGCAGACGAACACCGCGACGTAGCCTTTCCACGAGGGCATACCTCGTCCTTTGGACCGTAGGATAGGAAACAATCCAGCATAGTCAACACCGCAACGGCTAAATGGTCTCGACGGTGTCAGTCGAGCAGCAGGTAAGGCGGCCATAACCTTGGTCAAATGCCAGTTGGTCGTCTGGCACACACCACACATGAGTGAACCTTGACCTTACTTTTCCTTCTGACGATCTACGCACGCCGGATGGAGTGGGCATAAGTCAGCTGAAATCCGGCGTGGAGGGCTCGATGATGGGCTCAATTTATCACGAGCCGGGCCAAATAACAGCTTAGAATCACAGGCTGACGCTCCTCATAGGAGAGCTGGGATTGCTGAAGTGGACCGTCGACTCGAAGTACATTGTCGCGATCAAGAAACTTGTTCAGACGTCTCAGTGTGCTGTCGCATCGAACCGATCGATCCTGTTTCGGATCCGCGATTTCAGCTGAATAATCCCGATGATGAGCCATTCGTGAACAAATGGAGAACGCTTGTTGGAGTTTGAGAGCTGTCAGAGGAGCCATGGGCGCGAGGTGCTGATACTCCCTACAGTTCTGAAGCAGTCGTCAACATAGGACGGTGACTCTTAGGAGTCGGGTGAGTCATGAAAATCGCTCGAAATATGCTGGTTCAATTCAGTCGGGACGGAGTCGATCCTCAACCGTAATGTTGCCGAGCAGGCTCGGATTATTGGTGACCCACTTTTTTAATTGGATTTCGGCAGCTCAGCGCGGAGTCGACATCATCGGCACTGCTAAGGAAGTCGTCGATGTATAATTCCTTCTGGATAGCCTCTACAGCTCGGCGGTAGGGGGGCCTTCGTATTCACACAACTCTCAGCTCTAGGGTTCGAAGGGTTAAATAAGGCGCGCAGGCCTCTCCGTAAGTGACGGTCCGCACGACGTAGTGGGTGGCAGGAGCGATCTTTGAGGGACTCCAAAGAAACCTTTGCAGATGGATGTCTTCCAGATATATGAGGATTTGCCGGTACACCATCCTGATGTCGGCGCAGAACGTGATTTCGTATCGTGGCCAAGGTGTGATGATTACCGCAAGCTGATTTTCGAGGATTTGACTTTAATTTGACTTTGATTTTGGGGTTCGAATTTCGGATTGGAAATAACTATTTACGTACATGATTTTTGATTTTGTGAATTTCGATTTTCTGAAATTGGTTTTGAGAAAGTGTCGAATTTTTATTGCACGCGCTGTTTAGCGTTTTCAGTGAAAGTAGCGGTAAAAAACTTATGTACTTTTTCCCTTTTAATTGATGGTAAGTTAAGTAAATACTTTTTTCTATACTTAATGTCGGCATAATAATTAATAAAGATTTTTGTTTTTAGCATAATAGTTGGAGAACAATTATTAATGCTTAATAAAACAATTCTTTTTATTAGTTGTATTGTTGATTGTTCTCATATAATTTTAATCCTGGGGTTGTGGGATTTCTCTTGACAGGTCATTTTCCGGGAAACCGCTTTCATTTCGCTGCTGCGTTTCTCGTATTTTGATGTGAAACATCTAATGGCGCGGTTGGGGAGTGAGACCAACTGTTGATGCCGCGATGCTGTGATGCGAAAATTTCGAGGAGCTATCTCGCACACCGAACTGGCGCCTGCGCAGTAGAGCCCCGCGCGGATTGGCTCTCCATGTGCGCTTGTTTTGAACTCGCAGTGGTTCTCGGTTTGAGAACGCGGTAAAGAGGAGGGACCTTGATTAACCTTTTAGCTGCGGGGAAATTTCAGTACAAATCGACCTCTTAGAAAATGCAAAATTTATACATAAAATCATTGGATATCTCAGGTAGAGTCCCCGACGTGACTGCCGGTCCATATATGGACCAGCCCCGCAGCTTAAAGGTTAACTATTAAATTTCAATACTCTACCCGTGAATGTTCAATGCATACATTATTTTATGTATTGAACATTCAAGTGTGGGGTATTGAGATTTAATAATTTATGGTTTACTTAAAAAATACTTATATATACTGAACATTCACATTTGTACATTCATATTTGTACGTACCTCACATGTGAATGTTCAATATATATATAAGTATTCTTTAAAAACTACATAAAATAAATACATAAAATAATTTATGCATTGAACATTCACGGGTGTGGTATTGCAATTTAATAGTTAATCAAGGTCCGTCCGCTTTACCGCGTTCTCAAAGGGAGAATGAACTACTTCGAGTTCAAAACGAGCGCGCATGGAGAGCCAATCCGCGCGAGGCTCTATGCGCAGGCGCCAGTTCGGTGTGCGAGATAGCTTCGCTGACTCCGCTCAGTCGCCGCTACGACGCTTCTCTCTCTCTACTCTATACCGCTTTGCTTGTGCGTATATCTTCTGTCTCTCTCTCTTTCTTTCTTACCGCTACGGCGCTTCCCTCTCTATATACTCTCTACCGCTTTGACTGCTTGTGTAGCGTCTCTACCGCTTTCGATGCACGTGCGTATAGCGTGATGCGACACTCCAAGCAGCTGCTAGTATGTACACTGTGATGCGAACACTGAGCAGCTCCTTGCGTGTGTAGCGTAATGCGAAGTCTCGACTCTCAGTGTATACTTTGTAACGGTCATAGCGTCATGCAAAATCTTGCCTCGTAGTATAGTATATATCGTGTAACGATTATCGTAAGTATTTATTTAAAAAATAAGTGACAGTGATAGTGAAAATAATATAATGGAAGAGAAAACGAAACCTCCTTCAAAAAAGGTGAAATTTCAAGAGGAAATAAATAAGGGTCCAAGAGAAATGCCTCCATTAATATTCTATAATGGGAGTTCGGATCGAGCCTTTGAACGAGACAGACGTGTTTACAAATCGCTCAGCGAGGCGAGTGGTCTCACGCGTGTATCGTTTCTAGTTGGTGCTCAATGCGTGAAACAGTGCTAAATATTTGCATAAGTGTACTTCAGAAAAGAATCTTTCTACTATAAAACTCTTTTCGAGAACAGCAAGTGCTTCTGACTGCAGGGGCACGTGTTCATTTGTTTCTCGAAAATGACACCTCCAACGACCAACACCCATAACTCACCGTCTCTACCGCTCAAAGTAACATACGCCCAAATGACTCAACAAGTACAAGTTCCGACCAAAGATCAAGCCATAGTCATTGATGCAATTGAAGGAGTCTCCGTACAAGAATACGCTCGTGAACTTGCAAAAATTATTCCTCCAACCAACATGAAATTTATTTCCCGAATTTCATTCGGTCGTGTCTGTATCTACCTCAGCAGTAAGGAATTAGCGGACCGGCTCACGGATAATCACACCAAAATAAACATTGGAGAACAAATGCTTGAAGTTAGACCTCTTATATCGAAAGCCAAACGGATTATACTGTCTAACGCCTGCCCGATAATTCCGAATGAAATAATTTTAGACGAACTTTCGCGTATAAATATTACTCCCGTCTCTAAAATTACATACATTAAAGCGGGCATGAACGAAAGCGGTTTCACGCACCTGCTAAGCTTCAGGAGACAAATGTACATCAAACCTGAAGATGTCTCTATTATGCCTCCGGTGTTACCAATCAATTTCGACAACACCAAGTACTATCTATACCTCTCTACAGAAAAATTAACATGTTTTATATGCAACGAAGAAGGCCATCTTGCAAAGCATTGCAAAAATTCTACACAAACGCAAAATACCACTGATTCCCAGGTGGAGAATAAAAACACTGATCTTTCGACTTCTTCAGCAAATGACACAACCTCTCTCCCTCAGGAAGAAAAAGACTCAACTCCAGAAGCAAGCATGCCTCCGCCAAAATCATCAAATAAACGTCCTCCTGCTAAATCACTCTCTACCATAAGTTCTATTACTGAGGACAAGGTATATGATGAGCAAGCTGACTTCATAACGATCAAAAGAGACAGTAAAAAGGCAAAAATTATACAATCTCTAGGCATTACTCTTGAGGAAGTTACATCGCAACTAGATCCTGCTAAAAACTACTTCTTATCAAATTCCGAAAAAGTCTCGCTAGACTTTCATCAAATGGCTAAATTCTTACAAGAATCTCATGGTCAAAGAAATATCCAAGACATAGCTTCCAAATACACCGACGACTACAGCTCTCTCTGCGCCTCTCTATCAGAAATCAATCAACAAATTACTGATTCAAAACTCAGACATCGCATAATAAGAATAAAAAAACGACTTGAAAACTCCAATTTAGAAGAAACCTCCAGTCAAGAAAACAGCACATCGGAAGATATCGAACTTTAACACGCAGTCATCATCTTTTCAATTTTCTACTACAAAATGATACTAAAAACTCTATTTTGGAACTGCAGAAGCGCAAAACAACACGACATGGACATACAGATTATCTCTAAAAAAGTCGACATCATCATGTGTGTGGAATCATGGCTGACCCCGAAAGACGACTTCTGCATCCCTGGCTTTATTACGTACAAAAAAGACCGCATTCACTCAAGAGCAGGTGGTATATTAATATTAATTCGCAAGAACATAGCCTTTGTAGAAATCGACAACATCAAGTCCCCAGACTTAAGCGTAAAAATTTACGGTATTCATGTAAATAACACGTCGCTTCCGTTTAATTTAATTGTATGTTACCGAGCCCTAGGCCTCATGCTCTCCCAAGAGCAGTGGAACTCAATAGTGAACAATTTAGACAACAGAGAAAATAGCTTACTCATAGGTGATTTCAATTCACACAACACCATGTGGAACTGAAATCACACAGACAAAAACGGCGAAAGATTTGAAAACGCTATAGATCATAAAAATCTTTTTATTCACAATATCGACACTATGACACGAGTCGACACTTATCGCGGTTCAAAATCCAACATTGATCTTATACTATCCACGTTAGATATTTCCGACAAAATCAACATTAAAGTTCACGATGAGACCTGGGGCTCCGATCACTTCCCGATTTTTATAAACATCGTCACCGAAAGAAACCATTATGAAAAAAAGACATTTAAGCTAAAATCTGTACGTACAAATTGGAATAGCTTCTGCCTTGAACTAGACAACAGATATTCATCCTTTCTATCAATTATCCCCTAGCATAAAATATGACTTTTTTATTAACATAGTTACAGAAGCTATTAAAATTTGCACACCGAGAAAAAAAGTATTCCAAAAAAATTTTAAAAAAGAAAAAAACCCAACTCGATGGTGGGATGCTGACTGCAATAATATTAAAAGATTGCGATCAGCTGCGTTCGAAAAATGGGACTGTACAAAAAATTTAACCGACCTAATAGAATATAAAAAAATCACAACCCAAGCTAAAAAAATGTTTAAAGACAAAAAAAAATGTTTCATGGAATTCGCTGAAAATATTAATTTTCGTACAGACCCATCTTACGTTTGGAATTAATGCAAAGTATTTAAAAACAGCTGGGTGAAAATTACTCCAAAAAACGCAACCGAAAATCTGCAAAATAACAAAAAAAAAGTTGAAGTAGTTTTAGATAAAATAAGTCCTCCCTGGGCTCAAACTAATCCAACTAACCTACCCGAATGCGAAGAAACAAATCCGTTTTTTGACACCCAATTCACTTTCACGGAATTCAACTCGGCAGTAGATGACAAAAAAATAAAATCAGCTTGCGGAATGGATGGCATAGACTTTGAGATCTTAAAAAACTTACCAATTAAGTACAAATTATTATTATTAGATATCTTTAACGATATGTACTCAAAAAACAAATTTCCAGAAAGTTGGAAAATGTCTTTTATGCACTTCATTCCTAAAAGCGACGGTATAAACCTCAGACCTATATCCTTATCCTCTTGTTCCTGCAAATTATTTGAAACTATATTAAAAAATCGACTTCAGTGGTGGGCCGAATATAACAACCATATCCCTAACTCTCAATTTGGTTTCAGACGAGGAAAATCGTGTACCGATAATTTAGTGAATTTAACGCTCAAAATAGAGGAAGCCTTTATTGAAAAAAAGGAAGTACTAGACGCCTTTCTAGATGTCGAGGGCGCGTTTAATAATGTTAACATCGATATTCTGCTATCAAAACTCGCGTCTATAGGCTGCTCCAAAAACTTCCTTAAATTCATTAAATTTCTCACACACGAGCGACATATATATACTGATCATACAGGAGAAGACTGTAGGTTTGTTTATCAAGGAGTTCCACAAGGAGGAGTCCTCAGTCCTCTCCTTTATTTATTATATGTTTCCACTATTACTAACAAAGTACAAAAAACGATATGTATTTCTCAATTTGCCGATGATCTCGCGATATATGTAAAATGCGGTTCTACACTAAAAGGGAAAAAAATTATCCAGAAAGCCATTGAGATCATTATAAATAATCTTAAAGATCTTGGATTAAATCTCTCACCAAGCAAAACAGTCCTTGAACATTTTAATAATAAAAATATACTACCAGGTAATATTGAAATTGAAGTCGCCAATTATTCAATCAAATCACAAGATACTGCGCGCTTTCTTGGAGTAATTTTTTACTACAAGCTTTCTTTCATTTCACAGGTTGAGTCTATTAATAAAAGATGTATAAGAGCGCTCAATTTGATGAAATATTTATGCCGTACATGGTGGGGATGCGATCCCGACACCCTTCTCGCGTTGTATAAAAGCTATATCAGACCAATCATTGAATACGGATCGCTTGTATATTTTCCTTCACGCTTACCTGTCGCGAACAAACTGCTGAAAATCCAAAATACCTTCGCTAAGAGAACGTATAATGTACCTTGGAGAATGTTTTTTATCTAAAACCATATCAAATAATAACTCCTTGACGTATAAGAACATTATAAGATATTATAACTTGAAAAACAAAAAGAAACCTAATGATAAAAAAAGCAGCCTTCTCAACAATTGCATCAATTATGTAATGAATTTTTCTGAACATATTTACTGTCAAAGAAATTACGCTATCTACACTCACGATTATAACACCACTTTTACTAATATCCCTTTCAATAAAGAATTCGGCCTGAAACTGCAAAAAGCTGTTAATGCAAACTTCACATTTGATAACTTTCTAAACGACAAAAGCCCCTACGCCATATATACAGATGGCAGCAAAATACCAGGCTCAAAATGCGTCGGCTCAGCTTGTATCTGTCCACAACTTAACATCAGTTATAAAAAAAAGTTCATTCGGATGTACGTCCATTTTTACGGCTGAGCTTTTGGCGATAGGAGACGCGCTGGACATAGCGCTAGAAAATACAAACTACAGCTTCCTCATTTTCTCTGACTCCTTAAGTGCTTTACAAAGCCTAAATTCTACTAAGTCGACTGCTAAAACCAATCCTTACATTTTTCAAATTAAAGACAAGTACAAAAAATTTTTGCGAGAAAAAGCGGATGACGTTACAATAGAATTTTTCTGGATCCCTTCTCACGTTGGAGTCAGAGGGAATGAGGACGCGGATCTTCTTGCCAAAAGCGCTACTTCAAATGACTCCGCCGACTTCACTGTTATCCCATACACAGATCTGTACACAATATTTAAGAAAAAAGAAAGCTCCTTGACCGCTGAAATAATAAAAGAGGAAGGCAAAATCAAAGGTATACAATATTTCAATTTTTACTACATCAAAGCGAAATCTCCCTGGTTTTCTCGCAAAAATTTCAGTCGCAAATTCACTGTTACTGTAAACCGTATGAGAGCTGACCATTACAACTTATCAGCCTCTTTAGCACGAATTAATTTAATTAATAGCCCTACTTGCAAATGCGGTCAAGAAGAAGAGAACTTAAATCACGTCATATTTCAGTGTAAATTATATGACGCCACAAGACGCGAATTACTTTTAAAATTAAATAAGCTCAAATTCCAGCTTCCGCTTAACATTGAAATGCTAATAATAGCCAATCCTCATATTGCAGCGTGTCAAATTGTTTTCTCATTCCTGGAAAAATGCAAGCTAAATATATAGAAACAATGTATTTTTATTAACATATCTCTAAGTCATCTTTGTAAAACGTAAGAAATGTTGAGGAAATTTTCGTAAAACCACCCAATGTATAGCTTAAATAAGCCTTTAAATAGGTTTCAATAAAGCTTAATAATATATTTATAAATAATAAATTTATAAATAAAGAGTAGTTGAAGTACGGAAGGATGTAGCTCTTGTTTTTATGAAGAATAAAGTCCACTATATTAAATTTTCTTTTATAAAATATATCCTGCGTAAAAAATAATTAACATATTTTCCTTAAATATCCCGCTGTGCAACACCCATGTGGTACAGGGCGGGACATAATTCGCATGGGCGTGCCAATCTTATTTATTATCAATTATGAGACAAACAAAGCACATGAAAGTTTTATAACAATGAATAGTATTTGATTAAGTAATTATATTTCCTTATATAGTTTTTATTTTTTTAATAGTGCAGGAATTCTCTTTTTATACATGCAAGACGGATGGGGAATCAGGCATTTTGAATAGACCATCACATCAATTAAACCAAAAGTCAAAATTGCAAAGCATTAATCTCATTTTTCTCAATTTCCCACGTGCTTGAAATTTTGCAAATATTTTTTTAGCTTAAAATTTTCAATAAGATTTTATAATATGTTACACTTATTTTTTCTTTATTTTTTCACAATGAGCAAAATATTTGTTCTTTTTCTCTTAAATCTACCAAGGAAAGAGATTTTTATACAATAGTTTTGAAAATAAAATGGAGATGCCCGTCGTGACACACCCACCTCTATTGATTTTTATTTTTGGTTGCTTTCCACGGTTGCGCGGCGCGTTACCACCGCCCCTGTGAGGTAGTGGGTATTGATTTTTCACGGTTGGGCGTGTCCCAGGTGCGTTTTTGGGGTGTAGCTGACAACTTCGAAGCGGCGCCACTATTGGTACGGTACCAGCAACTAAGCACAGTATGACTCGATTTATGACAAATTCGAAACGTTCCTGACTTTTTGCTATCAATGACATTAATTTGTGCAGATTGTTTTTAATAATATTTGTTATTGTAGGAGCTTATGGTATTCTTATTTGTTCATCAGTATTGTGGCATGCAAAATTTATGACCGCGAATAAAATATCTTACTATGTCTTTTTCAAATTCGGATTTAAGATCTCATCTATACTTTTTTTCGCGTATAGCGGCTTCGAATACTTATTGGCACCGATTTTAATCACTATGTAAATGAAATTACGTTCTCGGCATATTTTCGTTTTATGACCGAGAACTCGCCCTGTAATTTATTGAAACATTTGGCTAATCCGAAAGTACCATGAAAAAACATTATAATTTCCTCAATGTTATAGAAAGTTCTTTGCTGTGCGCTTTTTAGTGATTGGCCCGACAAATGCATTTTAATTAATCTTGCTGAGTCTGGATTCTTACACGACGGTATCATACTTCTTGTTTCTCTACATCCATCCAAAAAAACACTAATAAGGAGAGTGCACACCTTCCGGGAAACGATTTTCGGGCAGACTTTGGCAGGTTGTTTCTATTACCCAAAAATGAAGCATAGCACCCGCTATTCATTCTAATGGGTCCTTATTGTCGAGATATGAGGTAATTTATTTGTAATATGCGTTATTTTAATAAAAATAGATATTTATTTTTCTGACCATAACTCTACAAGTTTTTAATGTGATAAATTACCCAACAGATAATAAGAAGTAGGTGGAAAAAGATTTAATTTAAGTTTTATTATGTATAGAAATATTACCCTGATCAAAAATTATGTACAATTGAAGATTGGGATTTAAAGTGTTATGGCTGAAGCAAAGCAGTAACGACAATTTTTTCTTCAAAAATAAGCATTTAAAGCAGATGAACTTTCATAGTATGTTACTCGTTATGAGCGATGTGAGGATAGCAAACTCGCAGGCGTCAATAGCCCTCATTGCTCCCGAGTGCAGTATACAACCTTTTCTCATGCCCGGCGGAAAGTTATTTGTGTTTAATCCCCGATTTCAGGGTCAAAAAAGTCACATAACCTCATTTCTAGAAACTACGACACTGATGCTCGTGTCTACTTTTGCTCCCGAATAATTCCGCCTGCGTAATTTGTAACCCGAGCGAAGCAAACCTGCAACCTCTAACTTAGCCGAGAGGAAAAGTCTTTATTCATTAAATTAACACATATTCCTAGCAAATTTTCCTTTTAAAATTGATTGCTTATATCTCGAGAATGACGCGGTAATTTTTTATTAATCAAATGAATTTTTATTTGTTTTTTTATGAACATACGAAATCAGAAAAAAAAAAAAAGTTTCCCCTATTTGTCTTAAGGGGGTGTCAAACCCATTTCTGCGATTTTACCGACCCATAGGTCGGTAAGGCAGGTAGTACCTCCGGTCGTCACTGGCGCCATCTAGCGAAAACCGCTACAAATGGAACCAGGTACATGCGCCAAGTAAAGCAAGTCTGTTCGGCTAGTCAATTAAAAAAAACTAGAATTTAACAATACAACAAACATGCGTATTTCGCATATACACATAATGTTTTTCGTATTTCGCCTATTTGCAAATACATTAAATAATGCGTATTTCGCCTATACGTTTGCATATTTCGCCTATATGCAAATACAATATATAATTCATATTTCGCCTATACGCTTGCATATTCCGCCTATATGCAAATACAATAAATAATGCGTATTTCGCCTATACGTTTGCATATTTCGCCTATATGCAAATACAATATATAATTCATATTTCGCCTATACGCTTGCATATTCCGCCTATATGCAAATACAATAAATAATGCGTATTTCGCCTATACGCTTGCATATTCCGCTGATATGCAAATACAATAAATAATGCATATTTCGCCTATACGCTTGCATACTCCGCCTATATGCAAATACAATAAATAATGCGTATTTCTCCTATACGCTTGCATATTCCGCCTATATGCAAATACAATAAATAATGCGTATTTCGCCTATACGCTTGCATATTCCGCTGATATGCAAATACAATAAATAATGCATATTTCGCCTATACGCTTGCATACTCCGCCTATATGCAAATACAATAAATAATGCGTATTTCTCCTATACGCTTGCATATTTCGCCTATATGCAAATACAATAAATAATGCGTATTTAAAATAGCATCTAAATTAGAATTGCACTTTCGAAAAGTGTAAACCACCCGCAACCAATTTCAAAAGTGCAAATAATACATTTTACATTACTTGAGTGTAGATGTTAGAACGGCACTTAAGAAAAAGTGTAGATTGCAGAAATTACACTTGAAACTTTATATACAAATCCTTGTCCTGTATCTCAACATATTTGTGTAGTTTAGTGACTTAACTGAAACCAGAAGATCTGTAGTGTTCTAAATACATGCTTTTGGCGCAAGTATTTTAGAACAAAGTACATATTCATGTTGTAGGAAATTCATCAATCTACACAAATCTGTTGAAATACATGACAAGGGCTTGTATTTGAAGTTTCAGTTGTATATCGTGCACAAGGTTTGAGATATACAATTTTTAATGACACAAATCTTGAAAAACTGAATTTATATAAAAGTGCTATATCGTAAAACATTGAAACTTGATATGCAAGCCCTTTTCATGTATTTCAACATATTTGTGTAGTTTAGTGACTTAACTGGAACCAGAAGATCTGTAGTGTTCTAAATACATGCTTTTGGCGCAAGTATTTTAGAACAAAGTACATCTTCTTGTTGTAGAAAATTCATCAAACTACAGAAATATGTTGAAACACATGGAAAGAGCTTGTATATCAAGTTTGAGTGTACATGATGCACCAATTTTAAAATATGCAATTTTCAATCACACGAATATTGAAAAACCGAATTTATATAAAAGTGCTATATCGTATAGACTTGAGACAAAATTTCGTGTATGTCGCCTGTACACAAAAATGTAAATAGTAAATATTTCGCCTATACGCAGTAATACAAAATTTTGTATTTCGCCTATACACAATAATACTATCCATAGAAGCTTTACAAGTAGAAGCAGCTATAGAAGCTCCTCAATTAATAGCACAGCAGAAGATGTACCTGTATCAGCCACAGATTGTACAACAATGACAGCAGCAGCAGCAGACCTTTGACGTACATCTGCAATGGACGCGAGACGAGAATCACTAGTAGAAGCTGTATGCATGGCAGCAGCAGTAGATCCTGGACATACAACTGCAGAGGGTCCTAGATCTACAGCTTCAGTAGACTCTGGACGAGTTGCAGCAGTAGAAGCTGCCTGTGTATCATCAGCAGTAGACCCCGGTTTTGTAGCTGCAGTAAACCCTTGGAGAACAGCAGCAGCAGAGGTAGATCCTGGACATGCAGCTGCAGTAGAATCTGGTTGTACAACAGCAGTAGACCCTGGACAAGTGGCTACAGTAAAAGCTGCATGCGTCGCAGCAGCAGTCGACCGTGGGCGTGTAACTGCAGTAGGCTCCTGACGTACAGCTACAGTAGACTCGATGAATAGCAACAGTAGAAACTGTCCGTATAGCAGCAGCCGTAGACCCTGGTTGTATAGCTGCAGTAAACTCTTGGCGAACAGCAGCAGTAGATTATACTCTGGGCGTGCAGCTACAGAGGTAGATCCTGGAGGTACAACTGCAGTAGACTCTGGTTGTACAGCAGCGAAGACCCTGGACAAGCGGCTACAGTAGAAGTTGCATGCGTGGCAGCAGTAGTAGACCCTAGACGAATAGTAGCAGTAATTAATTGTACATCTATATATATATATATATATATATATATATATATATATATATATATATATATATATATATATATATATATATATATATATATATATATATATATATATATATATATATATATATATATATATATATATATTTATACCACTCTTAAAAAGTAGTAGCTGCATGTGTAGCAGTAGCGGTAGACCCTGGACGAGCAGCTGCAGTAGACCCTGGACGTGTGGCAGCAGCAGTATCATCAGCAGGAGCACCAGCAGTAACAGCGGTAGTCCCGATAATCTCCAAATGGCACTGAATTTTCCCACTCCGGTAGCATCTTTTTCAGTGTGGTAAGAGCCCTTCTTGAACTGACACACGCGTATCTCCTCTTCACTGTAATTTCGGTGCACCACATCTTCATAACATGGTTTACAGAGATTACGGCGAGCAGAGCAACCGGGCGGGTGCGTGAACTTGTCCCGGCCGGTCGCCAGATAGATGCGCACAATGTATGCGCATAGCGTGAAAAGTTGTCGAGCTCTCTTCCCCGGAGCCGATAAACAGCTGTTCGGCCTCGCTTGGATGACAATAAAATTACTTTTTTTTTGGTCAAATAATTTGTTGTTCGATATTCGATATTCGAAGTATTGTCCAAGGAGAGAATTTGGAAAATTGATTAAATTAAATTTTGATATATTATACATATTGGAAATTTTATTGGGCACCCTTTTGTATTAAAACAAAATTTTGATCTTCTTTTATTCTCTAATTATTTGTCGGCAGGGTACCAATTTATATATTCTTTACGAAACATGCTACTTAGTCTTTGTGAAAATTTGAAATGCGCTAGTAGTCTTCGTATAAGGGCCATCCACACCATGCATAGGTACCAGAAATCACTAAGAACTTAATTTTTTTTTAAATTGATCTTGAAGTCACAGTGAGAGTTAAATTTAAACTCAAAGTTTAAATGATACGGCATATCCTGGGTCTAATAAATTTGGAAGAAAAAATAAATTGTTTATACATATGGAAAATGTACTGAGCGTAACGGGGGACCATAGGGTAAGTGTGGGTATTGCTGCGGATGCCCTGATTACTGCGGATTTTATAATGTGGACAAAAATACTACTTTTTACAAAGTATTTCTTAATAAAATATTTATTATCGTTTTAACATCGGAGGATATGCATGTTTATGCAAGAAAAAACGTATTCTCCTGCGTATATTTGTATAACCAAAGAAGTCGAGCGCAGTAATACATACCATGTCGTTTGACAAATGTGAAAAAATTTATATATTAGAAAAAGGTAATAATATTTATATTGCACTATTATACATTGTTATCTTAAATCTAAAACAAAATTTAAATGATTTATTCTATTATTAATTATACATCTTAATTTATCTTAAAATGTTTACGTTCGTAAATAATTTGCCAAACTGGAATAAATCCTTAGATAAAAGTCAGCATCAACAATATTTTAAGTAAATCTTTAAATGATTAACAGCACTTTTTAATTAATTACACAATTATTTTTCTTATGCTCACAACACTGTTTATTGTAGTTCACTTCAGTTTTTATTATTATAATCACTCAGATTTTCCTAACAGCATATCACAACAAATCTGAACCAATAAAGATTATATGTATAACTTAAGCTCATGTAGCACTATTGAACGCACTTCAACTTTTGATTTTAGTACCCAGCTTACCCTCCCTTTCGGACCAGAGCAGACAGCAGACTCGGCCTGATAAAGTAAACATCACTGAAAGCCGCAGTTCGCACTGCAAATATCTTTTACAACGTCAGTGGCACCAACCCCAACGCATGAAATCGCTTCACTGCCTCACGCACGCACAAGCGCATGCGCGATCGGCGACGATGGAATCGGGCAACAGCTGATCGGCTTGCCACAATGCGTACGCATTGCCATCTAACGACGGATATTCTTGCAAAAATGATAATAAAACTACTTTTTTTTTGTTTAATTAAGCAAAATCAGGAGATACTTGCCCTTTCTTTGATAATTATCTACCTCCATGCAAAGTTTCAAGTAATTATATTGATGCGTATAAGAATAAAGTTTGAATGAAATTTGCAGCATGTACAAGCAGCAACTACAATTTTTGTTCAAAGTTTATTTATTAATGCGTGAATATTTTGATTTGAAACTTTACATAGTTGTAGATAGATATAAAAGGAAGGGCAACTATGTCTTGGGTTAGCACAATTCATTATATTTATTTAGTTTGAAGTATTTTTCTATGATTCGTTCGCACTATTGACTCGGTCGGTAAAAATTGACTATGGCACCCCCTTAATTTCATAACGATTTTTCTATTGTACGATATTTTGAAATCGAAAATGCAATTTATGATCATCAATCATCAATCTATAATGCAATTTAAAATGAATGTATTAGAATAAAGAAATTCATATCGGAACAATTTATTTACTTTGAGGAAGCTAAGTGCCAATGAATTTGCAGCGGTTTTTAGTGTACTTAGGGGCCATGTACAAATTACGTAAAGGTTATTTTCCGTACATTTAACTCCCCCTACCCCCACATAAGAAACCATAAGGTAAATAAATTGATAACCCATTAATAATTATGCCATAAAGAAGTAAGTACATTGAAACATTTTTAATAATCTATTTTTTTTCAAGATTTATTATAAATTTAATTGTAACGTTTAACATTTAAATTTTAACCCTAGGTTTTTACTTCAAAGTAATTTTGTTAATTTTTTAAGAGTGGTGACAAATAGAAGAGTTTTAGGAATCTTTGGGATGACCCTATTTCAAAAACATAGTGTATAATGTGAAAAATGCCTAAGAAAGTTATTTAGGAAAATTTGATTTTGGTAATAATATAAACAGTAGCAAAATTTTTATAAATTTATGAAGTGTATGTTGGTTATTGCGCTGTAAAAGTTTTAATATTATATTTTACTATAATAAATGAATAAATAATAATAATACTAATTATGAAAAGTTTCATCGCGCTTCTTTTTATTACAAAAGTCACATCAACTTTAACATATTATTATTCAATTCATTCTAAATTCTTTTCAGCCCCTATTTCGATGTTTCAAAAACTGTATTTAGAAAAGGATATCGAAATAAATAGCCTTACGTGAGAATTTGTTTAGACCGCCCACCCCCGCATACATGTATTTGTAATGTTTTTGTATACAACCCCCCCCCCTTTGTGATCCTTATGAAATTTGTATACACGTTTCCTTATTTGATTAGACTTATGTACTCATGCATACAACTTAGATGAATAATGAAGCAGCATAAAGCATAAAACACTTTCTTGCTTCCTCATAGAGGAAGCTTTGTAATGGTAAAAAATAAAGTTTTGCTAAAAACACGTTAGAAACATGTTTTGAGATACTGGGAATCAAAATTCACTATTTTTAGAAAACGTCTGGGCTCAAAAATATTTTTTTGTTTTTCGATGTGTTTTTGTTTTTTAGCGGTTTTTCAATTTTTGAGTTTTACTTTTTCGTTTTTTTATGCCTTAGAAATAATATCATTGATTGAGTGATAATGTATTTGAAAGAGCATAAAATTCCATATTTTTTTACGCCCGAAATTTTGAATGAGCTATTACAATTGTTTTGTTATTCACGAAATCGTCATTTTTTTCAAACAATTATATCTGTGAAATATGAGAAGAAAAATTTTTGAAAAAAATTGACATAATGAGGAATATGGAGAAAACTTTTTTGTAAAATTTGTAGGGCTTCATCTTTTGCTTTTAAAGGGAAAAAAATCTTTTGGTAAAAATATCGATTTTTAGTCAGCTACGAATACTGGAGTAAATCGTCAAGATTTGATCTGAAACTTTCTGAAAACGGTAGCTTCTTACTATCTCTTAAACGAGTTCTTTGCCAACATCACAACGACGTTTATATTTCAAGATATTTGAGGTTATGTATTTCTTTCAAATTTGTTTTTGATCGATTATATCTCGCGAATAACACGGACTTATTTTAACAAACAGGTCTCATTTTTTTCGTTTTTTAATGTAGGTTCGAAATTAAAAAGAAATTTAAAGATTCATCTACTTGTTTTTTTATAACAATTATTTCGATTTTTGGATTTTTGAGTTTTAGTTTTTCGAGTTCTTTGGTATGTTAGAAATATTATGATCAAATTAGCTCTTATTGAGTTTAAGGTAATGGTACACCCATTTTAGTTGAAAAAATCGATTTTTTTTATTGTTTAAATTGAAAGTTTATATTGTTAGGAAACAGTTTCCATTGCAGGTTAACGAAAAATTTACTTTTTCTATTAGTTATATTAAAATAATTTTAGTAAACGTTAGTAAAAAATCTGGATTTACGCGTAATAGGAGTTTTTTAATTTATCTGACTGTAAGAATTTTAAGAGCTAATGAAGTTAATGAATCAAACTGTAATTTATATCTGATATATAAAATTATATAAATAAGTTAAAATATGATTTAAATACATGATTCTTATTTTTTATGGGGGTAGTGTACCTTAAATGACCAAAAAATCTAATTTTTTTATGTAGCATATTTTTAACCTTGATTTTAATTTTATAGATCAATCTACTGTTACGAATTGTACCTGTTTTATCGGCGAACCATGGCAGCTGCAGACAGCTGATTCGGATAAAGCATATGGCTGCTTTATATGTAGTATCCTGTTTATAATGTCATTTTTCTGTGATATTATGTTAATAAAGGTGTAGAACATGCGTAAGAAAAACTCGAGATGAAACATTAGAAAACCAGATAACTACATTTTGTACAAAATCAATGTATTTTGAATACGTTACTTTGTGTCGTTTTCTTTTGCAGGAAAATAATCATTTGAAATATGTGAGCATGTGAGCATTAACCAATAATTTGATCACAAAAAAGTTAAAGGAAATTTGATAAAAATATCAAGAGAGGTGGGACAAGAAAAGGAAAATGAGTCAATCAATAGTCTACAGCCTAAGGCATAACTTTCTATAATATATGAACTCGTATACTTAAAATAATAATGACTAAATAATATTTTTTAGGTCATGTTAAACTTGTGGAAATGTAGATTATGATGAAAAAAATAAAAGCATACATTAATAATAGGTTATGTCAAGTTGAGTGAGTTTTTTGTTTATAAATAAATATTAATCGATGGAAACATATTAAAGTTTCTTGTTACCGTACTTTTAGTGCTCGCACGTAACCTATGCACTCAAGTAGTAGATGAAATTTAATAACCCAGGGCATAAAATATTGTTTTTGGATTCCACTTCTAACACCACATTTTGTGTGCGTTACACAACTTCCAGTCTGTCGAACGAACTGCTCAGTGCAAGTCCGATGCTCGACAGAACTGGCCTATATCACCGATAGCACACTACTCACCCATTTCACTCACTATACACATACACACACACACTATTTCCTGGGACGACACAGAGCAAGCGAGCTCTCCAATGCCCTGAAGCAGCTGAAGAGGACGCACAGCTGCCATCCCATAGAGCCTCGCATAGGTGGGAGCTGGCTGGTCTCGACTGCGGTGCGCTGAGCATGTCCTGGTGTCTCCTCTCCTTACTCCCGTCCATTCGAACCAACCTAAGGAAACACGCATAGAGATTAGAAAGCAAGAATATAAGCAAAATGGTATTAGAATGATACCCACCTGATTTTATGCCTTGAAAGGCATGAATAGATCCACCTTGGGCGGAGCAGCTGCTTCTCTAGATATGAAGGAGGCCTGCAGTATACACCCTAGAAAACATAAAGATGAGTTAGTCTACAGTAGACATGCACATCAAACTGGAACTCTCTTACCTGGTTTGGAGGGTTTGCAGAGACAGTGTGGTCTCTCAGGTGCAGCAATGTAGCTCAACTCATAACCCGCTCCTCCATAACAGCAACAGCAGCAGCCTCCGAAGCACTCGCCAGACACCTAGAAACAGCATAGCATTAGCAAGGGGAGATTAAAGTGATAAACAAAACACTAATCTCACCTGATAATAGTGGCAGTTGAGGAATGCAGTAGGAAGCTGCATGTAAATATAACCTCTTCGAGGTTAATCGTGCCCACTGCTCCTGCGGCAAGTACGCAGTCCTGGGCCTTGTAGCTCTCGTCTTCGTGCCCCTTCGTCGGCACCGTTTCCCAAATACCCCTCCTGCTGCATCGCTCGTCGCACTTCCTCGTCCTGGCCACTCGTCCTTCCTCGTCCTCTCCAACACCGTCTGCAAGCCGTCGACTGCGTGACGTCACCGCGAGCAGACGTTCCCCTTTCCTCCTTCTCACTTCTCTTTCTTCCTCAACCGGGCTCGGTCCACACTACCGAAATCCGAGTGTAGCGCCGCGGGAACAAAGCGACAACTCGCTCACTTCATACTGAGCCACGTTTACAGACACTTCGGTTTTTTGTATCAGCTCCGTGCGAATATAAAACCCACTTGTTCCGCTCGCGAATATATATATATATATATATATATATATATATATATATATATATATATATATATATATATATATATATATATATAGGTATTTTTCGCAAAGCTTGCGCCGCATGCGTGTCGAGCATCGCGTCGCCGCCTTTCCCCGTGTATTTCGCCGTCGTATATTAGTTGAATTCGCGTCCCTGAGAATTAGCTTCTTCTCCTCTCGACTATTTACCGTTTCCCACCGTACCACCGTGCTCACCGTAGTTAGATTAATTGCATAAACAATTCGACGTGTCGGTAGAACACTTGTAAAATCGTGCTGCGAATTCGCGCAGCTGGCGCCCAGCAACTTGTATATAAATTGAATAAAACACAAGTATTCATAATTTTACCCTAAATTCTTGTGTATGATTTATTTAAAGTCTGGAATAAAAATAATGTTAAAGCCTGCATTTGCGTCGCAATAATCTTGGCTAGTATAGCTAAAATTATTGTCATACACTTTACATTGAAGCTACTTGGATTGTTTTAAATTATCACTTTCAAGTGAGTATTACATATAGCAACAAATGTTGAAATTCACATATCTCATGTTTTAAGAGACGTTAAGGCTCTACCATGAGATAAATTGGTCAACAGTATATTCTAATTTAATGAAACTTTATTTTCAATACTCTAATTACTTACTTTTTTCTTTTACAGGCAAATATAGTTCAAAGAAGGCTACATGTATACAACCCGCTTAACAAAACTGTTGTTTTCTCAAAACTTATATTTCAGTGTTCAAAAGAGTTCCTACGTCAACCTTTTTAACAGATCAAGTTGAAATGTTGAGGAAATATTCTTGAAGGTATTTAGATAATAAGTTTAATTTTTGATTATTAAAATAAAATCATATTATTAGTATAAAAATCTAATTATAAAGTAAAACATGTTTTTCTTATAAACAATTGTTCATATTTTTTAAAAGGTGGCAATGTTATATTATGTTATCATTAAAGTATATAATTCAGTTATTCGATAGAACAACGGGTGACTTTAGTTAAAGTATGAAATACGATTTTCCTTTCATACTTTAACTAGGTATTTCATAGAATATGCAAACACAAAGTGTTGAATCAAAATTCATTCCATACCTACTTCAACTAAACCCAATTAGTGAAAGCATATATTTAATATCAGGATTATTCGTATCTGTGAATGACACTACTAATTTATCCTATCCTTGAACACTCATAACATCGTAATGATTTATTAGCCAATAACGTCTAAGTGTATTTGTCAACGTATCATCTGATTTTTCGGGGTTTACTTCACTGATGAGACTCACAAATTTTTCCCGTGAAATACATGTTTTTCTACACGTCCGTTTCATATAATTTTTCTTCAAACTTTCTTCTCATAATAAGTTTCCATTCTGAATCCATATTTGCAGTGTATAAAGTATCAGATGTTTCGACTGTGAATACCAAAATCTGACCGAACGTCAGTCGAGCGAGAACCGTTCGTTTACGTTTCGCACGAATGTGTGTGGGATACACCTATTTTATACTTTAACTAACGTCTTCTCGTGATTCTGTAGAATAACTAGTTAAAGTATATAAGATTGATTTATTTCATACTTTAATTGCTCGTCGTAGTTATTCTATAGAATAACGGATTATACACTTTAACTAATTTTTAATTATTTTTATCTTTAATTTTTTTAAACCAATGTATAAAGTAAGTTGACGTAGGAACTATTTGTACGGTTGATTGATTTTAATGAAATATAGTGATATTTTAAGCATAACTATAATAATAACGCATTATATTACTTGAAATTTGGTAAGAACCTATGTTTTTAGATAGTAAATAAGGGACAAAATTTTAAAACAAAATCTTCAAAATAAAAAAAGTTAATGAAGTGGATGTACCCTTACCTTAAACGGTTAAATCTTGGAAATCTATTATGGCAAATCGTTCATAAAATTTTTATTTAGATGATTAGGAATTCAGTGAATGTACGTACATCCGATCCTGAAAACAACTTTTTGAATGTGCCGTGAAGGAAGCTAGTGACACCTTGCGCTGGTTAACCTAACGAGGTTCACGTTTCAAAGGGAGTTGCATTTGTTAACCAATCAATAGGTTATCAACGCCATAAACGTCATAGACTACGGCACTATGGTTCATGGAGTTCAGAAATGCAACTCCCTTCGAAACGTGCATTCGACGGCACATTCGAACACTTGTTTTCAAGGTCGGGTGTACTAATTTAATTTAATTAAAATATTTAAATAAATTTAATAAATTACGTACAGAGAAACAATTGCTGTGATTAGAATTATTACCTAACGTTTTGTAATTTTAATAAAAAATTATCTTTTGGCAAACTATCAGGGATAAAAAAAACACACCCATTTTGAGGTATTATTTAGAATGAGATATAGTAATTTAAAATTAATTTATTAGATCAAAGAATCTTATATTGGAACAATTAATTTAGTTCGAGGAAGCTAAGTGTCAATGAATTTGCAGCGGTTTTTTTTAAGTTATTACATTTTTTGTCCTGATGATAATAAAGCATTAGTGATTTTGATAATGCTGGAAACCCTTTAATTAAAAGAATAATAGCTATTTTAATTCATTTTTCTTAAAGTTTAAATATACGTTATGCATACTTCATATTGTTCTAGACATAAAAGTTCAAGTGTTCAAGTTCAAACGGGGTTTTTTAAGATAGATCCTTTTTATATTTTTTGTCAATACATAAAACAATCACACGGGAATCAGGGGACAATAAAAAACTGTATACATCTAATGAATTAAGATTTATATTATAAGTGTAATATAATGAAGGAATACGGGCGCGTACGCATAAATTATTGTGGTATAAAAAACTATTACACTTTCCACTGTCACAACAAAAAAATTTCATTTGGCAAACAATGCCAAGTTCAAAGTACTAAAACGCCGTAGCTGTTATCGTACAAAAGTGTCAAATGTCATGATAGAGATCACACGAAAGAGCCACTGCTGAAATCGACTCTCAATGAAAACAATGGATGAATGGTGTCAATTGAGGTAAACCGAGGATAATGGTGTTCGCTCCTCGTGCGCTCGACTCGACGTCCCGGGCAGGGGCTTGATCGAGTATTCGCTAAGAGAGCGCTACAGATGGTCGGTCGGCAACTGATGAGTGCGCGGAGTACGCTCTCGGGTCTCAGTGATGGGCGGCGGCGTGAGCGGCGAAGTGGGCGGCCTTGGCTGCGGCGACTTCCGGCGTATCGACCACGTTTCCGTCGGGTCCGATGGGCGCCGTGTACGGGTAGCCGTAAGCGTAGTACGGCGAGACGGCGAGGGCTCCGTATGGCTTCAAGGATGCCTGCGTTCGAGAAATCAAGTGAGGTCCGGGGGGATAGGAGGAGCCAGAGAGAATGTGACAGAGATTAGCATGCGTGAACAATGGATGTGCAGTGATGTGTCAATGAGAGTGGACAAGTTTACAGAGACTTTTAGAGGGTGGGGTAACAAGATGAGATGGTGATGCTTTATTTGATGTTTTGTTACTGTTGAGTGAGTTTTGTGATTTATGCCAGGCACAATTGACGAAATACCCTTATGATTAAATTTGAGATTAAAATAGAAAAATTTACTTTGTCAAGTGTACCAGCATGTATTTCTTAATACTACGAATTTTTATTCTAGATATTATTTGCATTCAATAGAGATTTACAAAATTATTCAAATACTTTAGCCATAATGGTCAAAACTGAATTAATTTGTATCAAAATGCAACTGAAATTTGTATTCATATTGTTCTTGAAATTAATATTTTTGCGCTCAAGAAAAGTATGTATCATTAAATCACAAAAGAATACCAAAATAAATTATTTAAATTTTTATGTATCATGTATTCGACTGCTTCATACAAAAGAATAGTAAGATAATAGTGTCAGGATACAAAATTTCAAACAAATTATGAAGAAGTATGATCAATAAAGAAATAGTTTTACACGATATTTAAATACAATTACTTTAGTTGCATTGTTTGTTAATACGATAATAAAAAAATTTTGACGGTGTCAAGAATATTCGCAATTCATAGTGATAAAGTTTGCTAAATAATAGTTACTAATTTCAAAAAATTATTATGTAATATATTAAAAGTGTTGATTGTTAAAATGATTATTATGAAATGTATACAAATTAGTAATGGAAAATTATAGTTTATAACCAATTCCCTTTAATAAAAAAATTGATATATGAAATTATAAATAATACTTATACACAAGGATATCAATATAGTTTAAGTTTTGACATGTTATGCATGTATAGTAGATTTTGTGATCTATAGTTGATTCAATAAAAGTTGACTACGAAATTTGTAAAATTTTTAATTCAAATAAATAATATTTAATAGACTACGCATGCAGAAAATTTATAATTATATATAATCATGTATGAGTTTATTACTTCATGTACGATCGTGTATGTAGGTGTACGAAATATAAGTACATACAAAATATATGATCATATATGATTACATATAATTACATTGAAATATTTAAGTCCCATTTTTAGCTGGGTAACTCAGGGATACAATATAAAAATTGCATTTTCTGATTGTGTTCTCTAAACGTTAAGAATAAATAACTTATGTATTTTTAAATATCAAAGCCAGACTTCATTAATATCCATTTACAAAAAAAGAGAACTAATATAAAATTAAGACGGTTAAACAAAGTGTCTATAAACTACTCCAAATTCGAGAAATGAATCTATCGCGAAGTAGGCGGGTGAATTCCCCGCCTGTGCTAACAAGTGCTACCAACCTTGGCGTGAGCGGCGAAGTGTGCGGCCTTTGCGGCGACAACTTCAGGGGTGTCGACGACGCGTCCGTCAAATCCGATGGGCGCGGGTCCGTAGGCGTAGGGTACGTTGTAGACCAGAGGGCTGGCGTAAGCCAGGTTGTTGTAGTAGGGAACGTAGCCGAGGGTGTTCCTCGCCGCCTCGTAGTTGTACTGGGCGAAGTGGGCGGCCTTGGCGGCGGCGACCTCGGGGGTGTCCCTTGGCAGAAGGGCACCCGCCATGCTCTGGCCGGCTAATGCCACCACTAACAATGCAATCTGGGAAATGAATTTGACATGTAGATTTAATGACGTAGAAGAAGATGTTGTGGAAATAATGTTGTAGCTTTATGAGTCAAATAGAGACCTTAAAAGTTCAAATTTAAAGCTTATTACGATGACGTTTTAAAACGTCATTGTCTGTATGAAAATTATAGTTTTGATGAGTTCAATACTATATTCAATATTTTATTTCTAATGATATAATGGGAAGTACCTATACTACCTGTTATACAATTTTTGTATGCTTTATTTTGAATAATGAAAATCAATCTGGTTAAATGTATGGATTCTAGTGCGATTTTTGTTACTAGAGGTAAAATTAACGTGTTATTAACTATTTTCTACATCTCTTTTGATTTTAATTAACCGATTCATCAAAGCAATTATTTATTAGTTAATTGGACATAGCTCTATTTTGTAATCTTGACACGTGTCTGTTGGATATGTAGATTATTTAAAGATGTCGAATAGTTTTTGCCGAATTTAATTAATTTAATTTCAAATTTTAATAGTGTTAAATAAGGTATGGCTATGTTGTTGGATAATATAACATTCTAATATAGCATTAGAAAAATGATTGTTATTTAAAATTTTTTAAATTTTCAAGAGCCTGTAAAACCAAAAGTAAAACAGTGATGAAGCAAAAGTGTTTGTGAACACTTTTGCTCCATACGTATACAAATTTCTGTTTATAAGCAAAGCGTATATAATTTTACTATTATTCTGGACGTTAACGATGTACTTTATCTTCTACGCCGTCATTTTCGTAAATTAGATGTGCATTTAAGTTTTCCTTGCCTAGGAAGAAAAGGCATTTCTTTGTTTTCGCAAAGAATTTCTCTTGAATTATGCTTACAAATTTTTTTAATTTCTCTAACTGTTAATCTCTTTATGCAAAAAAGTTAAAAATATCTAAATTATATGATTGAAATATTCAGCGAAAGTTTATTCAATAAATGTATAAATACACCATAAATCATTTTCTTTTACAATAATAGAAAACTATACAACACATTTTCTATAAATTTAAATAATAATTTGCAACAAATATGAAATTTATAATTAATGATCACTTCTATTACAATTTCTAAGTATCTCGAAAGTTAATAAAATTTAATTAACCATTTATGCAATAGTAAACATTAGTGAAACATAATAATACAGAATTTGATAAAAAAATTCTAACATATTTCTTTTTTGCCCCACTTCTAACACTATATTACCTAATTCACAAACGACATATTTGAATTACTTTCTACAAAATTATTCAGGTACGATAATACATAACACCTACTTACGATTGCGCAAACATTCCTATAGGTTTTTCCGTTAAATGGTAATTACGGAAGAAAATTAGTTTTCTCTGACAAAAAACTAGCACTATTTTCGAGTTACTCATTTAAAACGTATTAATATATATTTGTAGCCTACTACTGAACTAATTTCTAAAAATATAGAAAAAATACAGAAATTCTCTTTTTCTTTCAGTATTGGCGTCAACCATTTATGCGATATATGCTGAATCTAATAAATAATACAACTTTTTCTTAAAATTAAATCTCATATATCAGATTTAGTTATATAAAATAGATTTAAAAAATTTTATTTGGTATTACAAAATTTATTTTAAATATTGCGAAAAGTAAATACTTCACGAACCGAATGTTTCTAGACGCCTAAATGTTATTTAAAATCTTTCCATATAACGAATCCCTACTAAACGTAATAAATTTACAACTATAGTAAGATTGTAATATATTGCTATACAAGTTATGTCAAACAAATAACTGATTATACCGAGAAATATTCAAGTACAATAGTGATTAAATACAACAAAAACAATAGTCGTTCGTTACTTCACCATATAGGGTAACGGTCCATATTAGTTAGCCTGTCCCTATTAGTGTGCCCTTTTTTTTAAACAGGGTGTATAAACAACAACCTTGAAATAAATAAGAGTGATGATTTTTAAAATTAAGATAACCTAATTATCTATATTTTAAAAATAATTCCTTTTATTTATTCCCAAGTTGTTGCAATACGCTTTACTTGAAAAAGGGCACACTAATAGAGACAGGCTCTCTAATATGGACCGTTACTAGTCCACCTCTTCTTCAGATTCAAAAAATAAGAATAGTCCAAAAAACGCGCTGTACTAAACAAAAACAAAGCTATACTCACGAAAGCCTTCATTTTCTAAGCTGATGTGAGAGTACTGTGAGATACACTAGTGAGAGATCTTCTGTGACGATGGGAGTGCAGCGCTGTCCTCTTATATAGGAAGTTCTGGTAGGGGAGTCGTCGAACCGAGCAGCAGCAGCAGCAGTAGCAGCAGCAGCAACGGCAGCGACGCCGCACAGGGTAGGGATAGAGCACACGCACCTATACGCCCTGCAGCAAGTGTTCGTAGAGACAACACCTCCTCTGACATTGACATTACACGCGCGGTAGCGGCGCAGCGGTGCGCCAGCGGAGGGGCGGCCCGAGGCGCGCGAGCCTCACCAACAATGCAGCGGCCGCAGCAGGAGCAGCAGAAGCGAGCGAGGTCAGGATCGCGCCGCGCCGGTGCCGACGTGCCCACCGCAGAGACATACCGGGTTTCGCACGAGAAGAAAGAGAGAGAGAGGGAGATAGATCGTGGACTGAAGAGGTAGGTGAGTGAGTGAGTAAGAGAGAGGGAGAGAGAGAGAGAGAGGACGGATGCTTCGATGTGAGTTCTTCTTTATGTGCTTCAGTTCTTCTCTTTTCCGCGTTCGGGCTTTTTGGCTTTTGTTTTTCTCGGCGCTGATTACAGTGGTAAAAGACGGGCAAAGTACGGCAGAGTCACTCGTTAGGAAGTAATGCGAATTGCAAAGTGGCTTGAAGAAATGGTGTTCTTGCGATTTCTTAGGTTGGAATTTATAACTTTTCGTGGAAATTTAAAAAAGTGTGCATCTTGTTAAGTAATGTACTATTTTATAAGGTTAATAAATTAATTAACTTAATTAAAATACTGATATGATGGAAAAAAATGCGCATATCATACTTCATAGATTTTTTTTAAATATACAGTGCGTCTCATAACTATAGAAACACCACAAATTTTCACGTTTAAATGTGTATATTATACCTTTTTTTAAAGAACCTGTAACTTTGGAAGCAAAAATCCGAGGATAATTTTGCAAAAAGACAATGAATGGAAAATATATTCTCTTTAAAACATTACTAGAATATTTCTTTCGCATCAACATTAAAGAAGTTATCGTTGTTTCATAACTATAGAAACACTTTAAATTTTTAGACCCATTTAAATCAATGTAAATTTTGTATCTAGTATTCAAGTTTTGTTTAAACCGTCCGTGAATTTTTCATAAATTAATGTAGACACAATATTTTGGTAACGTCTTAAAGAGAATAAAATTGCCTTTTATTTGCTATTTTTAAAATTATCCTTGGCTTTTTGCTTCGAAAGTTACAGGTTTTTTAAGAAAAGGTATAATACACAGATTTAAAAGTAAAAATTTTTGGTGTTTCTATAGTTATGAGACGCACTGTATTGTGCACCACTTTATTATTGCATTTAAGGAGGCTGTATGCGTATATATATGCCATAAAAACGAACATTTTGTACTACTATTTAATCCCATATAATAATATGAATAATGAAAGTCAATATATTACAAAATAATGGGCTTTCGTCAAACTAAAAAATAATTTTTATCGAAATTCCGTTATTGTAAAATTAGATATCGTCAAACGTAGATTTTAAAAAACTAAAAGTTGAATAAGCAGTGGAGACTTTTTTATTTGTTATCCGATTTTAATTTTAAAAGTCTCATTTGATTCCTTGAAAGATTTCAGAGAGACTGACCCATATAAAAATTAAATAACATCGAATAACCTGCAAAGTTACAAACTATAGTTTATACTTTTACACGCTCAAAATTACCAAAACACATCTTTCAAGAAACCAAATGAAACTTTCAAAATTAAAATCGGATAACAAATAAAAAAGTCTCCACTGTTTATTCAACTTTTACTTTTTTAAATCTACTTTTAACGATATCTAATTTTACAATAATGGAAATTCGATAAAAAAAAATTTTTTAGTTCACAAAAACACATTATATTTAATATATTGACTTTCATATCATTATATAAGATTAAATTGTAGTAAAAAATGTTTGTTTTTATGAGATATCTACACATACAACCTCCTTAAGGCATGTATTTACTTTTTTGCACGTGATTGTATTTTATGAGTGCCTCATGAAGTCTTCATAAATTTTCCATTTTATCAGATTTTCAAGTGTATGAAAGGACAAATGATAAAGTCTTATTTGATATATTTTTTCATAACTCATAACATAAAATTTACATAGACACAAATTGAGTAATTTCTATTGCTACTGAAATGAGTAAAGTCGGAATTTTGTCGTTGATTTTTCCTGTTAAAATTAAATAGTTGGCTCACAATTTACTTAGTAAATTTCGATTCTTGGCAGTCTTAAGAGGCTATCTATATATATATTCTTGTCGAAAAAATTATGATTATAATTGTAAAAATAAAAAAATACAAAATAAAGTAATGATAAAACATTTTGATAGAGGATCGTCTGCGGTTTTCTGATTGATATATTGACCCTAATATTTTGCTAATGTTATTGTCGTTATTGGTTGGAATTGTTGATTTGATTTTGGAAAAATTTCCTTTTAAACTTATTTTTATCTCTTTCAATCAACAAATTATTTTTTTAATAATTATATATTTATTATTGTTTGTTGAAACAGTATTGCTACAACAACTTTCTGATCAAACTTATATGATAGTTTTTTCAAATAATGGTTGAATTGTTTGCTTTAGATAAGAGAAGTAAATAATTGGAGACAATAGATGTTTGGTGCACGTTTTTCTTTATCAGCCTCTCCTTACTTTCGTTTTTACCTTTTTAGTATAAGCTGCTTCAACAAGCACTCGGGCATCCCTTCACAGAGGTGCGAATAATTACGTCCTGTACAGCTAGTTAAGAGCGCGCATGTTTTCTCAGTGGAACGAGACTTTGCATGCCAGACGGTCTTGCGGGGTGGGGAGCTCGAAGCATACCTTGTTTGGGTCTCTGCGTTGAAAGCATGCGAAGGAAAGAGACGCGGAGAGTAAGCAGATCGATTGGAATTTATTATTTTTAAAATCATGAAATTATTGAGTGATCAAACGTAAAGCAGTTCACATTGAAATTGAAATTTTCTTGCTGTAAACATTATTGATTATTTGCTGTCAAATTTTATAATAAAGTGTAGTTGAACAAAAACATTAGAGTAAAATATTTTATAGAATACATTCTTCCAATTAATTCGCTAATATATCCCACTGCAAATATCGCAAGGTATTTTAAGAATAACGATAATCAGAGCTCGCATTGCAGCGAACTTTTATTTTATTTAAAAATGTGTTATCGATGCAAATAATATTTTTAGTAATTTTTAGTAAAACAATAAGTGCTTCTAAGATAGTATTTTAATCAATTGAAACAAATTGTTAGTCTAAATTAATTTTCTAATAATAACAAATAAAAAAACTTCGTTAAGAATAAACACTTATCAGTAAAACTTATAGTAAGTGACGCGTTTAATTTTAATAACATGATACTTAATAATAAAGCTATACAAAATTAGAATAAATTTGTATTTAGCACACAAAATGAAAATTGCATGAATATCTGGACAATCAAGTATTTAATGTATGCTAATAAATTATTTATTTCTACAATTAGTAATAATTATTTAAAGTATTACATAATTAAAATAATGCTTGTATGAGATTACAGAATTAAAATTTAGAAGCTTCAAAGAAATTTATGCTTTGATAATTATTTTTAATTCTACAAATTTTTTTACGGCGACAGAGTTAGTACTTAGAACTGATAATTTAAGAACCTTTGAATATATTTCAGTTTTTATTGACTTTCTGTCATTTTTTGACCTATATTGTGCAATTTTTAATAAAAAATAAAAATTTGATGTTTGAGTAAATAAATCATAAAAATTAGCAAAATCTTGATAATTTTATTTATATATATATATTAAAATACAAAAAACAGTTTCTATGAAAATATTAATAATAGTCACCTACGTAAAAGATTATATAGATAATTAAACAAAAGCGATAAAACAATTGAGACATAAATGTGTTTAAAAGTGAAAAACAGTGGCATTAAAAAAGCAAAAACTAAAAATATGACGATAATAGATATACAAGGAGATGGAAAAGAGAAACAGAGGAAAGTGAAGATACTTATAGGGGGAATCTGCTGCTGTTTTGGCATATAGTATCGGTAAAACAAGTTCGTCGAGCAACGAGTTACATCCGGGATGGGATCAAGGTGTTTTATTTCCAGACTCGGGCACGTGAGCTTGGCTTGTGGTCGAAGGGATGGTAATCGGAGGATGGCAGGTTTTCCTCTTCAACTTAAAGCCTGCTTTGCATTTTCTGTAATCTTCAAGTAATAACAATTCTTATGATTTTTTTTTAATAATTATGTGAACCAAGTCATTTAACATAATAAATGTATTAACAAATTTTATTTATAGTATACGATTACATTATATTTTATTTTATTGATACATCGGGACTATAAATATTTGTCATGAAAATTGGGTTTTTGCATTTATAAAATAAAATATTTTTAAATTTGTTTCTTGTAAATTAACTTAATTAACACACCAAAATTAACTGTAAGGGTTAACTGTAGAATAAACAACGATTAAAGTTCACAATTTTTTAAAAAGTTATTTGCCGCAACGGCGGCTATATTGTACGACATCAATGTTCACACTTCGAGAATAGGCTTGATAGTATATTAGGGTATGAGTAGAAAAGTGACAAGGATAGACTTATGTGAAACTTTGGAGTAAGACAAGGATAGCTAACTATATATAACCTTAGCATGTTTACTCCGTTCTCGACATGCGATATATATAGTAAACGTGCTATGGTTATATATACCCGTGTAGAAATGTTTCACGTCGTCCCCGGTTATAGGCTGGATTCTGATCAGATTTCCGTATTTCTCTATCTGAACCCCACATTGACCGAAAAATTCTGAAACTTAGGATCTCCCAGTCCGACTCCTATCAGGCATTCCAAAGTTTGAGCATTTTGATTTCTAAGTTAGAATCCAATCTGGATTCCTAAGAACTTTCAAAAGCTGAGAGAAGTTGAGGATACCCCTATCTAAATCTAATTATAGTATTTTAAGTGTTGGCAAAACAGATATCAATACCTTATAAAAGATCTTTTATGGTTTTATTAATATTTATACTAATACTAAATATAATTAATATTTTAACTGTATTATAATAATAGCTATTACATTAAACAAAGTATATATATACAATTAGAATTATCTTTTACATACATTTTTTTATATAATCACTTCGTTATTTATTTTTTAATAAAACGTTTAAATTTGAAAAAATATTCTTAAGAAAAGTCTTTTAAAAATTCTGTCAGTAATTTTTGTACAAATTTGTAAATCTATTATAATTCAAAATCATTTTTAGATAGTTTACCTCTGGTACAAAAGTGATGAATAAATAAGTAAATAATAATAAATAAATAAATAATTTAAATTAAATAAATAAATAAAATAATTAATTAACTAATTCAGTGATGTATTAACAATTTCATCATCGTTTTATAACATTTAACATTATATTATTTACATTATATATATTAAACCCAATTACTTAAAGCCACGTAAAATACCGACCCGTTTTCTACCTTATCGGCTTATCATTTTTATAATTTCGTTATTAAATAAATCTTTGGCAAAAAATCAATATCTTATGCCCTTCAAATTCAGAATATGAATCTCTAACTAATTTTTTAAGATATTTTTTTATTATCTATCTGAGAAATAAATAGGTTGGAACATATTCTGTATTTAATAGTTTCCAACCCATTTTTCTCCTACAATTAATAGTATAAAATTTCTTGAAAATTTTACTGTCTAGTTAACGTAATTAAGTTATTTACTATAAATTCGGAGGGCATATCAATAACGTATTTTCCGAAAGATTTGTACCAAAAAAAAAATATAATAATGAAATACCGATAAGGTAGTAAATAGTAAATAATAATTCAATTTATAAAAATCATATTGCAAAAATAATATTGTTAAAAAAAGTAACTATTTATAAATAATAAATCAATGCACAAATACGTATTTAATAAATAAATAAATAGATATAAACTTTGAAGTAATATTTATATATGTTTTGTTTTGAGATACCTAAATGCAACAGTGGTCGAATGTTTAAGGCATCAGCATGACACGCAGAGGATCCGAGTTCAAATCCCGCAAAATTAAAAAAAATTTAATTTATTAATTATTTATATTTCTACTTCTATTTCTATTTCAGTTAATATAAATTATATAAATATGTTGATAAAAACGTTAATAAATGTTAGAGGATGCGAAAGAAAGAGAATAATAATTTTTTTCATTGATGAGGAGTGACATCGAGAATCCTAGCCAGAATCGGGTCAGAAATCCTTATCAGAATCGTGGTAAAAATGGAACACTTTCCGGTCGGGATGTGATGAGATCACCTTACCAGATTCTGGTCAAACTTAGTGAACCGTAAAGGATTCCAGTAAGATTCTTGAGGAAATTTCGACACTGGTAGAGTTAGCTATCCTTGTCCATCGTTATATATCCTTATGTATGTATATATATATATATATATATATATATATATATATATATATATATATATATATATATATATATATACTAGGGAGTACCCCCTGATCGCTCCGCTCGCCAACCCCCAAAGCATCATGAAATTTTTTGTTTTTATGAAGGTAAATAGATTTGCGCGTTTTTTTGTTTTGTTAATTAAATTTCACTTTAAATTTTAACTATTGCTAATATATTCGTTAATATTTACAGGAAAAAGTTATATTTTAAAAATTAATACTTTGGAACATATGAAGATTCTGGATGAGGATAAAATGGAAGTAGAAAATCTAATTTTGGGATCAGAAATATTTCTGATTGAGGTATTTTTAATCTAGATTTTTAATTTGTTTATTACTTTCCTATAATTTTATTTATTATTATATTATACTATTTTCAAATAATATTTACATTAAGTTGCCCTTAACCTTCAGCCAATTAAAACAAACTTTTTTTTAATACTGAATATTATTTATAAAGTTATTATATTTTAGAAAAACCAAGAAATTATTGATGAAAACAAAGAATCAGCAAATCAGTAAAATAGAATAAACTGCACTGATATGTATAATGAATAAAACACTTTATAAATTTATAAACATTCACAATTATTATTATAAACAATTTTTATATGTATAATATGTATATAGAAAAAAAAACAAAAATAAAAAATGATAATTAATAGAAATAAGTAAATGAGGAGGGCATGAGGAGGGCTGGAAGGAGGGCTATGAGGAGAATACAAAGAAGAGGGGCGAGGAGGGGCGAGGAGGGCAAAAAATAAGATCAAAATAACGTATTTTTTGAAACGATATTACCTTGTTTTGAGGAGGAGAATGAGGAGGGCAAAATGAGGGGCGAGGAGGGGCGAGGAGGGCGTAAATCTTAAAAGATTTATAAACAACTGTATAATATATATATATATATATATATATATATATATATATATATATATATATATATATATATATATATATATATATATATATATATATATATATACGTTACAAGGATATATATACGTAAAATACGTAAAATGTCAAACGATCTAACATAACCTAAAAAGCACAAAATTTCAGGTTTTCATTCATCTCTGTAGAGGTAACCCATTTAGTTGCCAAGGGGGTCTAATATTTTTTTCTTGAAGTTTGTAAAAAGTTAAAGAAATCGTTTTTTGGTGCGTTCAAATTGATCAAAATGGGAGCTTTCTAGAATTTTTTGAAAATAGTCGGATTTTGGACATGTTTGAAAATTTAGAACACTCTACTGGGTCACATAGTGGACTTTAGGAGCTGAAAATTTGTTTGACAGCTTCTTTTCATAGGTACTTTCATATAAAAAATCGGCGGCAAGTAACAAAGACTTGAGTGCGCACGGATTTTTAAAACTTGTTTGGAATGACTCCTGTATGGGCTATTCTCACAAACTTCGGATTTTATTATAAAAAAAACTTTTTTTTTATTTTTTGAGCACATGTCTGAAATTTTTAGTATACGTTCCTTCAGCTGTTAGAATACAAAATCCAATATGGTGCAACGTTTTAAAGCAACGCACCAAAAGTTATTAACGTTTTTTACACGTTTTTTCATTTTTTCGTGATTTTCAACTTATTTTCGAAGAATAAGTTAGTAAATCATGTGTAATAATAAATAAAAAAACCAGAGAAGTCAAATTACAAAAAAATATTTATTTCACGTAGAATGTTATGCGACGAAATCCGCCATAATGTACACTTTGTAGACACCGAAAATCGAAAAAAAAATTTTTAATCTAGCACTTCTGAACAAACTATTTCTTATTCTGTAGGTTACACAACGATGAAAAACGTCGAGGAAAATGCGAAAAATTAGCTGCGACTTTATTTTCCATTTAACAATAATTAAACAATAAAACCATAATTCTAATCAACTGAGTGCAAATGATCAATTTTTAAATTCCTTGAATTTTTCATATTTTTTTCGCTCTGTAACTTCTTAAATAATGATGTAAAAAATGGGGCGAGTGAATTTTAGTTTAATAGTGTTGTAAATAATGGAGCACAAATGTATTTCGTCAAAATTTTTAATGACAGATGATGTGCTAATAAAAAATATGCGTTTTTGCTTCCGTGCACGTTTTGCCTTCTTAAGTATACATTCCATGTTTACTCCCTTATTATGAGAACACATGATTGCGCCATGTATAGATTTGTTGCTGTTGTGCCCTAGAACACTATCCATGTAGTTTTATAATGATTTTGTTTACGCACCAATAGCGATGCGGCATAATAGTAATAAATATTAAAAATGAAAAAAAGTAGTCACTCCACTTTGGTGCCTTGTAACTTTTTTCCTATTAAGAGCACACATTTCTAACATGTCATATTCGATTGCGCTCACCAAATGCTTGAAATTCATCACCCATTTAAACATTTTCAAAAGACGTACCAAATTCTACAGAAAAAAAAATAAGAATGTCACGCGTTGTTTTCTGCAAATTTTCCTATTTTATTTATGTATCGTATGAATTTTTGTCTTCAAAATGTATACTATAATACTTTTTTTGTGTTTACATGTTGTAAACAATGTATCCAATCTAGTACTTGGCTGATAAACGAGCAAAAATATTGTATTAGCACAAAAATTATTGCGTCACACAAAATTCCTAACTAATTGAGAATTGCCCATATATACGAGTACATACTTTTAGGTTAGGTTAGAAAATTAACTTCAACGCCATGTGTTTATACTCACTCAAATATCTTTTAAGAAATACTTTAATTTTAAATTGAAAAATAAATATTTATAAGTATTATACATTTAGATAAAATAGTGCAAAAACCCAATTATATGTATTATATATTTAAATGAAAATATTTAATGCCATTGTGTATTGTTGAGAAAGTTAAACAAAATTTGAGTGTTATATGTACAAACTACATGTAATACATGTTACATGTATAGTTTCTTTGTTTGTATACATGTACATAAATTTATTAAACCGACGTGCAATCAAACGATGTAATTTTAATGAGCAGGGCTATTTATTAACTTTAAAATTCCAGAATAATTTATTTAACAGCTGTTCATAAAAGCTTTTTCATCAAAACCAGTTTTAATTATCGCATGCAAAATTGTTGTATCACGAGCAGCGGTTAAATTTAAAATTTATTTAAAGATTGTTGTGACATTTTTTAGCACAATGAGATTAATTAACAAATTTAATTTCTTACAATACAAATAAAAACCTATTATTTAGTAAAATAGTCATTTTAGTTACCGAAATGGATAAAGATACCTTGAATTCTGTCGTGACAAACTGGCATTGAAAATTAAAATCAATATTTAACTACAGTTAAAATTGCTATGCGTACTACGATACATAAGCGCCAGAGAGAATACATTATGCAGACTTCTGTTTTGAAAAGTTCTCTGACACTTTACAAAACGCTATGTTTTGGTTTACTGGATAAAACAAAGGTATGCGCTCTTGACGTTAATGTTCATAAGAAAATCTGCTGCATGCATTAATAGTGAAATATTGTGCAACGACGCCTACATTTTTCACTCTACTAGGTATATAACATGCTAATTAGGCATGACGTTTTTTAGGTGAAGGTAAAGACTCAATTATGCGACATTGAATTAGATTTAGTTATTTAGATCAATGATGGCTTTTTGTCCTAAACTCTAAAAAATATGTCGTTATGACAATATGTAAATATATATTGAATACAATTAATATTTATTAGAAAATAAATAGTTTCATCATAAATATTAAAATATATTTTGAAATTATTTCCAAAAGGTAAGAAGAAAAATTTTAGTTTTATGTAAGACGCAAAGGTCAATAATTGTTTCAGGAAGTAGAAAGGAATTTCCAGAAAGCTAATATTAGAACGGTAACGTACATCTCACTCGTCATAATATATTCAAAACTGTCAACTCATGTAAGATTTGACAGATCTGAATGATCTACAAGGTCTCTTATATTACAATATTTTCGCCTTTACATATTCATTATAAAGTTCATTGAATCCATTCATCATAGAAATCATAAAAGGCCGGTCTTTGATGGAGTTAAATTTGACAATAACAAAGTGAAATCTTACTCTAATAAAATGAAAACTGTTTACTTATACATTTCGAGATTAATTTCCTCTTTTACATTTTATATTTATTAAAAAGTATTTGAAATATAATTTCGCAAGACTTTACTTTTAATGATTCGTGAATTTAAAATTAACTTCAATTTTCAAAAATTTGAAAAAAAAAAAAAATTCAAAAATTGCTTGAAGATGATTATAAGTAAATGAGAAAGCTTTGTAAGGATGAAAATGTTTTAATTCAATATTTTGATATTTTGACGCAATCATGTATGTGTGTATGTATGTATGTGTGTATGTATGTATGTGTGTATGTATGTATGTGTGTATGTATGTATGTGTGTATGTATGTATGTGTGTATGTATGTATGTGTGTATGTATGTATATGTGTATGTATGTATGTGTGTATGTATGTATGTGTGTATGTATGTATGTGTGTATGTATGTATGTGTGTATGTATGTATGTGTGTATGTATGTATGTGTGTATGTATGTATGTGTGTATGTATGTTTTTTTTTTTTTTTTTTTTCTTATAGAGAGAGAGGTTTAAGGCAAATCCATTATGGACCATGACATGATATAGTGAAGTACCACCGTGTGTGAGACTCGCACTCACTAAACCTTCCAGTATACGCCAGGGTTTTTACGCCCCACCGCAACCGGATCCCCTCCGTTCACTTTTTGACCCTTAGTAAAGTGAACCGTGCCCTTTCTTCTGAGTTGACCTCCCCGCGGTACTACCGCCAAGCAATGCTTCGCGGGGGTCATTGGGCTCCTGCCCTCTTCTGTGAATGTGGTCGGCATCACTGGTTCTCCCATTACCGTCATTAGTAGTCTTCCGTGTTGTGTGCCTTCTACTTCTTACCGTATCGTCCGGTCGCCAGCTTCATTCAGCATCTCTCGTCTTTTTCTTCTTCCTTCTTCGTCTTTTCTGACCTTCTTAAGTATATCTGCTGCATAGTTGTTTACTGTGCACCATCCATCCTCCGAAGTCAGCATAGCCTCCATAATCGACTCAGGTGTTACTCTGGTCTGGAGATAGCTCTCAAGTTCTTCTCTTTCCTGTTGGTATCGTGAGCAGTCACAGAAGACATGCTCCGCATCCTCGTCAGCGTCCATACACACTGGGCAGTTTGGACGGTCTTCTAATTTGAATCGGTGCAGGTACGCCCGGAAGCATCCGTGCCCGGTCAAAAACTGTGTGAGGTAGTAATTTACTTCCCCATGTCTTCTTTCGGTCCAGCCCTCTATCCTTGGTATGAGGCGATGTGTCCATCGCCCCTTGCCACTGGAGTCCCATCTTTTTTGCCACTCAGTCAGTGTCTGCTTCTTCGCGGAATCCCAGATGTCCTTCTGAGTGTTGTCATTTTGTTGTCGCTTTGTCTCGAAGACATTCTTTCTCTCCATTGCTAGGAGGTCAATAGGCGGCATGCCTGCTATAATACAGGCAGCCTCATCTGATACCGTACGATAAGCAGACGCGACCCTAAGTGCACTTCGTCTGTATACAGTCGACAGCTTGTTTGCGTACGTTTTCACTAACATGGCATCTGCCCATATAGGAGCCCCGTACAACATAATCGATGTGATTACACTGACTAAGAGCAACCTTCTACCTTGCGTTGGCCCTCCTACATTTGGCATCAATCGAGATAAAGCAGCGCCAACTTTTGCTGCTTTATCACTCACTGTTTCAAGATGCTGCTTAAATGTAAGTCTTGCATCAATGGTAATGCCCAGGTACTTAATGGTTGGTTGAGAAACAATCTTGTGTCCATCCACTATTAGCGTTATTTTCTCCATTTTCTTCCTACTAGAAATAAGAAGAACTTCGGTTTTATGACTGGCCAATTCCAGTCCTGTCTCTGTCAGCCATTCGCGTATTATACGAATAGCCTCGTCAGCTATCTCTGTTATATCTTCTATGCTTTTCGCTACCACGACTAGTGCTATGTCATCAGCGAATCCTATCACTGTCGCCCCTTTGGGTAACTGTAGCCTTAGTACCCCATCGTACAAGCTGTTCCAAGTCGGTGAACCAAGCACTGATCCCTGGGGTACTCCTCCTGTTACTTCATAGGTCTTGGTGCCATTGTCAGTGTCATATAATAAGATTCTGTCCTTCAAGTAGTCGGACATCATCCTTCTTATATATAAAGGCACTTCTTGTTTACGAAATGCCTCGTGTATTTTGGTCCATTTGGCCGAGTTGAATGCATTTTTGACGTCCAGAGTGACGACAGCGCAATACTCCTTTGCTCCTCCTTTCCATCTCTTTCCCTCTATCGCTGCGCGCGCAGTGTCAATCACTATGTTCACTGCGTCTAGAGTTGATCGTTTCCTCCGAAAGCCGTATTGGTGTTCCGCAAGTCCCCCTTTTTCTTCTATTGCCTGATCCATTCTGACGCAAATTATGCGTTCCAGAATCTTGCCTGAGGTGTCCAGCATGCAGAGCGGTCTGTATGATGAAGCGTCCTCAGGTGGCTTCTTTCCCTTTGGTAGTAGCACAAGTCGTTGTCTCTTCCAGTCGGCGGGAAATATTCCCTCTTTTAGACATGTGTTGTACAAGTCTATGAAGATCTCTGGTTGGGCGAATATAGCATGTTTCAATGCTATATTGGGAATGCCATCCAGGCCTGGAGCCTTGTTGTTTCCAACCCTCTTGCAAGCGCTTAGCAGTTCCTCCATTGTGACTGGAGGAATAGCTTCTTCGTTTGCCTCTGATTCTATAACACACGGTTCGTCCCGTTGTGTGGGGAACAGTTTAGTCACTACTCGATCTAATAATTGTGGGCACTTGGGAGGGGGTGCGTAGCTTCCTTTGATCTTCTTCATTACTATTTTATAAGGTCTACCCCAGGGGTCTTTATTAACCTCGTCCTGTAATTCCTTCAGGCACCGTCGCTTATTGGTACGGATTGTCTTCTTAAGCTTTCGCTTAGCGTCCTTCATTTCCTGGTGGTAGGCATCTACTAATTCCTGGCCTCTTCCAGTTTTATAGTATTTCTTTCTTGCCCGCTGCTCCTGTCTCCTAGTCCGATGGCACTCGCTACGAGCGCTATCCGCCTCACTATTCCACCAGTATACTGGTGGTCGTCTTTGGTTGGGCACTCTTCTTGGCATAGCTGCGTCGCAGGCTCGGGTGATATTTTTCATCACCTGTTTAGCCTTGCTGTCCGCTGTCCCAAACAGTTGTATTTCCTCCAGTGCCAACAGAAACATCTCCTTATCATAGTCTTTCACTTTCCAACCGATTCTATTGGTCCTTGTACTCGCGCTGGAACCCTGCTTTGATCTTCCTATCTCCATAATTATGGCCTGGTGATCACTATTGGTGTAGTGTTCACTCACGATCCACGTGTCGACTGAGTCAATTAAACAGCTGCTAACATATGTCAGATCTACTATAGATCCTGTGTCCCCTCTTCTAAAAGTGTTGGTACAACCCTGATTAACTAGTACCAAATCTAGGAGTGCGAATGTTTCCAGCAGCACCCGTCCTCTTTGATTAGTCCTTTGGCTGCCCCACTCTACGGCCCATGCGTTAAAATCGCCTGCTATTATTACTGGCTTTCTTCCCGCCATATCCTGTACGAGTCGATCTAACAGTCTTTCGAACTGTTCAATTGGCGCATTAGGCGGGGCATAGCAGCTGTATACGTATATACCTGCTACCTTCGCCCGTACAAATCCTTCCTCACGAGTCATCATTTTTTCCTGGAAAGCTACGTCGCCACATGTCCAGATCGCTGCTTTGCCAGTGTCGTCCGTGTCCCATGATGGCTGGTCCAGATCTCTGTATTGTTCACATATGATGGCCACATCAACCTTCGTCTCTCGAACGTACTGGTTAAGTAGGTCCTGTGCTGTCTCGCAGTGATTTAGGTTTAACTGCACTATCTTCATTATCTTTTTTTTTTTTCTTTTAACTCTTCTAATGCAGCTCTGTAGATAGGACATGTGTAGCTACCGGCTGCATGATCAGTTTTTCCTCCTGCGCTCCTTTCGTGTGTATGTATGTATGTGTGTATGTATGTATGTATGTATGTATGTATGTATGTATGTATGTTTGTGTGTGTGGGTATGGGTGTGTGTGCGTGTGTGTGCGTGTGTGTGCGTGTATGTGCGTACATGCGTGCATGCGTGCGTGCGTGCGTGCGTGCGTGCGTGTGTATGTATGATAGCCTGTTTTTTGTTAAAAATAAACGCATATGGCTCTTCACTTAAAAAAAAAATTTTTTTTGATGAAGCGAATGTGTTTGTCTTTCCATTTTAGTGATACGGGAAGTAACTAAAAAATTTTTTTTGAAATCGATTTAGCAACCTTCAAATCTTAACTCCAGCGCCTGCATTACAGAAGAGTTATTTTTTCACATTTGTCAACTTCTAAAAGGTTTACAAGAAGAAACATGGAAACTTTGAAAATTTTGGACTACCCTAGAGGATATATTATATGAGTTTATATATATACGTATTTATGTGACATAAAAATGGTTTCCACGATAACTCTTCAAGAGAAGCATGTTATGGCGAAGCATGGTAGATTTTGGAGCTGATTGAATAATAAAATGTGCATGCTTTAATAAAAATATTAATTTTAGAAAATTTGTAAAAATCGAGAAACAATATTTCTCGCATTTTATACGGTAAATATCGCGTAAATATATTAAAAGTATGTACGTTTTAATAAAGTCAACAACATTATCTTCCAATGTATACTTCTAACAATTATTTTATAGCTATTTTGGTGTAAGAAATAAACATGTTAAAAATGTAATACGTTTTCGAAAAGAAGATATAATTTCCTTTCAATTCGTATATTCTGTCGCCGCCGTGTAAAAAAGTACCAACTCACTTGAAAAGATAGCAGTGGTGCAAGCTTAAATTCGGGAAAAAATGTTGGTTCACCAAATAATACCAAATAATACTTGTTCCAAGCGGCTTCAAAGTTGATATCTTTTCAAGCAGATTCTGAGTTGGTACTTTTCTACTCAGAGACGACGATCTAACTAATTATCCTAAAGCTATTTTGATAAAACAAAAATAAAAAATTAAATAAAAAAAAATATTTTAATCGCAAAACAATTGTTTTTGTTATTTTATACATTAAACGCGTTAAAAATATACGTATGTGTACATTTTAAAAAATCGCTGCTAACTGCTTTAGGAGCATGTTTTCTGAAAGTGAGGTCTTGTTTTATCGACTTATAGAATCTTATAATATAAATTCGCATTAAATAATTAATGTTAATATGAATTTATGATTTCAGGGTTCAGAATATCCTTAAAAGAATTAGTTCCAATAAAACTTTACGTATATTTTATATATTTTGGTAAGCAGTGCTAAAAAATTGATTTTGATTTGCTAAAATATCTATTTAAAAAAAAATGGATACATTTCTCAAATTCGCGTTTTAAGAATTTATGTCTAACTTTTAAATATCTTTAATACAATCTGCTTATAATTTCTTAAAAATAGCTTAAGAATAGTTATAAAATACATAAATTGAAAGGAAAAACGTCCTAAATATTATCCATTTAGCTCCAAATTTCTATCAGATCTATCTTTAAATGTACCTAATATGTCTGCAAAATTTCTGCTTGTAACATGCTTCCTTGCAAGAGTTATGGTGGATACAAATTATGCTTTATTGATTTCGTCCATACATACATACACACACATATACATAAATACAGACATACATTTTTTTAAATATATTTTTCTGACTCAGGAACCTCAAAAACATCGAGATTTATCAAAATCGCTTATCCGAAAATTTTCATAGTTACAATGCTTTCTATTTGAGAAAGCAAAAGACGCTATTTTAGTGGAAGAAAAATAAAAATATAAAATTATAAAAAAAATATTTAAGATTCAAACAAGTTAATTTTAGCATTACTTTATTTAATGCGAATATCCATTATAAATATCTCAAACTCAATATTTCAGGATCTCTGTTTCAGAAAGTATTTTGCTAAAGCCGTTAGAAGCGGTTTTTATATGGAAAATACATTAAAAATTGTTTCATTTAAATTGAGCCACAAATATTTAAATATTATAATCGTGTAGTTATACTTGGTATCAAATTTTTGGCATAGTGCGTTTCTTACACATAAGAATTATACACGTAATTATTGTGCACAATATAGCATTGGTCAAGTATATCTATATATAATTTGACCAATGCTAAATTGTGTAAAATAATTAAGTGTAAGTTAAAATAATTCTTATGTGTAAGAAACGCGCTATGCCAAATTTTTAATCTGAATTTTTAATTGCAGAATATAAAAATATGCAAATGAACAACAAAGGACATAGTAATTGCAATTAATACAAGATGAATAATAAATAGTACAACTTCATAACATTAATTTTTCTCTTATTTGATTGGCGAAGTGACGCATTAATAATCACCGTAATTAATTTTTCAACCTCGTATTACCTGCTATACATGCATATATTAAATCCAATAATAAAAAGAATAACGTCTGCACACTATGGTAAAATAATAATCATGCAAAACACAATTTGGCATTTATCGTTAGAACCCTCCTGATACTTCATTTGCAATTCGAGTCCCTCAACGCCGTTATAATTAGCGCATAACTCATATAATAACCATCAACTCATCAAACCCCATACGCATGCAAATCTCAGCCATCAATTATCCTTTCCGGCACTCAAAGTAACACCGCGACCGCCCTGAAAGAAACACGCGCGCGTCAACAAATCAAAAGCGTACACATGTCTCGCGTATACAATAATGACCTGCACGAGCGTCCAGCGAGACTACGAGCTGAATTCAAAGCTCGCAAAAATAAAAAAAACGGTGAAAACCTACGCATGCGAGAACATAAAGATGAGAGAGTTCGAGAGAGAAAAAAAACGGCAGGTTCGCGCGGTAGGTGCAAAGGCAGCAGACAGTTCCAGGCCGTGTAGCGTCGGCGGGCGGCGCGGCGCCAGGGATGCTGTAAGCTGTGAGCCGCTCTCCTGGTATAATTAAGGCGCAAGAGAGCAAGCGAGAGAGGAAGCGGAGTCTCGAGAGATGGACGCTGCTCCACGGGAGAAGGTCGGAGCAACGGCACAGACATCCTCCGAGGCCGTTCGATTTTTCCGCGGATGTGCATGCACGCCGCGCGCCGCACCGCCAGCCGCGTTCTTTCTCTCTCGGGCTCGTTCCTCTGTGTACAAATGCCGAGCGTCGAGAGCGTTCTCGAATCTCGGCGGTGCGGCGCGCCCTTTTCGATCGCTTTCCATTTTTAATGCCGCGGCATAATGCGCGGCGCGGCTCCTTCTACGCGATATATAATGACGTTGTTCTCTGCCATTCTCGGCAATGGCTTCGTTCGACGGAGCATGTGTGTGTGCGTGCGGGTAGCTTTTTCCGCATCTCGTTTCTTTTTTTATGGGTTATTATTGTATGCTCGACGTAGTGAGGTCAAATATTTCGAATATCTTTTGGATTTAATGAATTTCTTTGTTCGACTTTGACTTCCTTGTGGTTCGATCTGGAATTCAACGCGAGAGTCATTATCTCGGAGTACTTAGCGTTTTTATTGAGTCATACAAGTTACGATATAACATGCTTACATTTTTTAATGTTTTGAGGTACTCAATGTACATACTAAATGAAATGTACCCGCAGTAATATAAAATGTAGTATATGTGTGATCTTGCTTTTCGAATATTTACTTTTTTATATACAGCGTTTCGTTTAATCGTGGTTCGTTATCGTCTACATACATTATTTCATTAAGAGGGAACTCCATTGATTTCTGGCAGAAAGATAAAAAATTTGTTATTACATATTTATAATTTTTATAATTTTATGAACTTTTTAAAACCTGCTGGGTATCAAAGGTCGAATATATAACAAAGTTATAGCCAATTCATTTCAAAAAGTTCTTTGCAATACCCGTATAGATTGAAGTATATTAGAAAGAAGTTAATATTTTATTTTTAATTAAGGTATACTCATGTTACATGTTTTATTCGTCAATTGCTAGTGTTAAAACATGCAGTTTTTCATATTTCTAAAATTGAAACAATGTATAAACAGCTTAAAAAATATTAAATTTTCCCTGGTAGAAATTTATCCCGTCCACTTTATAGATCTATGTAGAATAATCTCGCACTGTGTAGATCTATGTAGGCAAACTAGATAGTTACTATAAAGTCGTGTAACGGTCGACCCTTCTAGTTTCCCATAGTATTTGCCCCGATAAAACTAGATAAGCAAAATTATGACAATAACAACCACTTAAAGGTTATGTTTTAAGAAACAGAAGCATAATCTATTATGCTTATTATGTATTATTTTGATTTAAAGGTATTTACTTGTTATTGTTCACCTATTACCAATGTAAATAATTGTAAATAACCTCTAAAGTGTAAGGTTATCTAATTTTAGATACATCAAGTTTTTGTATTTAAGAACTCAATAACAATATTATGTTACACATATATATTAAACAATCAAAATAAGAAAATAATCTGAATATCCAAATAACTAAGTATATGAAGTATTAGTACATATATTTATTTTGTTTATGTAAAATTATTTTCCTTACATTTGATTATGTTCCATCCTAAATACAGGCTTGGTTTCCAAACCTGTATGGTTTATGTACGGAAAACTATTTTCACACACATTTATTATCAACTGAATAATTTTCTATTTTTATAAAGAAATAATGTATTTGAGTTATTATATACATATGTTCTATTTTTGTATTTCCTACTGTGATTAATTTATAATCAAACACTTTCATTTGACATCTATGGCCAGTTAATACATAGTAATTTGTTACTTATAAAGAAAATTATCGTCTACATGTGTTCGACTAATGTGTTTGTCTTTGAAAATGTTGTCACGGATGAGCAGTTTATGTATTATAAAAACTCGCAGATGGATACAAAATTATTTGTAGTTCTGAAATTAAAATTCTAGTTTTTAAATAAAGCATGTCATAAAGTACATATTTGTACATATGATATTATTATTATTTATACATTACTTTTCAAGAAACAACTACATCAATCAATAACATTATTTTGTGATCACTGTTTTTCATATGCAAGGAACATTGTTTCTAAATTTTCATTTCTTAGGTTAGATATGCATTCTGACTACTTTTATATGTAAATAGTATGGATATAACTGTAGATCTTATTATTATAATTGAAAACTTGCATGTTAAACTTTATTTAACATTAATTTTTACAATAAAACTTCTGTTCAATAAATAATATATAACCTCACAGATTTTATACGTACATATTATTATTGAGAAAACTATATAGATCTGTATGGATTTATCGAGTTTTGTACACTCTTGTACTATCTAGTTTGCCTATAAAGGCCGTTATAGCGAATGTGGCCGCCACGATAAGATTTCTACCAGGGTTATTAATATAGATTTGAAAAATATTCTTGAACTTTCTTAAAAGCTCTCAATTTTATCACAAAAATATGTATTTTTTAAATAATTTATTGATGATTTTAAGTGAAATATGCTCCAAATTCTTTTAAAACCGTCTTTAAACATGACAAAAAATGTTAAAGTTTTAATGTTATATAACTGTGAGGAGAGCCCTCGCACGTCTGAATTACCTTACCAGCAGTTTCATATCATGTACATAAAAAACGCGTAATCCAAACATGTAGTACAAAATCTATCGTGTGCACCATGATCGGGCCAGATGTCTTTTTATAAAGAGTAAAAGTATCCTACTTATCCTCCCTTGGTAGGGAAGAGCGGATCGGTAGCAAGTTGCACGACAACAGGAGGATTTAAATTATTTTAATAAATATGCGATTTATTGAGTACTAATAATGTTTTTTCATCTTGCATAAGGTATCTCTTGGGTCGTGCACAACATAGTTAAAAATTTGGATTTTTTAAATTTATGTACTTAAAAAAATCAGTAAATAAACAAAATTCAAATTGCAAATAAAAATATAATGTATTACATTAAAAAAAATCAATAACTACCTGTTTCTTTCTGAAAGGGACAGAATTACTTTGAAATCCCAAAAACATGTGGTACTACCCAGATGGTACCCTAGATGTATGGTGTCCCGCTAGTGAGAGAAATAATGGATATTCTTTCGCACTTTTACCAAACACGCTCGAAATGCGTGATTTCCTACTTTCGGGCATGAAAAGAGGTTCATTTCATGCCTGTGTTGAAAAAATAGTTTATTATGTACCAAGGGTGAAAAGTAGGTTTTTTTGCTCGCGTGCGAGTTGCAAAAAAGGCCTTTTCACCGTTGTGCACACTATATTTTTTGTCACATATTTACAAATCTTGCGCTTTTGTGCACGTAAAGCGGGATTAAATTCTTGCGACACGGCAAACACACGGCTGTTAGACTGCAACATCAGGCTATTACAGTGATTAGGGGGGTTTAAACACTTTTAGGGTTTATTTTCAAATATCGGCTTTAAGTATAGGGCTTCTTGATATATAAATACAAATTTAATGTGTAAAATACGTTTTTTTAATAATTATTTCAAAATTATTTAAGTGCACTGAAAGAAATAAAGATATTCTTATTATGTATAATAATCGAGATAAAAATAGAAATTTATTGAAAAAAATTCTGATTATTAGTAAAACCAGAGGAATATTCAGTAAAATTTTTGTGTTTTAATACTTAATTCTGAGAAAAAAAATCATTTTGTAAAAAAAAATCGATTTTCTATGTCGTACAATAATTTAAGTAAAACGACATTATTTCTTTTAAAAATTTCCAAAAAGATTTATTTGCCCTGATCATGAGGATTTTTATATTTCAAAATATTTGAGGTTAAATTTTTTTTATTCAAAATTGTTGATTGCTTATTTCTTAAGAATTGAACGGTAATTTTTTATTAATGAACGATAATTTTTTTTTGTCGTTTGATGAAGATTCGAAATAAAAAATAATTTTTAAGATCTATTGATTCGTTTTGGTTTTATATCGATTTTTCATTATCATGAATTTTCATTTAACAAATTTTTGATCGCTTATTTCTTGGGTATTACATGGCAACTTTTGACTAATTTATTTATTTATTTATTTATTTATTTTATTTCAAAACAGGCCTGCTGGCCTAATACAAAAAATTACAAAAATATAGTTTGGCATTAATACATAATATAATAATAACAAAATGTAGAGTTATGACGCATAAGAGTTTAACAACAATAATAGCTATATATTACCTTAAGTAACTAATGAGTATTACAATTCAGTAAATTAATAACTGCCTTTTAACAAGAATCTTAAACAATTTATAACTTTCGCAAGTAATTAATTCATTTGGAAGCTTATTCCAGAGTGATATGCACCTAGCTAGGACCGAATTTATGCCATATGTAGACTTATAATTTAGATTCATGATTTTTACTGGAAAACGAACATTGTGTTGACTTTCAATAATGGTTAACTTATTTGAAATATCACCCATAATAGATTTATTCAATAAAAGGTTTTTGAAAAAAATAAGATCATTGTAACGATGCATATTTTCATTTGAAATAATATTAAACAATTGATGAAGTGTGCTGTAGTCATGTTCAAATTTATGAAATGAAACGTGTGATTTAAAAGCTAAAAATCTCAAAAATGTATGATTCACTTGTTCCAACATTAGATTAAGGTATTTCACATGTGGTGACCATATAGGTGAGGCATATTGCAATATAGGACTAACTAAAGAGAAAAATAAATATTTGAGCGTACGTATATTAGTAAAACCTTTGGTACTCCTACAGATAAATCCTAAAACTTTGTTTGCTTTATTTACAGTGTATTCCACATGTTCTGAGAATCTTAATTTATTGTCAAATAAAATACCTAGATCTCTTATTAGAGAAACAGATTCAAGATTATAGTTTTCTATTTTATATTGGAAATTATTGGGATTATGATTTCTAACGAAAGAGATATATTTACATTTACTTAAATTTAGCTTTAACCCTTTAAGTGAAGACCAATGACAGAGTGCATCTAAATCACGTTGTAGTTTTGAAGAATCAAGTGGTGATACAATATCCTTAAATATCTTGACATCATCAGCATAAATTAATATTCTAGAATATTTAATACATTTAGACAAATCATTCATGAAAAGAATAAATAGAATGGGACCTAAATGAGATCCTTGCGGAACTCCAGAATTTGCTACAAACGGTTTTGAAATTTTACCATTTATTCTAACAGAGAGAACTCTATTTACCAAAAATGATTTAAGCCAATTAAGTATATTGCCACCCAATCCCATATTACCAAGTTTACTTAATAGAATACTGTGATTTACAGAATCAAATGCTTTTGCAAAATCTGTATAAATAGCATCTACCTGTCTATAGACTTCAAGATGCTCAATGATAAAATCAGTGTATATAGCCAGATTTGTCGATATGGATTTATTACGAGTAAATCCATGTTGTTCAGATATAATTTTATCCGCAAAGAAATTGTATAACTTATTAGCTATAATAGAATCAAGAATCTTTGGTATAACACTTTGAATTGAGATTGGCCTATAATTTGATGCCACATTACGATCACCATCCTTAAAAATAGGTGCAATAAATGCAGTCTTCCACTTGTCTGGGAATATACCAATTTTTACAGATTTGTTAAATAATATATGTAATGGTTTGATAAAGTATGATGATAAGTTTTTTATAAATACAGACGGAATACCATCAGGACCAGGAGATCCAGATATTTTAATACGGCTTATAACTTCAAAAATTTCATTTTCTGTCACATCAAAATCAAGATTACATATATTATGGACTTGAAAATCGTCCTGATCAATATGATGATAAGCACTATAAAATGAACTAAAATAAGTAGCAAATTTTAATAATGCATTTAATAAATTTAATAAAAATTTAATAAAGCAAATACTAATCAAAATTATTTTTTTTTGTGAGGATTTCAAATTAAAATGAATATTTAAGATTTATCGATTCGTTTTTGTTTTAAAGAGTTGTTACATTTTCATGATATTTTTGTAATACAATAATTCGTCGTTCATAAACTCAAACAAAATTTCAAAATTACAAGAAAAAATGTGTATGAAAGAAAATTAATTTAATCAACAATTTTAGTGTTGCAAAATATTATTTGATATGCAAATACTTTTTAACTAAGAGCGCTCTCTTATTCAATTTAAATATTCTTTCATAATCTATGCTATACTTTTTCATAGATTTAAATGACAATTTATTTACATCTTTTAAGTTAAAGAAATGTTTTATTTATTCCAAACAATAAAATGAGTTTTAAACAGCTTCAAAGATATTGACTTTCGTTCATTTATAGTTTTTATTATTTCATTAATAATTAATTTTCTTGATTTTTTTAAACTAGATTTCGTCTAATAAGTATGGGTAATTAATTCCTTTTCAAAATCCTTCTTTTTATCAGAAGGGTTATCACAGAATTAATGTTATATAAGAATGGGTGTACCACTTAAGGAATTATTTTTTCGATTGAAAAAAATGTTAGTTGATATGCAAAAAATTGTTAACTTTTTATACAATATAAATATTTTTTTATAATCTATGCTATAATTTTGCATAGATTTACATGACATTTTAAAAATTTAAATCTATGTATATCGACATTTAAAAAATGGAATTGTCGTTTTGACGTTTTAACACAGAATAAAAAATCACCTGCTAATTCATTGGCAATTAGCTTCCTCAAACTAAATAAATTGTTCCAATATAAATTTCTTTATATTAATACATTTTTTTTAAATTACTGTATTTCTTTCTTATTAATATCTTAAAAAGGTGTATTTTTTATCATTGATGACAAATGTTTATAAAATGAAAAAAGTTGATAAATCTGAAAAACAAATTTCATTTCATCAAATAACAAAAACAAATGAGCGATTCATACAAAATTACCGTGTAATACCCAAGAAATAGACAATAAAAATTGAATAAAAAAAATATAACCTCAAAAAAAAGCCTTCAAAAAACCTTGAAAAATAAAAGATTTCATATTCTGGTTAAACAGCTCGGCCAAGACTGCCAAGAGATAGTTGAAACCGTTTCCATCTTAATTTATTTATAAAGATTTTCCATCATATATTTCCGAAACAGTTTTCATGTATAACAAAAGAAAGAAAATGGCTTACAAAGAATTTCGTGTCGGGGAGATAGATAATTTTATTATTTTTCAAATGCATTCATACTCAAGTGATCATATTATTCTTTGATACCAAATTAATTTATCTGATTGATTTCAGAATGACAAAAATAGAAAAATCATTGTAAAGCAAAAACGAGCCGATGAATCTTAAAATTTCTTTTTAATTTCATATCCTCATTAAGAATTGAAAAAAATGAGCCCGAGTAGGCAAAGAAATGATCGTGCCCATTCTCGAGATATAAGCGATCAAAAAGGAGTTTGAAAAAAAAATAACCTCAAATATCTTGAAAAATAAAAGTAGTCATGATCTGGGCAAAGAACTTAGCCAATATATAGTTAAAAGCTATCTTTCTGGAAATTTTGAAAAACAATAATACCGTTTTACTCAAGTTAATGTTCGACATAGGAAATTGATATTTTTTTTACAAAATGACTTTTCTCTCGACAAACGAAAAATAAAATGTCTCAAAAATTTTACTGAATATTGTACTCTATGTTACTGACCACCTTAATTTTTTTCCATATATATTTCCATGATATATTTCCGAGATATAACCGTTTAAAAAGAACATGACGTTTCCGTGTATAACAGAAAAAGGGAAATAGCTTATAAAAAATTTCGGGTCGGAAAAGATAGGTAATTATAAGCTCTTTCAAATGTATTATCACTAAATCAATGATATTATTTCTAGGTAATAAATAAACCGAAAACTTAAAACTCAAAAATCGAAAAACCAATAAAATACAAAAAAAAATATTTTTGAGTCGTCTTCTTTTAAAAGAAAACACAAAATGAGCCCTGAAACTGCACGCCAAATTGAATTTATGGTGGCACACACATACACACGCACGCACACACACTTGCGCGCGCTAACATAAACACACACACACACATACACACATCCATACGGACATTTTCTAAAAATAATGGATTTTGATTCCTTGTGTCTCAAAACATGTTTCTAACATGTTTTTAGAAAAACTTTATTTACTATTACAAAGCTTCCTTTAGGGGGAAGAAAAAGTACTCGACAACTTGATGCATATTTTATAAAATTAATTATCCTTTAACCATACATTTAAATTAACTTAATATATCTTTTATATATCGTTATATGCTCTTCTAATTCAATTAATACAATTTAAAGTTTAAATGTATATTTTATATAAAGCTTATAAAAGTTTGTTGAATATTAGTCTGAAATAAGCTCGAAATAAGCTAATAACATGTCATTTAGCCCGTATTCTAGCCAATACATATTAAATAAAAATAAACTAGTTTGTAAACGTTTGGGTAAAATCTGCAAAAACCTTTTTTAGATTTTTATCACGCTTCCCGCAAATTCATATATATCAGTAATTTCATATCTACTCTACCTGATTGGATAGGTAATCATTAATAACTCTTTCTCCGTGCAGTTATTCCCAGAATATTAAGGAAATGATTAAACCCTATTTGTCAAAATCATGCCCACCCCCTTTTCTAATTGTTACATGACACAATGCGTCCAACCTTTGTTAAAGGTTGGACGCATTGTTTCAAAACTTATAAATACCAGCCATACCAGACAACAAATCAGTCTGTTTGATATTTTTTAACAAGTCATATCCAGACTTTACTCTATAACTACTATATCAACCCTAAACGTCACTTTGAACCATGGATCCCAGTATTTCCCAAATTCAGCTCGTGCCAATAAGCAAAAAGTCAAGTCACTGACTACCAAAGTCTTCTCGACGGTAGTCTGGTCTTCGATCCCATGGCCAACGTCTTATACACTTACGCTAATTCACCGATTATCACTGCTCTTTCTGGCTCTGTGGCAAATAGCAGCAACTGCCCCACCAATCTGAAAAAACCGAAGACCAACCAGAGCACGAGAAAACGCAAAATCCGCGAGTCATCTCAGCAGATTCACTGTACAGGCTGCCCTAAGGTCTTCAGTCGATCGGGCTACTTAAGGATACACATGGTCTCGCATACGAAGGCCAACAAGCACTTTATCTGCAAGGAATGCAGTAAGGCTTTCGCTGGCAAGGGAAACTTGGCTCTGCACGCCAAAACCCATAGACGTGCTCAAAACCTAATTGGCATCTCTAACCCATCTAATAATATCATGGTCTCCGAGAATTTTCTAAGTAGCGATGTTGGCAGCTGTGGACCCGAGAGCCCTGAATCTTCTAGGGACAGACAGTCATCCACTTCCCAGGTCACTCACGAATTAAGTGATATTGGCGATTTATGACGAACTTTGACTGGAGCGCAAACAATGCCAGCTATGCTGGCGAAGAACAATATCAGTATCACGAAATGCCGCAGAAACAGTGTATCAATGACCCATCGATCATTGAGTTGATGCATGAACCTGGGTTATTTGCACAATCTGAACAAATTGTGCAATCGACATCGTATGAGGCCTGTGACATCGGAGAGATTTTGATAGAGGATCTAATATTTTACCATGAAGCCAGTCATGGTTGAAAAGCCAGAAGGCAAACCACTATTTAGTGGGTTGGATTCATAATGTAAGTTCTTCTCAAGTTAGTGGGAAATGAGGACTAACCGCGGAAGGATTATGCGTTGTGGTATAAAAAAAAATGTTTCGATGAATCTTGAAAATACTTTCTGGTTTGAAATCTTCATCAAGATACGAAAATAAGCGTTCATTAGTAAAAATTATCGTGTAATTAACGTGTAGTTTATATCAGATAAATATTTATGTAATTTATCAAAAGTTTCCAAATTTTTATGAACGCTTTCTAAATTACGAAAATAGACTTATTCTGTTATGAATCTAAACGCTTGAATTTATATTTCATACAGATCATTATTAATATAGAATGCCGATAGAAAAAATTAAGTATTAAGTACTGACAGGGTTGGGAATCTTTTTCATCCTATAATAAAAAGATGATTGTCAGCACGATTCTCGTGGATATGATTGGTTGAGCGTTTAAGGGGGTCAGCCTGAGATAAACTCAAAAAATTAATTTTTTCTATCTGCCAATAAATTTTGTTTTATAAGCAAACATTCTTATTTTTTTTACTATAAATACTTGATAATATCTGCAATTTTACTGTTGTAAAACTTCAAAATCTTGCTCCTACGTGACACAAGATATTACCATTGTCAATACTATATTTATTCCGAAAACTTTGCGGCGTGCATGTTTCTAGGTAACACGTTCAGCAAAAAAAATTCCGACTGTAATTTAACTCTTTTTAGCATATACTAAAACTTTTAAGTTTTACTTTTTAGTTTAATTTTTTTTCATCATTATTGTTCGAAGTACAAAACAATTTTTAAAAAACATTTTTTAGTGATTTTTAAAATATTGGTTTGTTGTCTGAAAACTAATCATAAAAAGAATTTTTGACGAAGAAGTAAACTGTATAAATTTTAGTACATGTCATAAGGATACAAATTAACGTTTTTTATTGATCGTATCACCTAGAAAGGGCACGCCGCAAAGCTTTCCAATAAATATAGTATTGAGAATAGTAATATCTTGTATCACGTAAAAGCAAGATTTTGAGGTTTTACAGCGGTAAAATTACAGATGTAATCAAGTATTTATAGTAAAAAAATTCAGAATGATTTTATAAAGAAAAATTTTTATCGGTTCATGAAATAAAAGTCTTCTTTCAAGTTCAACTCAGACTGGCCCCTTTAAGCGCGAAATCTCACTTCGCGAGCAGTGGGCTTCTCTTTTTTTAAGAGTGAATTTTTGCGAAAGTAATGATGCGTCCTTTTTTTTTACTCTGAGCGCGTTACTAAGTAAGGGTCGCGCGGGCAATGTTCGCTGCGTTATAGAAAAATTAGAGAGGTTGTTCTGTTTGCAAAAGGAGAGGAAGAGTAGCGTATGATAATTTGGACGCGGCGGTTTTATTTTTCAGAATAATCTCGAGCATTAAGAAAGACGTAATCGTTTATTAAATTATTGTTGTTGCATCGTGCAATGACGTCATAATGTTGAAGGTGTAATTATCAATAATATTTATGAATATTAATTTTAAGATGGTTCTCTGATAACTTTTTATAATTTTTAATTATTAAATATGCCTATTAAAAATATTCTCTTTTTTATTTATTTGTGTTCTAAAAACAATCAAGTTTAATTTAAACAATTATTATGTAAATAATAAAATAAGATTGTGTACCTTAAAAGGGGTTTTGTGAGTTATAAACCTACTCTTATTCAAAGCCCAGACATAAATGATTTTAAACGTAGTAGCAAACATAGTAGAAACACTTTCGTTTACTATCTTAAGATCAAGAAATCAAAGAGCTTACTCTTGGAGGAAGAAAAAGTGTACCAAATTTTAGCCCGATATCTTTATTATTTTCTAAGAAGACTTGTCAGTTTATTAGAAAACCCAATTTTTAAATCTAAATTATAAGAGTTCAGGTAATTGCACAGCACCAGGGAAATGGACTTAGGCAGTTTAAGACTAATATTGGATTTTACTTTTACACAACTTGTATAGTATAAAAATTACGTTTCCAACAGTTGAATTTTACATTTTCTTTTTTACCGTAGGTACTCATGTACATGCACACTGTATATGTATGTACATTATAGCTGAATGTATTCACATCTCTAGTACGTTAAAAAATGTGAAGTATTTACCGTGTTAGAATAAGAAAAAAACATAATTTTATAGAACAATCTTCAAAAAATCTTTTATGCTAATTTATTTAATTTATTTAATATACCAGAAAAATATCCCTCAGTTGCTGACGTTCTCTAGGAGCAATATACACGGATTAATTTTTACTTATTTAAAGAAAATGGCATCATTTTTATGAACGTTTTGTACATATAATTTATTATAAAAAGATATTTTTTATATATTTTGTTATATGAAATATGCTTTTTTGGTTTGTTTTTATTTGTGTATGGTACTCTTTTTATTTAAGGTGGTTCTTATCGAAATCCAATTATAATAATTGATTGTGTAAAAAAAAGTTACAAAAATGTTGTTCAAGGTGTGTAAAAAATATAATGTTAATTAAATTTATTTATAAAAATTTTAGTTTGTCGTTATATGAATGATATTTTGACGGTCATATGACTCACACAGTCGCATTGAAACATATACATTTTTGGAACTTTCATACTTTTTATAATAAATATTTTTTAATAAATTCGGCTTTTCGTATATTTTTTTGATCATTAGAAAGTTCCAAATTTATATTATTATACCCTGATTTTTCATTATGATTTAATAGTATATTGTTTACCATGGGGAAAAAGTCCTTACCCCATGGACCGCATTGTGCACACCGAAACTAAATTTGGCCGTTCTTCGACACGGTGCAAAAACACACTTGTTAGACTGTAAATTCAGCCTTCTAGAATATTTAGGCGCACCTAAACATGTGGTATCATAAGGATGGTACTTGATGTTTAAGGTTGCCTAACCCACTTAGAATTGATTTCGGAAATTAACTTTTGCGCCCACCGGTCGGAAAACGGCCACTTAAGTCCCGCTATATGGGCATGAAAAAACACGTTTTCGTGCAAGTGTGACAAAGTGTTTTAAATGAGATATTTTTTTTTTTTTTAAATGGCATTTCGAACTCGAAAGTTCATCGCCTCATCTACGCAAGCCTTCCACGTTTCCCTATTTTGTGCCAACCCCATCCATTTCGCGCCTTCCCGCCCAATTTCAGTTACGTCTGATTTTACGTTATCCTCCCATCTGCGTCTAGGTCTACCAAGAGGTCGCGTTGCTTTCGGTTTTCCTTTCATTATGCGCGCTGCTGTACGATCATCGCCCATTTTTGCCACGTGCCCTGTCCATCTTAGTCTCCGTGATTAATGAGATATTACTGCTGAAAATTTTGCGATTCATTTTTTAATATCTAATGAATAATATGTATTTTTTCATAACTTTCTAAAGCACTTGCATATCGACAAGAACCACCTTAATATGAATTTATTATACTTGACTTACGTTAAATAAAATAACTTTTAAATAAGTCTGCTGAAATATTAAATCACGTATAAGATACGAATTTTCTCAGTTAATAATTTAAACTTTTTAAGTATTAACCGGACACCTTGTATTAGCCATATTAAACCTTCGTAATCTGAATCCGGCTTTGAAATCAGCAACGCTTATAAACCATTTAACGTGGTTCGAACGCGAATGAAAGTACTTAAAAATAAAATAAAACTTGTACAGGTTATTTATGATCACGAAATCTATCACCCCGGAAAATTTTAGACTAGCTTGCTGAATAACTTTTAAAGAAAAAATTGCTTGAAAATCCTCTATTTTACACACGTCTTATAGAAGTCGACGCAATTCGGATATTCCCGACTCAACTGTAATGGCCACATTATTGACCTTAAAAGCGGGACAAACGTAGTAGATAATTCCCGCACATCTATTTTCCCCCCAAATTTACTTTTTATATAAAGTAGCACTTTTTTCCCGCAAATTTTTTTCCGCAAATGCATTTTTTTCATAGTACATTATGCAACAAGGGACTGTCGTAGATTATTCCCACGGGTGGGTTTACTGCCCGAGCGAAGCGAGTAATCACCCGCGGGAATACTCGACTTTATGTCCCGCTTTTGACATCAATAAAGTGGCCATTACGGTTGAGTCGGGAATAAACATACTATTTTGTATTATTTAGTATAGCAATCTTACACACACACAGCCAAACAGACATTTGCTAAAAATACAAAATTTTAGCTGTTCTCATTTTAATGTAAGAAAAGCATTATTAAATTTAATAAATATTTACTTTATTCGCGTAAATAATTTTGCTAAGTACTAATATTGAAACAAATATTTATTTACATCGCAAAATATGTGTTTAGTACAACAATATCAATATTAATATAATTTTAAAAGTACGTTATCAGTAGTTTACCATTGATTACTATGAACCCATCTAAACAACCTTATTTAAATATTTATAACATAAGAAAGCCACTTCACACGATCATAAATCAGTATCTATATCCCAGCAAATACCATCGATAACTCCCTACTAAAGCAGCCGATAAGTCAGTTACTGCGAATTATCGATCGGTTACGTGAACCTAACCGAACGTACACCATGCAATTGATCGTACGGGTAACCGATACACATACGCTCTTTTTACCTTACCGGCGGAAACTCGCGCTGCAGTGCGAGTTTCGCGCTTTTGTGCAGCAGCGCGAGAGTCGACCGAGTGCTAGAGCAAGCGGCGCCCTGCGCACCTCGTGGATCGTTATTAATTATCGCTCGGTGCGCCTCAATCAAGTGGTTAAGGAACCGTAAGCTCCGTTCTCGGTGTGCGCATTTCAACAGCCCACGGTAAATCTGCTCGCTTGCGCAAGGCCGATCCACCTGTTCATTACCGCTACCTTTATTTCTTTTGTGGTAACTTTCAGTGCTGAGTGCATCGCTGAATCGATCTTGATAATGAGCGTGCGTTCGACTGCGCACGTGCAGTCATGATATGGCTGTACGTGTTTTGTTTTGCAATCGTAGGAATTTTTGTTTGGTAGATTAGAAAATAATCATCTTTTGTATTGTTGGAAGAGTAAATTTTAGCTTAAAGTGGATCCTGATGCTTGTTAAACGTTTTATAAAGGTTCATAATTATTCCAGTCTTGTTCAAAGGATAAGCTAAATATTTATGATAGGTTTCAATATTGAAAAAGGTATTAATTTTTGAGTATTTTATATTTTCAGGCAAACTAATTTTGTACTTTAAATATTTTTACAAACCCATTTTACTTTTTAATTCTATTTTCATCTAAAATTTATTATAAATATATCTCAAACTCAAAGGAACCTATTTTGGAATGTGTTTATGAATCACAGTATTGCAATATATCTATGACACTCATCAATGAACATTTTCTGTCAGGAATTTGTATTGATAAATCACAACTTGAATGCTTTTCTTTCCAGGTAAGAAAGCGTTAATGAAGTTTTGATAGTATTCAAAGAATATATAATGATAGTCTGTACATATTTATAGCCACTAGTTGACGCTTTCGAAATCTGCTAAATCATTCAAGAATTTTCATCTATGAAAATTAATTTGGGTTGATGAGAGAAACATATTTTCCCCTTTTTTTAATTGAAGAATTTTAATTACATGCAGAAATTTATCAACAAAATTTTTTTCCTCAATTAGCTATCATTAAACAAATTTCGATAGTTGAAATGCATAAATATATTATGCAATTAAATTTATTCACACAAAAATAAGTATACCTATTTATTATAACAAAAAAATGGAATGTGATAAAATGGTTATAGGAGCCTTATTGCTATTAAATTTACACGTAAAAGACATAAGATGTAATATATAGAGCGATATATTTGAAAAGCATCAATCAATATCAGTGTTACTAGTTTCTAAGAACTCTAATAAAATCATTTACATCTGAACTAAATAAAACATGACAGCCGCCGCACCCGATTCAGGTCAGATCATTGCACTTTCTAGTCCATCTTACGCTCGCTATCATAATATCGAGGAAATACAAAAAATCCCGTATCCAATGAGCCGAAGAAAGATCAAACACCTTCAAACATGCTCATTCGCATTCGCGCATCAGCGAGCTGTGAGTATAATACAGAGAACAGTAATCGATACGTACCGCGTGCGCATTGCGCATCGGCGTCAATCAGCACCACGGACCGCGCGCTCGAAACTTCGGCATTTAGTGCGCTTTTATTCCTGCGCCACTCATCGGCGGCGAACCAGCGTGCAACGTCATAATGTCACGCACGCACGCGTGCGCGGGCGTGCGTTGCGCGATGAAATGCGCGCGCGCGACCCGCCGAGTTGAGCCTTTCCCGCGTTCAAAATTATATCGCGCGCCGCCAGTTGCACCATGGACGCCCGCAATTATTATTGTGGCCTGTAGTGTTGTGCTGTTGTGGGATCCGTCTGCGTTTGTAGCCGCTGGTGTTTCGCGCCTTGCGATACCGGTGCACGTAATTTTTTGCTCGGTTTCTTTTTCAATAGATTCATAGATTCGGCGTATATATTTAATATTGATGATGGAAATTTTTGTATTGCTCGCAACCATGCGCCGCGGAAAGAATGCAAACACTACATTGAAACATAATTATCGTTTTATGTAAATCCATATCTAACTTTGTGCTAAAATATAAATTATTAAATTCTAATAAAAATTCAATCAACATCTAATATTAAAAAAAATTTGACTGTAATTTCGTATTATAAAAATTTTATCAAAAAATTAAGAAGTAGCAATAAACTAGTTAAAAATGTATATCTAAAGTTAAAAAATATATAGTAAAATTTATTTTAATCGGAATAAATAAACCTTTCGCTCGAAAAACGGCCTAAATCGACTTAAGACCTCGCTCACGATTTAACTTAAATAAATAAATTTGTACACTAAGTGTGGCCACACAAGAAAGTCAAAATGTATGCTGTATTTTGATTTTCATGTGGCCGAACTTAGACGATAAATTTATTTACTCCAGTGCAACGTCTCAAGTCAACTTAGGCCGTTCTTCGAGCGAACGGCACGAATGTTGATCAAGAAAAGGTTTTAGTTGATCAGGAAACTGGTGCTTTATCGATACACCCACTTATCAAGTCGACTGATGGAACCATATCAAATTTGGCTTCCTCTTCAAGGAAACTTTGTGATGGTAAAAAAAAGTTTTGCTAAAAATATGTTAGAAACAAGTTTTCAAACATTAGGAATCAAAATACACAATTTTTAGAAAATGTGTGTGTGTGTGCCCGCGTGCGTGTGTGTTTACATGTATGTACGTATTTGCGTGCGTACGTGCGCGTGTGAGTATGTGTGGCTGTGTGTGTATCTGTATGTATGTGTGTGTGAGTGTGTGTGCGTGTGTGTACACGCGCGTGTGTGCGCGCATGTGTGTACGCATGGATGTGGAGTGGCAATACTCTGAATATACACGATGAAAATTAATTTTTCAGGATTCATTGTTTTTGTTTTCTTTTAAGGACGGCGGCTGAAAAAAAACATTTATTTTTATACTTATAGGTACCTAATCATAGTTTTCGAAAGTGATAAATGTCCGTCAAACATTTATCTCTTACTACAAAAATTTTCCACAAAAACTGAACGGTTACTATCGTAATATACGTAAATTTTTATTATTTTCTATAAGACTCCGTGTTAAACGCGGGATAATAAAAATGCTAATAACTTTTGTCTCGCGTATTCTGGCTTTACAGAAATTTATCTCAGTCACATTTAGACTAATATGTACCAGTATGTTAAGTTTTATCAAAATCTGAACGGTAATTCTATAACCGAGATTACTACCTTAAACGGTTATATGTCGGAAATCTATAATGGCAAATCATTCACAAAATCTTAGATGGTTCGGAATTCAGTGAATCAACAAATTAACATCTGATTACATTTAATTTAAATATATATATACGGGCCGAAGCAAGATGAGGAAACCGGGGAATGGAGGAAACTGTACAATGACGAGTTGCACAATAATAAAATCGCGCAGGTTAGGATGGACAGGACGCGTAGCAAGAATAGGAGACGACCGTACGGCAGCGCGGATAATGAAGGGCAAGCCAAATATAACACAACCTCTAGGTAGACCTAGACGCAGATGAGAAGACAACGTGAAAGCGGATCTAATAGAAATCGGGCGGGAGGGTGCTTCATGGGTGGGTTTAGCACAAGATAGGGATGCAAGGAAGGTTTGCGTAGATGAGGCGATAAACTTACAAGTTCCTAGTGCCCTTAAAAAAAAAATTAAAATAATTTTAATAAATTACGTACAGAGAAAAAATTGCTGTGATAAGGATTATTACCTATCGTTCTGTAATTATAGTAAAAAATTATCTTTTGTCAAACCATCAATGATAAAAAAGCACACCTTTTTTGAGCTATTATTTAGAAAAAGATATAGTAATTTAAAATTAATTTATTAGAACGAAGAATCTCACATTGGAACAATTAGTTTAGTTTGATGAAGCTAAGTGTCAATGAATTGGCACCGGTTCTTTTAAATGGCGTAGTTTGATTAGTTTTGTTTGTTCTTTGTTTTTTTTTCTTAGAATACTTAAGTTGAAGGAAGTTCAGTAATTTGAAACGCATTTAATCAGTTGTTTTGGGCGGTAGGTGTAAATGAAATTATCATTTTCACTTTGTTCGATCAAAGTAATATTAGACTTACATTGATAGTACGCATTTACCTGGGTAAAAATGAGTCATATATAGTTATATATAATTGTATATACTAATCATATATATTTATATATAATTGTATATACTAATCATATATAGTTATACATAATTAACATATATAATTATAGATAGTCATATATGATTATATATCACTATATATAACTAGCTACATATAATTATATATAAGCATACATAATTATATATAAGTATATATGGTTATATATAAGTTTTGTCTCTATATAATTCTGTATAATTGTATATAGTTATATATAATTACGTACACTTATATATGAGTATATAATTATATATAGTTAGTTATATATCATATATAATCATATAACTATACATAATTATCTATAATTATATATAACTGTATATGATATTTATATACAGTTATATATAATTATATGTCTCATTTTTACCCGGAAAATGAATAATATACTGTAATTGGGATTTAAAGATTGATATGTGCAATAAGTTTTATTCAATTAATGTACTTCAACTTGTGATGATAAATATTTATTAATAATAGACTACTTCCTTAAAAATGAGTGCTTAGCACTACTTACTAGTCCGATCCGCTATACTTTTCTTTGAATATAAATCTATAAAAGTGTATTATTGAGATGAATAACATCACGGGTTATGTATGCTTATCATATTCACATATGAGCGGGTGTGTGCAAAAACATCGAAATTCAGGTTTATATTATTCGTCCCAGTAACACATAATCGATCATTTTTATAGATCGGTATTCAAAGGGAATATAGGGGAATGTAATAAGCAAGCACTCATTTTTAATTGAATATAACTATGCTAATCCATAAATTACATAATAATCTCCTCGGGTGAACTTATAATTTATTTCCAGCAACCCGCCAACATAATAACTTCATTATAATCCACATTGTTGAATTCTTCGTTGTTCAAGAAAGAGCGAGCGAGCGAGAGGGGAATGGTGAGAGATAGCGAGAGAGAAAGAGAGACCAGGAAAGAAAATTGTCTCGGGCTACATGCCGATACGGGCGTCTCGCATTCTGCGCGTAGACCGAATGCTTTGCGATACTCACGTGGGAGTTTTAACGATAGATTGCCGCTCGTGATACTTATCGAACAAACAATGGCGAACGGAAGACACCCTCACAACGGTGAGGAATTCCTCGCTAACGTTTTATCACATTTTTCATCTCTGCCATTCTGCGACTTCCTCGCTTTATTTTATTCTCTAATGCGTGCAGTATTTGCATCTAATGCAAAAAAACACTATTGAATGTCGTATTGCTTTCGATTCAGAATAAACATAAATATATTGATTTCATTTGGTATTTTTCATTTAGAAAAATTATAAGTTAATTCAGAGAAATATTTATTAACTTTGTCAATCAGTAGAGAGCTCAGAACGTCAAGCAAGTTCTTGCTACTTTTGTGAAAAATATTGAATACCTTTGTTAAAATGTTCTTATAGTAGTTCTAATTCTTATGAAAAATAAAGAAGCTATCCAAAAATTTGTAGTTCATTTTGAAAATCTTGAAATATAATGTACGGCAATTCATCTTCATACCAACAATACAGAAATTATTCCTCAGATTATGTGCATTTTTATTTGTCTAAACATTTATCGATTCAAGTATCCTGTTACAAACAACGGACTTGTTTGTCGTGATATTTACGAGCACATTAACAGCTACTTTTACTTTTGTTCAATTCGCAGACTCTCGTTTTTATGTTGAAAAAAATACTCTAATGTTGTATATAAATAAGAGTAATTTCTTTCACGCTGTGTAAATACCAAGATAAATACCTATGTTGACTATGTATTCATGTAATTGTATAAAATTATTGCTACTATAGAAAGGAATTGATATTTTACTTATATACTAATAATTTAGCGTGTTTTAACTAAAGAATGTTGAAAGTGTGCATACATATGAGTTTGAATAGTAATGAGCTAAGGGCAATGCTGTTTTTTGATAACTTTAAATCAGAATTTTTTTAAATAATTTTAATCTTAATGAATTGTACAAACTTATCGATTAAAAATATTTATAATTCAGTATTGAACAAATTTTTGTATACATAACTGGTATTAGTTATATAAGAGATTAAGACAACTTATCATTTAATTTCGTATATTATATGTGTAATTAAAATTCAATGTAATGATAAGTATTGCTACATCGACGATTATCTTGATATAAATTATAAAATAGAACAGACTATAGGTTACCAAACGAAACATAATCAACAATTCATATTCTTAAAATAAAATTTTAATAAATTATGACGACATAAAAGTTAGTTGCTTACCTATATCGTAATAGTACGAGAGAAACCAAGTAAATTCCTAACACCATTATCAAACTATCTTTCGATGCAACATTGGCGTATTTGTCGTCTTGCGAAAGTGACGCCTAATATCTTTATCTTAATATTAGTACAAAAAGTGCGTAAGCGCGCGCCTGCACAATGTCGAGTAAAAAATCACTTCAAAACCTATAATCGTATACGTTACATGTATAGATATCTCCTACATGCATAATAATTAGTTGGTCCAGTTACGTAAAATCATTTTCTTCAAATTTTCGCGGAATATAAAGACTTTATTTGTTTGTTTTGCATGAATGAGTGAAAAACATGATCGTAACTTTCGTTAACATAAAAGAGTACCTCTTCTTTAGTCAAAGATTATAGAATGATCTTATACAATCTAGACTTACACAATTCATCGTTTTACTTACATTGTATTTATGAATAGAAGATTCGATTTATACTTAATTAAAGTAATCGAACACCTACACTTTATGTAAAGATACTATTTAATATTCTACTAATTTTTATTTTTTTATAAAACTAGATCTCAAATATTACATTTGATTTGTTTGTAAAAATTATAATTTAAAACTAGATATACTATCAGTAAATTTAATTGAACAAGTCACTGTTCAATTATTAACGAACAATGTAAAATCGAAACAACGGAAGGTGTATACGACAGATTACATGCACGACGCCTCCTTCGCATTGCAAGGAAAAATACTTAGAGACCGTATACCTATATTTGTGCACACTGGCACGCGTCCCGCCGATCGCGATAAAAGGCCCACGCGCGGCGCTGCTTGGGTTGAATATATTATTGTCCGTAATACCTGTTCTCTCTCTCTCTCTATCTCTCTCTCTCTCTCTCTCTCTCTCTCTCTCTCTCTCTCTCTCTCTCTCTCTTCACTCCCGAAAAAAAGTCCACTACCGGGCAACACTTGCGCGTGCCCACGATTGCTATCAATGATTCGTATCGGCGGTAACGCTCGACTGCCGACAAACGTGACAATTATAAGGTGACTTCTCATAATCACGACTTTATCCTGGTACTTCGATTAACATTACAAAAGAGGTTTTCAGAATACCACTTTGATGAGTGAAAAGAAAGTTGGTATTTGGTAATTGTTTCTCAAAAACCAGAAAAGCTATTAACATGTATTTGTTAATTTTTTACCCAATTAATTTATCCTAGTTCCTGCCATAGCTATTCACATATAGATTAAGAATCTTTTTGATTTTTGGCTTTCGACATCCTGGAGGGGAGTTATCGTATTCACAGTGTTTTACACGCCATTTTAAATTAAAAAATAAAAGCAGATAAAAATATATTTGTAAATTGAAAAAAAACTGATTATATAGTAAAGAGACCACTTTCCATTTTAGTCGTCTAAGTGGTATTATGCAAGAACGCAAGTATGTGTTAAAAATAAAATCTTGGACAAGTCTGGCTAAGAAAGTCTTGCAAAGTCTGGCTATGGAGACTATACCAGATGATATGCCAGACGATACGCCAGACTTTTATTGAATTAACTCGCTAAAACTTATTCTTTAGATTTTAGCAATTAGAATAGTACACTTAATGTTAATATCGATTAGAATCGTAAAAGATAATAGTTTTTTATTAAAAACGTCGAAAAGTTTTCTTAAATATTACTATCTTCTAAAAGAGTTAAATATTTAAAAAAAGAGAGACAAATATTTAGGTTACTGCAGATTAGATAGATCGCAATGCTTTTCTTTGTGCAATTTTTTTCAATAGTCTGTCATATTTTCCGTAGCCATATTTGTACAAGACTTTCTGAGCCAGACTTTTGACAGACTTGCCTCAGACTTTATTTTTTATAAGACTGTTAAACTTTAATAATAGGTGTAAATGTTTAAGACTTTTAAGGGTTTTTGGTTGCTGAAAAAATCGAATTGATGGGGACTAGAACACGCGCCCATAACACGGGCTTGTCCAAAATAAATTTTAAATATTCAAAAGGATAAGTTTTTGGTATCATAAACCTCTAAAATAATTTTGGAGTGCCTAGCTTCAAGGGAAAATTCTAGTTACGACTTTAATCCCTTGACAGTGAGAAATACATATTATTATTGTAAATTATATTAATAGTTTTAAAAAATACAGTGGTCACCACTACGCGTAAAGGGGACCCGGCAGTCAAAATATGCAGTTTTAATCTATTTTAGATTACTCTGATTCTAATATACGGCAAAAATATTACACGAACAATAGATAGGAGCGGATCGGTGCAAGCGAATTAGATTACATTCAAAGATTTTTCACCACACTGCGCGTAAAGTGCTGACTGTACGCCCTCTCAGCAGGCCGTACAGTACCGCATGGACTGCCTAGGGAATAAAGTGACTTGCGCATGCGCGATGCGCCTTTTTCCGCTCTCGACTGCGTCTCGAGCGGTAAAACAGCGCGTCGCGCGTACACAAGTCACTTTACTTCTAGGCAGAGCATGGGGTACTGTACGGCCTGCTGAGATGCGTACAGTCATTTCTTTACGGGGCTGTGGTGAAAAGTAGTATACGCACCTCTGGAGTACAGTAGGCAAGCATGCACTGTGTGAAATGCCGACCTCGCTTCGCTCGGTCGGCAACGTCACACAGTGCGTACATTGCCCACTTTACTCCCTTGATGCATAATGTACTATTAACAATTTTTGACACTTTAAGCATGTTTCTATTAAGGATACGTTCAACTCGAAAGTTTATTTTCTGACAATTAACATATTTTATGTACAAAAACTAAGAAAATAGGACACGAAAAATCTCAAAAGTCCGTTTGAAAGCTAAAATAGGCCACAAAAGTCTTTAAAATTGCTTTATAAAATGAGGATATTCAAAATAGATCAAGCGATGGATTCAATGTACCACTTCTTCATTGATTTTTCATTTATAATACATGTAATGAAGAAATGTAATGTGTGGACTTGCTTTAGATGAATGATAATAAAAGTTACACAAGCTAGAACGTAAGTCATTTAAAAGAGCTCATTTTATAGTACTTCATATTAATATTATGTATGATTGCTCAGATTAATTCTAAACCATATTTATTTTTAAAAGTCATAACAAAAAGAAAAATGTTACAAGTCTTGTTATATATATATATATATATATATATATATATATATATATATATATATATATATATATATATATATGGGTCATTCTTTGTGAAGCGGACACCCCCCTCTGTCCAAAATTATGGGTCATCTAGAAAATCGTTAGTGGACTTAAAATTTTCCTCTCCACCTCTAGTTTACGATGCAGTATGGTCTTTTTAAAAATCTAATATGATGGCTCCAATATGGCGACTCAAACCTAGATTGTTACTAAAAAATTTTCGAAATTCGATGATATCTTATTCAAGTTTGATGCACACGTCTTTTAATACCGGAAATGACCTTGAAAACATGACTTTGACTTTGAGTGCGATAGCATATATCCATGTAAAATTCGCCGCTGAATTCAGTTCCGGTCTTTAAAACAGTGTAGCATCAAAATTGAATAAGATATCATCGAATTTCGAAAAAAAATTATATATATATAACAAGTCTGTGCAAGTAGTACTATACAATTATCTAATTTGTTTGTTACTTTCAACATTTACATTTTTATGTTTAGAAATCAAGAAATATTTATTTGGAAACAATCTACATATATTTCGGATATTAAAATAACATTAGTAATTAATACAATCGCATAAGAAAGCTGTTACAGTAGTCGACGCTTAAAGATGCATCCGAATCAAAAATTGTCAAATGTTTAGAAAAAAATGTTTATCTCATTGTGTCCTACATCAATATATATATATATATATATATATATATATATATATATATATATATATATATATATATATATATATATATATATATATATATATACTTATTTTGTGAATTTTTTTAGGGGATTAATTGATTAGAGAGAACAATCTATTGGAGAGACTTGGATCACCGAGGCCTGCAGAATAAAAAAAAAGATATAGCAATATAACAGTGAATATATCACATCCAAAAGTGACATCCTGGATGTCACTTATTGTTCCTGGCCGGAATGTAGATGAGTCGACCCCCGGAGATCGCTTATGATATGAGATGATTTGCTGATACTGATATTAGAATGTTAAACTCACACTTACACAATTTAATCAAATTTTTTATGGTCGAAAATGGTTGAGAATAAAAGAACATATAATAATATATGGATAAGACACATCACAAATGAAAATAGATCACTTCGTTTAATTATTTTTGGCTTTGAAGAATAAAATACAAAATATAGTTTTATTAAAATATGTTTAGTTATCGTTGCTAAGATACAATAATTAGATGTTATTACCGATCGAAGAATGATCAAATCATGACTCTACTCAAACGTCCGCTTATGTACTGAGACCTCTCCACTTGAGAAACTTTAGTAATGTGTTCTGAGATCTGCAAAAGGGCGCTTCTGCAAAAGGGCGCTTGGCTGTCCCTATCGTCGTGAGATCAGCTGATAAGTTCCCACATTCAGTCGACGCAACTGCTGATTTTGCGTCTAGAGCTGACAGACGATACTTTCGTATCGGTCCCGAATTCTTGGTATTTGTAACTTTATTTTAATTTCGAATTCGGACAAAATAAGGTAAAAGTACCTTAATAGGTATTAATGAAACACCCTCTTAACTGTGTCCCTTTTATGAAACAGTATCAAAAATAATAAAATAAGAAATAATTATAACATGCATAAGCGAATATAAAAATTTTATTGATAATTATGAATGCTTTCGTTTGTAAATACACGAACATGAATATTGTTATATAATAAGTAGTACTATAAAAATTAATTCAATTTTGCGTGTCTTCAAACCCGTGCAGATCGGCGGTTTTGGGAGCCGAAGCAGCTGATTTATACGACTTTGTTTTTTAACTATATTTATAACTATAAATGACTTGACACGACGTGCAATAGCTTAAATTGTAACTTTCAGTCCGTAGATTTGAATTATCTGCAAACTGTTTTAATGTTGATGTGATTTTTATTAAATACGTAGCTGTTACATAATAGGTGCGCGAGTTAGTGGAAGTCCGTATTTATAAAACACCTTTGCAAGGGCTTTTTTAAAATAATTTTAGCTATTTGCATATTATTTTCTGTATTATGAAGCAATAAATACTACATTTTAATGATATCGCTCCCGTACATATGAAAACTAAGTAAAAGAAACATGTTTATTGAATTTAGCAGCCTAACCTATAACTTATAGATTACGAAGTTGATTCTATGAGGTATAACGTTAAATATAATCATTTTGTTGTTGTTAGAAACTTTTTAAAAAAGGATGACAATCTTATGTTGACGTTGTTACTCGTGTATATTAGGCGCATTGTTTACGACAGATATAATAATTGTAAGTAAAAGCAGTCAAATAAAGCAATATTTACATATTTATTACGTTTCATAATAGGGACATAAATTATGAAACACTCGGACATCGTGCGATTGCACTGTTTCATAATATGTACAATAAATCACTTCAGTATGTTATTAATATAATTAATTATTAACGTTTAATTTGTATTTCAAAGGGATTATCCATTCAAGGAAAGTCTAGCCCTTCGGGTACTATCAAAAGTTTTAACGTTATACGCTTATTCAATCTCAATTTTACAAAAGTATAAAATGCACCCCGAGAACCATTCCATAATAGGTACTTTTACCTTAACGTTCGCTATAAAATTATTTATTATAATATGTATATACTAAATACATTTTTTCACCAACATTTTATTCATTTTTCATTGAATCATTATTTTTATAAAATAAATATTTGGTTCCTTAATATAATAATATCGAATTCGGACAAACTAAAACTCAGTATATTATTAATTATAATATAGGTGAGTTAATTACTGTACCCATCGGATATTTTTATTTAAAAAAATATAAATTCATACCGTTACTTGGTGAAATAGTACATTTTAATATAAAGTACTATTTCCCCGAGTTATTGTATGAGTTTATTATTTTTTAAATAAAAATATTGAAAGGCACCTAGCACAATAACTGGCTCATTTACCCTAATATTTAAATATAAACAAGGTACAGGGATGAGATACTAAATAATTTTTTTCTACCGAAATTTAAATCATTTCTCATTCAATCATTAGTTTTACAAAAAAATTAATATTAGGTACATAAAATAATATATGCAAGATGTATCACACCTACACAAAATTACTATATTGGAATACAATGTCTTCAATGCTTTCTCAATTTCTCTTAAATATTATTTTGTGTTAAACCTTGAATGCTGATTTTTTTTATCTCAATATCATGAACTGGAAATAATTAAAAGAATAATTAAAAGTGAAAGAAAGTTGTAATACGTTATATATATATATATATATATATATATATATATATATATATATATATATATATATATATATATATATATATATATAGCTAATCTCATTTGTATATATATATATATATATATATATATATATATATATATATATATATATATATATATAGCTAATCTCATTTGTATATATATATATATATATATATATATATATATATATATATATATATATATATATATATATATATATATATATATATATACAAATGAGATTAGCTATAAACGAAATATATCTGTGTCGTTAATGTTCGTTCGACGTGAAGTTTTTCTGTCAAGAACAGATTCTAATTTTTTTGAAATCCTCAAATGAGCTGCTTAGCGTAAGCGAGTGTTCTATACAATGAACTAATAGTATTTAAAAAAAATTGAAATTGTTCTTGACAGAAGAACTTCATACGACGAGTTTACAGAGATATTAAAAGGTTTTATAATAAAAAGACTATCAAATTCAAAAGTATCTTACACATTATATTATATATTATTATTATAATTTTAGTACTCTACACAAATAGTGATATATTTCATACACGTGCTATATGCCCTATAAGCCCCAATTTCAAGTGTAATCAACTCTGCCTCGTCTATACATAACGTACACACTACTTAACCAGCGGGATACTTCGAATTCGCGACGCTTTATCTCCCGTAGTCGTTCGACCTGTGGCTGCTACAGCAGCCAGCAGCTGCAGCAAGTTGCATTCGAGCCCCCCTCGAAGGCCCGCAGGCGCGCGATTCCGGGGTGTCCAAGTCTATATCATGCTATAGCAGCTGGATATATATACCTATAGTGTCGCGCTCGTGCGAGCGACCACGTCGCGCGATTTATCATTGCGACGCGGCCTTTCGCGGCCGTTGCGAAAACCGCGCCGCTCAGCAGCAGCTTAGATATGCGCGCTGAGATTCGTGCGCTGGGCTGCATTTTTCTTCCTCCCGTTGTTTTTTTTTCTTTTGTTTTGTTTTGGTGGTCGCGAGCGAGCGCCGTTTAGGCCCCGTCGACGTCCAGTACTTTTGCAGTCACTGATCGTTATGTCACTCGCTATAGGCGAAAGAAATGCTTGAACGAGATCGGCGTAGCTAATTTTCGATTGAGCGCTGAACCGGTGAAAAGTGTATATGTGTGCTGCACGCGTGCGCAAACGCCGAGGTGATTATGCGCGAATTCAATTTATCGCTGATTATTACGCCCACTTGGACGTCGTGATCACTGAATTTTAGATTAATGACGCGAATTCCTTGTTTTAATCAGATTATTATTTGTTAGAGATTTCCGCGCGCGCGGTTAGGCTGTCTGAAAATGATCGTTAATAAATTCGAATCAAACATTAATTATTATGCGTAACGTTGTGATTGAAATACTATTCATTTTAATAACATGAATAACACTTGTTATTTTACTAACTTGATACGTGAGGAAAACAAATTCTATTTAATTATGAATATTGATATTTAGTTTTCATATATGTTTCTACTGTAAAACATGTATTTAATTGATTTCAAGTATTTCTAATTCACTTTGACATATTTTTTTAGGCTGGAATATGATTATTTATTTTGCTTATTTAATAATTAAAAAATGCCAAATCCATAAAGACATATGTTATTACAGACCATTTCTTAGTCTCAGCATTGCATTTCAGGTTTCCTGCAATTATCTAAGATCTATCATTATAATATAATTGCTTCAATTATATAATATATAATATATATATATATATATATATATATATATATATATATATATATATATATATTCCATAACAGAAATTTAAGCTGGTGTTCAATTATTGAGAAATCTGTTGATTTTGTTTTTCTGAAAAAATATTGATTTTCGACTTATACAGTTTTTCCAACCATCTCTTAAGGAGGATCCATCGGGACGGGCCGTACCTAGTCGTGGCTTGCAGTGAGCGCTTTGATTTTCTATGCGTAAAAATAAAAAAATTTATGGGAAAATACTTAATAGTTAATCTTATTGATGCCAAAAGAAATATTGTCTCATTTGACAAACGAATATTAAATAAAAAATGTATTTCATGAAGCGCCTATTTTGCGTGCAGTGTTTTATACATATTTGACATTTTTGTTGATTATCTTCGAAGTTTCATCGTTGACCTATTACTTTTCTTACAAATTCATATTCTACACTTGCAACTTTAACATAATTTTTGTCCAATGACAGATGTCTTATATGTTAAAAGTTATCATAAATTTCCCTTTATTTTAATCGTTTACCCCATACTTTCTTTTTTTTATTGAAAGTTTAGGTAATTTTCTTTCAAGATGTAAAGTTTTATATGCATCTATCTTTAGTCCTAGATCAATGGATCCTCCTTAATTTGAATATATAATCAATTTTACATTTTATATCCAGCATCGAATTATTAATTTTTTGTATGCATACTAGGGGGGGGGGGGTATATGTCTGCCTGTGAGCTACACGCACCAACCCCCCGTTTGTTACGTATTATACCATTATAAAAAAAATTTCAAAATGACTTTTTCATATACAGGGTAGCCGTAATTAGAGCATATCTATGGGTCCTAAGAGAAAAGACTTATCCTACGCGGTATTTGAAAAAGTTTTGATAGGCTCCATTAGATGGGAACAAATTATGATAAAAGGATTTGAAACGGCAGTTAATTTTAGTATCATCAAAATGATGATCTTACGAGCATAAATAGTTACATGCAGACTAAAAATTAACTGTAAACCGGGATGACTTTGAGCAACTTTGGAAATTCGCGTACGTATCTCTATTATTCTATCATATCTACCGACATAAAAAACATTCTCACGTTACCATAGCAGCCTGTAGAATATATTCCAAGAATAAAAAGAAATTTTTTTACGTGTGTCGTAGTATGAAAATTCATAAACCTGGTGATATGATTAATAATTTATATCTAAACTTACATAATGGTATATAAATTAATTAAAATTGATTTAAGAAATAGTTTTTATGTTAAAGAAACTGAATGTAATAGTTTTTTTACCAATAAAAAAATGAATGGCGGAACAGCGGGAAGTTTGAATTAGAATATGGGTAGTAAAGTTTTCAGGTTTAAAAGAAGTAAAAAAAACTTAATTTATTAAGAGAGATAGAAATAGATAATAATTATATGATTAACAATTTCTTTAGTTGTATATTTTGTTTCTGGAGAACCTAACCTTCAAAATAGACCCGCGCTAAATTTTTCTTTGCGACTTTGCGAGTGTATAATGCATATGATAATAGATCTTTAAATTTGACACAAAGGCACCCTGGTGTCCAAAGTCACCCCAGTTTTCAGTATTAAAAGTAATAATTTGAAATATCCTGCAATAATTGTATAACTTCAAAGTTAATGTAAGATATTACATAAAAAAGATACAATTTTTCTAATTGTAACGCGTTAGATACAACGTTACTAATCGTAACGCGTAAGATGAGTGACAGGACCTACCGAAATTCCGAGTGTCCCTAATTACAGGGTGTACGTAATTAGGACATATATGGGATGCCCGTAATTAGGGCATATACCGGGTGTCCATAATTAGGACATGTATATGAGGAATACTACAAAAAATCGGCCAATAAGTGGTTCGAAAAGTGACGAAAAATAAATAATGAAGCACGCCTCTGCAACTCAAGTTTTCTTATTGTATTGGCCCTACAATGTACGAGAAAAATTTCCAACAAGCGAAAAATACTTTGTGACACACTTTTTCTGTATATCAATTTTTTGTATGAGAATTTAACATGGGAATTATGGACTTAAAACTGTCATCATTGATATAATAATTACTTGACTTCTAAGGGTGCAAACAGAATTTTCACGTAATAGAATGTAAAATAGGGAAAAAATCATAAATTTAAGATATACTGCGTTAAAAAAAATAATATCAAAAGTTATAAACAATCAAAAATAGTGACTAAATACGAAAAAAAACACTAAAATTCATGATTTCTTATTTTTGACTATTCTTTCGTGTTCATTCACTATCTTTGATAATTACATTAGCTGCTTTTAACATACCTACGTGCCGGCATTTTCCATTTATGATTCAAAGATTATAAAGACTATAAAACATAAGTCTGATAATTTTGAAATTTTTTTCCACTAAACCTACGTAAAACTTTTTTTTTATTTTAAATTGTAAAGCGAAGGACTGATGAAGCCTGCACGTATGTTAAAAGCAGCTAGTATAATTTTAATAAACTTGTAAATGTTTATGTTTAATAGTTTACGCGCTTTTCATTTGCTTTCATTTGATATCATTCTTTTTTTAAATATTATCCAGTTATTAATAAACTAATATAAACATAAATTAGGATTAATTAAAATAGAATTACACCAGAGAAGCATACTTTCCGAAGTTTTGCCTTTTTAAGGTCCTTTTTAGAAGTACTTTGTTACTGTTACATTTCGATGGTTTTAATTTCGATAGTTTTAGTACTCTTTTATGATAAAATTGATTGATTTATTGTATAGAAATTTAAGTATTTTTATAGACAGCTTATCGATCGTTCGCTTTAGTGACGTGCATTTAGATATTTAATTCTTTAGTACTTATCTTTAGAAAATAATGAACGAAATCTACCAGATAATATCTGTTACATATTTTCTTCACTGTTCACAAATGGTGGTATAAAATAATTTCTTTGTACTGCACCGGACTTATTGATTCAAAACATTTCTTTGAAATATTTTTATACTTCAACGCATACTTCGACCTTATTTCCGTAAGATAATATAGTTACATAATGTTTACTATTGCACGTTTTCCTCATTCCACATGAAGGTTACTAAGTAATCAGTGAAAATAAAGGAAGCGTTAAGAATAAAAGAATTACTTGTTTGAGTTCATCCTACCTTGTTTTACTATCAGATTAAAGATATAACTCATACCTCATATTCGTTCAATAACAAGGTGTACCTTACATGGTCATATTTAAATCCTAATATTATTATGAAAACAAAGATGACTACCTATTTGTTTAATAAATATCTTTTATATCGTAGCATTAAGGATGTTCACTGGCTGTAATCGAAGTCGAACACTTTCAGCTTGCACAGCTTCCTCTGTGCACAAAGTACATTTTTCCCACAGCCAACTTTTCTCACATACTGTACATTTACCAGCCATTTGTTTATCACTGATATCAAATACTTATATTAAAAGTAATCAAAGGTACTTATATCAAATACATTTTAACCTCTACACGGTTATATGAGAACACATTACTGTTAACTAAATCTTGGAATATATGTTTAATAATAGACAAAAAACGCTGCCAATGCATTGGCACTTAGCTTCCTCAACCTAAATTAATTGTTATAATATGAAATTTTTTGTTCTAATAATTAATGTTAAATTATTATACCTCTTTCTAATTAATAACTCCAAAATTATTTTACTAAAATTATAGAACGATAAGTAATATTTCTTATCACGGCAATTTTTTCTTTGTACGTAATTTATTCATATTATTTAAATATTTAAATTAAATGTAATCAGATGTTAGTACGTATATTTACTGAATTCCTAATCATCTATGTTAGAATATCGCTATGCTTTAGCATACTTATGTGTGTAACTGTAGTTATATACTACTACATGCTTGTACAAAAATGAATCGACTTACTAAGAAATGTCCCAAAAACATAAACTGAAATGCGAGATATAGAAAAGAGTGGGGAACTATATGCGTCAGCCCCGATATTCTCTTATGCCCTTTTGTCAAGTGTTTTTTAGTCGTACTAAAGCATCTAGCTACAGCAGTCGCACATTACTGACGTTATTCCTTCCTTGTGCGAGTTTGAATAAACGAAAGTTATTTTATTTGAAATATACATTGTGTATTATCATTTATTTAACACCCATTTCCAAAAGGTTATGGGCCCAGATACGTGGTTAAATAATTGTGATTTCTACTGTGTAAAAATAACTGCTTATTTTGAAAATCTCGATCGTTGTGTTCACTGAGAAAGTGAATTTTAGTGCACAAAGAAATAAAACTTTAATCGAGAAAAATAAGTGAAAAACGTGTGAATGAAGACAACAAACAGATGTTTAATAAAATATAATTACTATATACGAAGCTACTACAACAAAGGGAGAGTAGTGATTCCAGTACTGTTGCATTTCTAAGCCTGCAGACGCGTGAAATTTTAAGAGGACTACGATCTGTCATCGAAATGTCTACAAGTATTTTCAACGTGCTGAATAAATTTAAAAGAAAATTAAATGGCAGAATGAATAAGAAGGAAACAATGGATTATCACAATGAAAGATGAATTTGTTAAATTGAAGAATTTAGTACAGAGAAAACTTCTTCCCCAATATTCTCTTATGCCCTTTTGTCAAGTGTTTTTTAGTCGTACTAAAGCATCTAGCTACAGCAGTCGCACATTACTGACGTTATTCCTTCCTTGTGCGAGTTTGAATAAACGAAAGTTATTTTATTTGAAATATACATTGTGTATTATCATTTATTTAACACCCATTTCCAAAAGGTTATGGGCCCAGATACGTGGTTAAATAATTGTGATTTCTACTGTGTAAAAATAACTGCTTATTTTGAAAATCTCGATCGTTGTGTTCACTGAGAAAGTGAATTTTAGTGCACAAAGAAATAAAACTTTAATCGAGAAAAATAAGTGAAAAACGTGTGAATGAAGACAACAAACAGATGTTTAATAAAATATAATTACTATATACGAAGCTACTACAACAAAGGGAGAGTAGTGATTCCAGTACTGTTGCATTTCTAAGCCTGCAGACGCGTGAAATTTTAAGAGGACTACGATCTGTCATCGAAATGTCTACAAGTATTTTCAACGTGCTGAATAAATTTAAAAGAAAATTAAATGGCAGAATGAATAAGAAGGAAACAATGGATTATCACAATGAAAGATGAATTTGTTAAATTGAAGAATTTAGTACAGAGAAAACTTCTTCCCCAATATTCTCTTATGCCCTTTTGTCAAGTGTTTTTTAGTCGTACTAAAGCATCTAGCTACAGCAGTCGCACATTACTGACGTTATTCCTTCCTTGTGCGAGTTTGAATAAACGAAAGTTATTTTATTTGAAATATACATTGTGTATTATCATTTATTTAACACCCATTTCCAAAAGGTTATGGGCCCAGATACGTGGTTAAATAATTGTGATTTCTACTGTGTAAAAATAACTGCTTATTTTGAAAATCTCGATCGTTGTGTTCACTGAGAAAGTGAATTTTAGTGCACAAAGAAATAAAACTTTAATCGAGAAAAATAAGTGAAAAACGTGTGAATGAAGACAACAAACAGATGTTTAATAAAATATAATTACTATATACGAAGCTACTACAACAAAGGGAGAGTAGTGATTCCAGTACTGTTGCATTTCTAAGCCTGCAGACGCGTGAAATTTTAAGAGGACTACGATCTGTCATCGAAATGTCTACAAGTATTTTCAACGTGCTGAATAAATTTAAAAGAAAATTAAATGGCAGAATGAATAAGAAGGAAACAATGGATTATCACTATGAAAGATGAATTTGTTAAATTGAAGAATTTAGTACAGAGAAAACTTCTTCCCCAATATTCTCTTATGCCCTTTTGTCAAGTGATTTTTAGTCGTACTAAAGCATCTAGCTACAGCAGTTGCACATTACTGACGTTATTCCTTCCTTGTGCGAGTTTGAATAAACGAAAGTTATTTTATTTGAAATATACATTGTGTATTATCATTTATTTAACACCCATTTCCAAAAGGTTATGGGCCCAGATACGTGGTTAAATAATTGTGATTTCTACTGTGTAAAAATAACTGCTTATTTTGAAAATCTCGATCGTTGTGTTCACTGAGAAAGTGAATTTTAGTGCACAAAGAAATAAAACTTTAATCGAGAAAAATAAGTGAAAAACGTGTGAATGAAGACAACAAACATGTTTAATAAAATATAATTACTATATACGAAGCTACTACAACAAAGGGAGAGAAGTGATTCCAGTACTGTTGCATTTCTAAGCCTGCAGACGCGTGAAATTTTAAGAGGACTACGATCTGTCATCGAAATGTCTACAAGTATTTTCAACGTGCTGAATAAATTTAAAAGAAAATTAAATGGCAGAATGAATAAGAAGGAAACAATGGATTATCACTATGAAAGATGAATTTGTTAAATTGAAGAATTTAGTACAGAGAAAACTTCTTCCCCAATATTCTCTTATGCCCTTTTGTCAAGTGATTTTTAGTCGTACTAAAGCATCTAGCTACAGCAGTTGCACATTACTGACGTTATTCCTTCCTTGTGCGAGTTTGAATAAACGAAAGTTATTTTATTTGAAATATACATTGTGTATTATCATTTATTTAACACCCATTTCCAAAAGGTTATGGGCCCAGATACGTGGTTAAATAATTGTGATTTCTACTGTGTAAAAATAACTGCTTATTTTGAAAATCTCGATCGTTGTGTTCACTGAGAAAGTGAATTTTAGTGCACAAAGAAATAAAACTTTAATCGAGAAAAATAAGTGAAAAACGTGTGAATGAAGACAACAAACATGTTTAATAAAATATAATTACTATATACGAAGCTACTACAACAAAGGGAGAGAAGTGATTCCAGTACTGTTGCATTTCTAAGCCTGCAGACGCGTGAAATTTTAAGAGGACTACGATCTGTCATCGAAATGTCTATAAGTATTCTCAACATGCTGAATAAATTTAAAAGAAAATTAAATGGCAGAATGAATAAGAAGGAAACAATGGATTATCACAATGAAAGATGAATTTGTTAAATTGAAGAATTTAGTACAGAGAAAACTTCTAGTATAACAAAATAATTATTGGAGAAGTACAAATTAGAGTATTGAATGTTATATAGCAAAGCCTTTGTGATAAAATATTCATTCTGTCAAAGTTCAAAGATAAGAAAATAATTTCTGCTTCTTAACAGTGAAGTTTTAAAATCGTGGTTATTAACAAAATGATTTTGTTTCAGAATTTTATTAAGTACCAATCAATGGCCTGCAAAAATCTGTGACAAAGAACGTATTTTTCATAACTGCGACACAGATAAGAAAAGTCGAAATTATCGACTACATGTGTCAGGCACAAGGGCTTCATTGTTCTAGTCGAGATTCAAGTCAAGCAAGCCAGGCCCTCTATGAAGTTCGAGGTGACGCGTTGGAGCGTGCCGCATCGCAAGTCGAACTAGAGTCATATTTATGGCTCCATATGAGAAGTCTGAACGAAAAATACAACAAATGAAAACTAAGATTGTTTTCATTAAAATGATGATGTTGTATACGATTGAAAATAAGACGGTAAAAATGATTGGTAATGGTAAGCAGTTAAACAATGAAATATCTATAAATTTTAAAGTAGATAAATGTAAAATATCTACTGAAATACATAAGATTATCAAGATAACTTGATAGATATATTATGGCATAAATGTAAAGTTAAATTTCTAGAATATTCAAGTCAATTCAAGTGTTTTTTAGTCGTAAAGCATCTAGCTAGAGCAGTCGCACATTACTGACTTTATCCCTTCCTTGTGCGAGTTTGAATAAACGAAAGTTATTTTATTTGAAATATACATTGTGTATTATCATTTATTTAACACCCATTTCCAAAAATCTAAAATTTTGTAAACGATTTGTCATCATAGATTTCCGAGATATAAGCGTTTAAACTAAATATGACTTTTTTCGCATATAACAAAAGAAGGAAAAGAGCCTATCCAATAATTTCGGTTGTAAACTAATTTTATGCTCTTTTTAATGCATGTACACTGAATTGGGGTGGGGGTAAAATTTTTAAAAAATATTATTTTGAATAAAAAAAATTGGTTTTAAATTAATGGAAAGATTAATTTATGAAAACAAAATTATTGGAATTATAAAATATTTGATTAAAAACTTTTTAAATTTTAATCTATGAAAGTATAAATTTACGAAAACAAAATTTTATAAACCATATATTTTGAAAAAATAAATTTTGAAATAACAATTTTTTAAGTATAAGGATAATTATTATTTTAATAGAAATTGTCAAGAATTCAATAAAAATAAAGAATTTCAGTTTTAATTTTTCAAAATTACATTATTTCCAATTAATTATTTTTCAAAATAATTTATTTTCATACTTTTATTTTTACTATGTATTCCCTTTCATTAAATCTTAAATTCCAAATTTTCATTTTAGGTATTATTTTATTTCCTAATCTGAATTTTGAAAACTTTAACTTTCGTAATTTTATTTTTTCCAATTTTTATTTTTCAAAAGTTTTACCCCCACCCCTCAAATATCTCAAAATATAAATGTTGTTATGATCTGGGTAAAGAACTTAACCAAGAGATACTAAAAAGCTAACCTTTTGGAAAGTTTCAAATCAAATGTTGTCGTTTTACTCCAGTTATCGTAGGTGACAAAAATCGATTTTGTTCATAAAAAGATTTTTTTCTCTTCAAAAGAAAGATAGAGCCTCAAAAATTATATTGATTATTCTTCTTCATATTCCTAATCAGTTCAATTTTTTTCAAAAATGTATCCTCTAATATTTCGCAGATATAACCGTTTGAAAAAAATGACGATTTCGTGTATAACAAAACAAGGAAACAGATTATTCAAAATTTCGGGTCGGAAAAGATAGGTAATTTTATGCTCTTTGAAATTCATTATTACTCAATCGATGGTATTATTTCCAAGGTATCAAAAAACCTGAAAAACTAAAACTATGTGAGGAAGCAAAATTTAGAAAAAATTGGAGAACATTTAAACATATAAGTATAATATTTCTGCATCAGTAGTAACTCAAAAATTATTTTTGTTTTGTGAAAAAAATATAAATCTTGTATCAGTTTTCAAAATTGCTTTTTTTATTTAAATACTCGTATTACGTGTGTATTGAAAAAAAATCATATTTTCAATTGGAACGTAATACGATAGTGAAGAAATTTAATACCACATAAAAAGAAGGAGACTGAAAAATACAGATCATTTTGTGTAAATAAATATTCACTATTAAATGCAACACAACATTTTATAAATTTAAAAAAATTATATGTTTAATTGTAGGAGAAGTTCTTTGGTTCCAATTTGTCAAATACGTCATACAACTTATATTCTTCATTATAATCTGTTTTTAAATCTTTTATGATTAGAGACAAATTAAAGAAATCTACTACAATTTTCCACGTACAGTAACGAAACAAACTAATACCACGAATTAATTGAGTTAACCTTCTTCGAAAAACTTGAAATATATTTCTGATTCCGACATAAAACAACACTTTTTGAAAGCGATATCAATCGTTACGTTCGCAATAGATATATAAACATATTGACCAAAAGCGGAGTTTCATTCATGAATGCAACAGGACAACTACGATTCGGCATGTCTTTTCACTCTCTTTCTCTTTCACTTTTCCTTTTAACGCAATCCAGAGGCGTATATTATAACTATAGGTATTCACTTACTTCTTGCATGAGAAGGTACATATTATAAGTGAACACGTATGGGTAAATAATATTCTATATTTATGTAGTGTGTACAATTTGTAAATGAAAAAAAAAACTTTTTTATGGGTTGCTAATAAAATTAGTTAAATAAAAGGTTAGAGCAAAAATTTATTTACTATAAAAAAACAAGTCTATGATTTAATTTTAAATTATGTATAAGGTACTCGTACCCATAAAAATATAATTACAAAATTAGCAACACCTACACTTTTCGAAACTAGCGATTATTTTGTAAACATATCATTTTAGTAATTCGGTTAAACGGATACTGTACCAATTACATACTACACTTTTAATGTGACCTAGTATAATAGCAATTTTATAAGTTTTATTATTGTCACACTTACCTAAATGCTATGGATATATGGCACAGTTTTAGTTTTTAAATATTTTCTTATTCATATCAATTTTTCAATGCATCAATAATAAAACTTTTTTTAAATATCGTTTGAGATGTTGGTCTATATAACGAAATATGCCTAAGCAAACAATTCACTGCGATTTACATTTTGCTCTGATGCAGCCCATCTCATATTAAGATAACATTTAATATATTTTACTTACTAATATCACTTGTGCATTGTTCAATTAAAAAAACATTCAACAATCTTCATTTTTTATACGCATTGATCTTACAATGCACTTTATGACTACAATTATTATCTGTAGCAGACCATCGTTACTTCCACGGTCTCTCGTAATCCTATTATATAGCGCTGGATAAAAGACACGCATTCAATTTTTTTCCCTCATTTTGTTTAAACACACATAACGCTCGCGTCTCATTCTTTCGCGGCGACGCATTCCTTTGCATAATTGATATAGATATATACGTTTAAGCGTCGCGCAGTTTAGGTGGAGCCCGCGCGCATGTATATGATTGTGACACATGTGCAGTCGTCGCACGACGCCGGTGCTGCATTGCCGGGCGTTTTCCCTTTAAACGCCGCACAGCGCTGTCGGAAAAATAACGGCGAGTTTCGAAAAAATGCATTTGCATTTACATGCGCGCAGTTATATGGGTCTGGGGTTGCTTGCGCGTTGCGTCATTTAGCGCACGGTGCAATGTGTGCCGCGTGCGCGCACGCGCGTTTCGAAGAAAAGAAATTTTCCCCAACGGTGTGCGTATACGTGTTTGTATGTATGTGTGCATTGTATTTTCTAGAGAATGGGCAAGAAATTTTACTATACTTTTATTCTTCAGTTTAAATTTTATTCAAAATAACTCTGTATTTTTATCTTTTCTTTAAAAAAAATGTATTTTAACATCTGGAAAGGTTGTAACTGATTTCTTACTTTGTACACATGTTCAGAATACTGCGTATTTTTTTTTCAATCTTTAATTTAAATCTTACAAATTCATTTATGTTTTTTTGCAATATTTGAGTACAACACAAAACATTTTCAGGGCCAAAATCACGTATACTAGTGTTGAGGATATGATTGAAGATATATCCGAGTACAGTGATTAACAGTAGTAGCTAAGGTTTGAACTGACTTTTAATAGCTGACTTGAATTTTGCTAAGTAAAAATATTACGATTTTAGTTCTTGCGTTTATGTAAATGCTATACCAATAGATATTTACTTCCTTATGAATGAATGTTAATGTCATTATACTATTGCCAACGAAGCAAGTCACATTAAATTTTAGTTTTTGAAATCATTCTACAGGACAAAAAATTAAAAAATCGTTATACCTAGAATAAGGAAAAAAAACTGTTAGTCAGTCAACATAATAATTAATTTGTCATTGAATAATTAGATTATCAAAACATGTAGTAGGATCCTAAAATATACAATAAAATTTTTTCAGGGGCCTGCGGCGGCTCAATCGGTAGAGTGTCGGATTCCCACGCCGGTGACCCGGTTCGAATCCTAGTCTCTGCCGATTGATACAAGCACCTCTGTAAAAATTACATGTGCTCTGTTTACAAACACACCGCAGACCCCCGTCGTCGATTAGCACCACATGGGAGCACAAACATGGCGACGTTAATTAAAAAAAAAAAGAAATATATATAATTTATTGATTATTCAACTTTATAACTTATAAACATTGCAATTAAAAAAAGGTTTTTTAGCTTCTATTACTCGATGTTCTTTATTTAGAATAATGAAACATGATCTTTTTGAGTATATTAATTTTTTATTTGCTAACGTTTCGGGAGTTTATCTCTTCCCCTTTTCAAGGCTTCTGATAATATTTACATATAATATAAGATTATTGTAGTTGAAAGTTTGAAACGGAATTTATATTATTTTATTTTATTTTTGACTAATAACAGTGCAATTGTTGCGTTTATTTTAAAAAATTGATCTATGGTTTTTCACGTAAGGTATTAGTCAAAAATAAAATAAAATAATATAAATTCCGTTTCAAACTTTCAACTACAATAATCTTATATTACATGCAAATATTTTCAGAAGCTTTGAAAAGGGGAGGAGATAAACTCACAAAACGTTGGCAAATAAAAAACTAATATACTCGAAAAGATTATGTTTCATTATTCTAAATAAATAACAAAAGAATCAAATATTATATTTTTTAATAAATTGCTAAATAAAAAAAACAATATGGTTTCTTTTGGTTAACTATATATACCGCATATGCTTTTCGGAAGAAATTAATATATATAAATATTTAAGCATTATTATTTTAAATAAATATTAATAAAGTAGAAAAACAAAAATTTAAACAGAAAATAGTAAATTGTCTCACTTATTCTTGTAAAAATGTTTCCACTTTATCCTAAACTAAGCTCTATCGTGTTTGATTAACCGTTAACAAGCTTATGTACAAACACCCCGTTTATCTTGAATCAAGTAGCTTACAATTAACATGACGACCAATAAATTATGCTATTATACATAAAAGCAAATACAATTAATATTCGAAGTTTCACCGAATAATCAAGAAATAATATGCAATACACCCACATAAGTTGTTTAGAGTATCAAACAAATTCAGTGAACATTCTAATTACAATTGCATAATGCCATTTACGACTATGATTTAAGAATGATTTTAAGTTGATATAAAATCTTTTGAGTGATACATATACCTGACTTAGGAAAACTATTTTATTTATTAAATGTACGTATTTCGTTGTTTTGTTACACCGTCTTATAAAATCATAGATAATGTGGGTCTTAACAAAAAATTTATATCAAATAAAAATTATATCAAGTATTTGAAATCTAACAAGATGATTACCAGGCCTATTGATCACGGAAACGTACCTTTAGTAACAAAAAATAACTTTCAGAGTTTTATCTAAATCCGCGTTCCAAAGGTCTGATGTTCTCCTTGTAAGTATATATTTTATTACACTAGATACTTTTTAACACACTTGCAGGGTTGTTCTTTTTGCTTCCTCACAGAGGAAGATTTCTGATATTAAAAAAAAAGTTTTGCTAAAAACATGTTAGAAACATGTTTTGAGACAGTAGGAGTCAAAATACACTATTTTTAGAAAAAGTCTGTATGAATGTGTGTATGTGTGTGTGTGTATGTGAGTAAGTGTATGTGTATATGTGTGTTTGTGTGTGTGTATATATGTATGTGTGTGCGTATGTGCGTGAGTGCGTGTGTGTTTGCGTGCATGCATGCGTGCGTGCGTGTGTGTTTGCGTGCATGCATGCGTGCGTGCGTGCGTACGTGCTTGCTTGCGTGCGTGCGTGCATGTGTTTGTGCGTGCGTGTGTATGAAGATTACTTTGAACATTCAGGGTCAAAATTAATATTTCAGGGCTCAATGATTTTGTTTTTTTTTAAGGAATGGGGTTGTAAAAATTTTATTTATTGTTTTCCGATGTTTTATTGTTTTGTTTATCGGTTTTTCGATTTTTGAGTTTTAGTATTTAGGGTTTTCTCTTTAAATTTGAGGTGATTAGGAATATGGACATGAATATTTTGTGAAATTTTCAAACCTTTATCCTTTTCCTTTTCCATGAGAAAAATAATTTTGTAAAAAAAATCGTTTTTTTGTCGAAGGACAACTTGAGTATAACGTCATTATTTCTTTCGAAAATTTCCAGAAAAGTAGCTTTTTAGTATCTCTTGAGATTGTTAAAAGCCAAGATTATAACGACCTTTACATTCCGAGTTATTTGAGGTTGTTTTTTAAAAAAAAATTTTATTGCTTATATCTCGGGAACGGCGCGGTAATTTTTTGCAACTCAGGGCTCATTTTTCGTTTTTTAATGAAGATTATGAATTGAAAAGAAATTTTGAGATTCATCGATTCGCTTTTGTTTTATATTGATTTTTTTATTTTACGATATTTTACGATATTCTGAAATCGATAAGATAAATTATTTTTATATTTTAGAAATAATATGTGTGTTTAATTCTTTCTTTCTTTGTATTTATTGGCCACACGCAAAAAAATGCTACAGTGAAATTTGCCTTGCGCCTAGTAAAAGTTGCATTGCGCCTAGTAAAACCTACCTTAACCTGATCTAAAAAATGCCTAACGATTAAGTACCCAAAATTGGGGTAAATTTTGTCTCTTTTTGAAGCGATATTTACTTAGATGATAGGTTAATAAGAAATAAAGTAATAATTACTCCAAAATTGATATAAAATTAGTCTTACTCGTAAAAGAATTATATTACATATTATTATAAGTTCTTAACTACTCCTTTAGGAGTTGTGAGACCGTGATGTGGGTGAGGAGGCTTAAGCTTAAGTGAGTCAGGCCTTAAAGGGTAAATGACCGTCTGAATGGGAATTAAGTTTCCAGCCGGGTAGACGGTAGCACAACCGTATGCCCGACTGGGGACTTAGAGTGAATGAGGAGAGCTACTTATAAACGGGCTCTCCATGAAAGGTATACGAATGGGGTGAAAATGAAGGGTGAAGGAGCCTAGCCAAAACGGGTATTGCTGGATCCCCGAACATTTACCTGCCCGTCCTTGATGGGAGGGCGAGGGTAACGACTCACTTTAGCGACAAAGGAACAACTCTCCATTGCGGTTTGGTAGACCACAATGGGTAAAGTACCCCCAATCTAAGGTGTGAGAACCGCGCTGAGGGATGCATAGCACAGGGGGAGCTGTGTCGCAAACGGTTCCATCGAGACACCAGGCTGAAATCCCGTCGTATACAAAGCCTTACCCGGCAGTGCGGCTCCTGTCGGGCGGACGAAATACTTCCGCACTACTCTTGGGATTAAGATTGAGAATTTATTATATAAAAAACCAATAGACGAGACGGCGGCAGATCGGGGTCAAGAATCGATCGCCGACAACTCGGAGAAAGACTTCCAGGGACCTCTGGCAACGAAGATCGCTGGGGAGATACCCCAGGACGAGACGAGCTTAAATCGACATCTGAGTGGGGTACAAAGAAGGAAACTCCTGAAGCAACAGGCGATAGAGGAGGGCCGATCCGTGCTCGTTTTCGGGGCAAACAGGCGGCAGAGGAAGAGGGAAGAGAGGAGGGCCAATGCACTCACGCGCGTGCATTTGCATCAAGGGTATTAACGCTTTTTTGTTACAGGAACTAAACTCCAGGGACTGCACAACCGTCAGAGTGGACATCAAGGATGAGGAAGGCCGAGGGAGAACAATCGTGATCACTTCAGCATACCTTCCTCATGACGAGGAAATACCAACAATGGGGATGAAGAAAGTAATAGAATACTGCAGAGATAGAAAACTCGACCTGATTATCAGCTGCGACGCCAATGCTCATCATGAAGTATGGGGCAGTACAGATATGAATGAGAGGGGCGAAACTCTGCTGGATTATATTACTAGTACACAAATGGACATAATGAATCAGGGTGATGAGCCGACTTTTGTTACCAGTAACAGAAGAGAGGTTCTAGACCTCACCCTGGCCAGCATGAACATTAGAAACCATATACATGGATGGAGAGTGGAATATGAACCATCTATGGCAGATCATAGGACTATCTCCTTCTGGATCAAAATACAGAAAATATGGAATGGGCCCAAGAGAAATCCCAAGGACACAGCCTGGAAAAATTATAAGGAAGAACTAAATGAACGTTACAGACAGCCATTACCAGAGCATATGAGAATAACTGCCCGTTAAAGCCGAAAGGACAACTAAACGGTGCCCCCTGGTGGGACAAACACCTAGAGGCGCTGAGAAAGAAGGCTCGAAAAGCCTTTAATAGAGCAAAGAAAACTAAGAACCCAGAAGGATGGGAAGCGTACAAGGACACGCTAAATGACTTCAAAAGGGAACTAGACAAAGCCAAAAGAGAGAAATGACAGAATTTCTGTTCAAATACAGAAGGTCTAACAGAACGGCTAAACTAGCCAGACTTCTAACCAAGTATAATAGTATCCGCTTACAAAGCCTTAAAGACAGGTCAGAATACTACACAGAAACAGAAGAGCAAGCAATGGAACTACTTATGAGATCAAACTTCCGGGAGTTCACCAAAAATGAGAACGGGGAAGGACATATACGTATACCTGGGAGAACCAGGGCACAAGGAAATTCGGACTGGGCGCTGGCGGCACAGATCGTCACACCAGAAAAAGTTAAATGGGCGATCAACACCTTCGAACCGTATAAAACACCGGGACCGGACGGCATTTTTCCAAAACTGAAAACGCACACGGGTTTCGTTCATACCGAAACCTGGAAAGAAGAGTTACACGTCTGTGAAGGATGTTAGACCTATTAACCTCACCTCCTTCATGCTGAAAACGCTGGAGAGGTTGGTGGATAGGTACATAAGGGAAACGATCCTGGGAAGTTCTCCACTACACCAGCAACAATATGCATATTCGGTGGCCAAATCCACGGAAACGGCTTTACACTCTGTTGTAGGATATATTGAAAAGGCAAAAAACGCCAAGGAAACGGTAATTGATGCCTTTGTGGACATAGAAGGAGCTTTTAACAGCACCACTAGGAGAACCAATGACAGAGCCCTGGCGAAGCATGATGAATCGCGAACCATCAGAAACTGGATAGCGGGGATGCTGAGCGGCAGGGACATTTATTGTGAATGGAAGAGAAAAACAGTAAAGGGGGAGGTCAACGAGGGATGCTCGCAAGGGGGGGTCATATCACCGCTCTTGTGGACATTCGTAGCGGACGAACTCCTACGCATACTTCACAGGGTAGGGATCTACGCTATCAGCTATGCGGATGACTTTGCCATACTTGTCAGGGATAAGTATGATGAAGTTTTACCGGATCTTGTTCAAAGAGCACTGAGCAAGGTCAGGGAGTGGTGCCAGACGGTATATCTGGGGGTAAATCCGGAAAAAACAGAGATTATAGTCTTCACCACTAAATATAAATGTAAAATCGACAGAAAGGTTAACTTCTACGGGAAAGAAATACCGTATGCAGAAGGGGTTAAATATCTAGGGATATATCTAGATAAGAAACTAACCTGGAAGCAGCATGTTAAACAGCAATGCGGGAAGGTGCTAAACATATTCATGCAGTGTAGAGGGGCTATTGGCACAGGATGGGGGCTAGAATCCCAGAAAGCCTTATGGATATATGAGACATACTGAAATCAAAGTTTACCTATGCTGCAGTAATATGGTGGAAAGTAGTCCAAAATAAAACTGCAAATGCAAGCCCGGACCATGTACAGGCGGTCATATTGAGGGGAATTTTCGAGGTGCGAAGAAGTACCCCCACAGCCGCCGTCAGGATGTTGCTGGACATGGAGGACCTTGACTTAAATATTAAGGAGGTGGCCACCAGGTCGGCATACAGACTGATGTGCGGCGGATGGTGGTCAGAGAAAGGAAATGGACATACCACAATCCGGAGGAAAATGCTGGGTGAACCAATCTTTGGAAAGCCCCAGGATAGAATTAATAAAATCTTCCAATTCGGGCAACGTTACAAAACGAAAATACCGAATAGAGAGGAATGGAACAACCAAAACTTTGGACATGGAGACATCTGGTTCACAGATGGATCTAAAACGGACAATGGTACGGGAATTGGAATTTGTGGACGGGAGGACGCAGCCCACAGCCTGGGTAGACACAACACAGTACTACAGGCGGAACTAACCGCCATAGAGATCTGTGCGAGGAACTTAGTGCAAAAAAGAGTCGAGAGCAGAGACATCCAAATCTGCACCGACAGCCAAGCAGCTATCCTAGCTCTTGGTAAACCTAGCACCACGTCAGCCTTGGTCAGGGACACGAAAAATATCCTAAACGAACTGGCCAGAGTAAACAAAATCTGCATCACCTGGATTCCTGGACACTTGGGAATAAAAGAGCAGATCAGCTTGCAAGGCAGGCATCAAATAAAAGTGGACAGCCAGAAAGGGAGGTAGGAATACCATACCAGGAAGGCTGTGACGCGATTAGGAAAAAATTAGTAAAAGAAAGATGAAGTATATGCAAAAACTCCACAGGATATATATGGTCCAAAGAACTACTGGGGGAACATATCACCGAGTGGGGAAAGGAATCATCAGCTTGGATAAACGCATGGTATGCATCGTACTGGGTCTATTAACTGGACACTGTGACCTACGGTGCTACTTATACAAAACATAGGGAACAAGCAACCTGTGTAGATGGTACAACGAAGAAGAGGAGACCCCCAGCCACTTCCTCTGCAAATGTCCCAATCTAACCGGACATCGTCAAAGATGGCTTGGGAACGGGATCTTAGATCCCGAGACTTTCAAGGAGTTAAACACGAGTAAACTGCTTGCTTACTGCAAAGCTGTAGGTTTCGTGGAGCCGCCTTAAGTTCAACCAGGGGGGATAGGGATACAATGGTGAAAACTAAGTATTCCTGAGGTATTAAACACCCCGGCACCTTCTAATAAAAAAAAATGTTCTTAACTAGTAATTCAATTTTTTTCTGTAATATTAAAAGAAGTTTAAGAGAATTTTGGGTAGCTTTTTTGGTGTTTTCATTGCACTATACGTTTTTAAGTTTAAATCGTCAATCCTCCTCTACATTAGACCGTATATGTACATCCAAACAGAGTAAAATAAAAAAATGTAAATAAAATAAAATATAAATAAAATATTAATGTATAACAAAAATAAGATTATAGCTACAGCTAGTTGAATTAACTGTTGTGAATTAAACCATCAATGCTAAATCGCACACATTTTTTAAGCTCCTAATTAAAAAGAGATATACGAATTTAAAGTTAATTTATTAGAACAAAAAATTATATTAGAACAATTAATTTAGTTTGAGGAAGCTAAGTGCCAATAAATAGCCAATAAAGTTTTTATTAGATCCTTACACGTTCCAAATTTAATTATTATATTATTATTTCGATTAAACTGATATACCGTACCTATAACAATTTATTTAAATTTTAATTATTAAATCCCGTAAATCAATTTAAAGAATGGCAACCTATGCCTTTAAAACCAATTACTCAAAAAACCTCACACGGCAATCTCTAGATTATATAAATAATTTATATATCTCAAATTCACAGTCTAATGATTCCGCGTCCAAAAATTCAAGGTAAAATCCATTACTTTTACTCGATACGCATTATACATAGGCAACCAGAATGATAATGAACGCCGATTTCCTGAATATCTCATGTACAAACACGCATATACACATCACACACGTACGCATACACACATACACACAAATGCACGCACATATACACACACACACACTCTTCATCAGTTTCTTATTAGATCACACCATGCACAAATATGCATTCTCTCTCTCTCTCTCTCTCTTTCTCTTTCGCGCTCTCGCCCGGTAGCCTTCCAAGCTCTTTTCCCCGCTGCACGAGTTGCCTTACGCACGCGACACCGTCGCCCATAGTCCGCCGCGGTCGATGTATACCTATATGCCTGACAAGCGCCGGATTCCTCGCGAGGCCGCGGACAATAAAACTGGGCGGGGGCGACCGCGGCGCTCGCATAATCGACGCCAGACGTTATAACACTCGCGTTGTTACGCGAGTCTGTCAACTAACGCACTGCGCATATAGCCTAGCTGGGCGGGACGAGCATTTGCATACATGCGCGCCACCCTATAGGCGCGCGCTTGCGCGAAACTTCAAGACGCGGCTACCACGGCGCGCTCGGACAATGGAAAATCCACGCGCGCGCGGCTAATTGCCGGGCGCTCGTATATAGGAGAGTGTGTAAGGCATGTGCGTGTACGCGCTTGCACCGCGGTGTAATTGCGATCGCCGGCCCGCGAATGTACACGTAACGCGCGTATACGATTATTGTATGTGCAAAGGGGTGACGGTGAAAACACGGAGCGCGCGCGCTCAAGAGAGAGCGAATGGAAGTTTGTCTTGTCGCTGCAGCGTGTGGGTGTGCGCTTGCGCACGCCCGAGGAAGGAAAACTAGTTCGCGGGCGTTTTAGAGGTAAAACGCTGGCTGAGCTGTCGATTATGGGCCGAATTGATCGATTTATTTACTCTTTAGCGGGGCTGCCGATGGTATGCAGGGAATGTGTTTATTGGACGTCTACTTACAATATTTCGCGTTATATAATCTATTATATTATATGCTGGGGCACGACTTTGGATGATTTGTACGTTGGGAATGAGAAAATGGGATCTTGCGATAATATAACGCTCGGTTTGTTAGTTATTGATTTAGTGTAGCTATAAATAATTAGCTGGAAAATCTATTATTATTATTATTATCATCATTATTGTTAAATATATATTTTTGAAAATAAACATCAGTTCAATTGTATGAATATTTATATAATATTTCATTATCAAATAAACTTAATATGTTACATTATACTGCACTCAAAAATTCACAAAAATGCATATACAAAAACGTCACCAATGAACTACAATTCTTATATATTAAACGCAATTGGGAAAAAAAATATTCTGCATTGGCATTTAAGGATTGTAAGTTTGTAACGGAGCAAACCTGTACGAATTAGAAGAATGAAATCAATTAATGAAAATAATATAGCAAAAGTACAATGCACGGGCTCTTCGAGTATCCAAATCAAACTATTAGTGACGGTGCTTTCTCACTCCTGGAACATTTTAACCATTCGTCACGTATTATTTCACAATTGAATTCCATCTTATATACGTACCGCACGTTACTATTATCTTTCGACACCGTTTATCAGTGGCATCTGAAAAAAACAGACACAGTAGCAAACAGGAAAGGACAAAAAATCACCTGCCGCAAATTCCATCCTCGATATACGCTGATCTTGCAGAAATTGAAATCGCCATTGTGACAGTTAGTTGATTTCCAAAGGAAAGTTTCGCGGTTCAAGTAAAGGTAAAAAGGAGGCAAAAATGTTGTTTTCCTTCGCAATACCAATAATCCATGCCGCGAGAATTTCGCGGTTCAATTTAACGTTATTTACTTCGAATTGTCAGCTTTTATTAAACGGCATTATTTAAATTATTTCGTTAATTAACATATACGTAATTTAAATTTTAATTATTTTATATTGTTATTTATTTTCTATAACAATTTTTTATCTTATTTTCATCATAATATTTCCGACAATGTATCTATCTCAACATTATCGCAATTTCGATAATAGTTTTAAATTTTCTATAGCTTTGCGGTTAACCTCGCAGGTAAATATCGATTGCTGTCATTGCAAGGTACGTGACAAATCGCTCGAGAAGTATCATGAAACGTGTATATTTTTCGCCCTTGTACCATTGTATTGGAATGCAGTAATTTCACAAATTTTTTTTCAGGCAGAATTTCACGGTTGATTGTTCTGAAGGTAACAAAGATTAGCATTCGATCTTAAGTAAAAAATTGTTATGAAATCTAATAATATTCATAGAACAATGTTATTAATACAATAATAATAAACTTTTAAAAAAATTAGGTATTCATAATATTGATATGAATATATTAATTAACTAATTATTTAATTAATTTGAAAGTCTTGTGAAATACCTGTATACATCAAAATTCCTCATACCCAGGAGATACGCAATCGTAAATACAATATTCCAGAAATATTTAAGAAAGTTTGATACATAAATTGTTTAACATTTATTATATAAAAAAGCAAGAAAATATTTTGCAAATGTGTATAGAAAGGATATCATCGCTGTTTTATAATAAATTATAATTGGTCAGAACATTTTAAATCGTTTTGTCTTATCCATAAATGGAAAGTTGTGCTTTACAACTTATCTTTTACTTACCCATACTTGCATCCGGTTTGACTGTAAATAATGAGTATATATATATATATATATATATATATATATATATATATATATATATATATATATATATACTCATTATTTACAGTCAATCCGGATGCAAGTATATATATATATATATATATATATATATATATATATATATATATATATATATATATATATATATATATATATATATATATATATATATATATATATATATATATATAAAATATTCTACTACAGATTATTCTATTAAATTTTACTCTTTACTAAAAAATCTTTCAATTATGATTATTAAATTTCGTTAAAAAATGAAGTTAAAAAATAATAAACAACTATATATATAAAAAACTTCTTTTATAACTACTTCAAAATTTATACTTGTTAAAGTAATGTTATTAAATGAAATGTATATTCAAAAGCGTATATTTATTTTATGTTTTGAAGTTAAATGCTTTAAAAATAAACTTAAGAATTTTGTATAAGGTTGTGACAATATCCCTGGTGGAAAATTAATCTAGAACTATGTAGATCTATCTAGTTTTCCATGGGAATAATCGAGGGCCTCGACAAAACTAGATAATTTTCTACCAGGGATGGTATACAATAATAACAAACGGTGTGGAAAATAATTATTTTATTTTTCATTGAAAAATAGCATTATTTATAATTATATTATTCAACTATAAGTCGCATTCATTATTTCTAACTACCTATTCTACTAATATATCTATGCTATACATTTACAAAAGTAACAATAAGGCTACTTAATTGTGAACCGACTTTGTATTATGATTCGCTTTACAATTTACAAAGGTTTTTAAGATCTGAGAATTAATTTGAGGTAAAACTCAAAACGAATCTTGCTATTTAAAAAATTATTGCTTTTTGGTCGAGTCAGAATATATTTGTACAACAAAACACCTTTTGCTAATCAAATTTGACGAGTTAAAGAAAAATTACAATCAATTTTCATGAATTTTGATCACAACCTGTATTTACAAAACTGAAAATTCTTTAAAAAAATTGATTGTATAACTGTAATATACTATAAAACTTTGAACTTTACTGAAATATTTCCCACATTTGAATCTTTCACGATTTACGCTACTGAATACCGTATTAATAAATTCCTAGATAAGAAAGTTTGGTAACTAATCGATCTTTATCTGTTTTCAAAAATTCAACATTATTATATTTTACTCATTTTTAAAATAACATAAAGTACTAAACTTACGAATGCAAATTCAACCCCCATCAATTTATGATTATCATTTCACACGATTCAGTACGAAAAATAACTTTTCAACAAATTATTCCATCGCATAGGATATACTCCCAAACGACAAATCTAAATATCTCTCTTTTCACCTATCAGCCAAATCCACTCCTAACCAACATCTTATACAAGATCACGCGTCCGCCACATCTATATTCTGATTCGCAATACAAAAGAAAAGGAACATTGTCAACCGCTAAAACTTGAACTTCCATCTGAAACCAACGGAAAAGTAGGTCAAAAACAAGCCACTCCCTCAGTAGTCCCCGTAGTAACCCTGTCGCGGCGCCGCATAGGGCGCGTGGTGTCCATGATGCGAGGCCCTTTGGAAGGCGGCTAGATGGGCTGCCTTGGCCTGTGCGACCTCGGGCGTGTCGATCACGCGGCCGTCCTGGGCGAGGGGCGCGGGTGGGCCCTGATACGGGGCGGACGCGTGGGCCTCGTAGTAGCCCTCAGCGCTGCCGCTACCGCTGCCGTCGTCGTCGTCGTTGTTGGCGTGGTACGCGCCCGAGTCGTAGTCCTCGGAGCTCTGCTGGTGGTGATTGTAGGCGCCGGGTCCGGCGGCCTGCGGCGCGTCGTAGGCGCGAGAGGCTGCGTGGCTGAAGGCGGCAAAATGTGCGGCCTTGGCCTGGGCCACCTCGGGAGTGTCAAGCACGCGGCCCTTTAACAGAGAGTTGCTGGTGATCAAGGTGGATTCGGTTTGGAGCGGATGAATTGACGGAGGAGGGTGGAAATCAAAGTTTCGATGAAGCGGTGCAGTTGACCCTTTAAGTGATCATGACTGAGTTGGATCTCGGCGTATGTTAAGGTTAAGGCCTCACTAGTATTGATTCTTGGGAGATTTGAACATTTTCAATTAATAAAGCTGAAATTTTCGGAGAATCTTTATTATCTGTATCACCTCAGACTAGTCTAGGAAAATGGTTATTGTTTCAAAATTAATTTCAGGTACAAATATTAATTGATTAATACCAATTTAATGCTCAAATACATTAGTATATTCATTAGTATCTTCACCCATTAAAGCCTATGCAAGTTTTCAAAATCCGCCTACTTTAGACTCTTTGTTATTCTAGATACCTACCTATTAATATAATTTTGTTTTTGACAGGTCATGTTGTTGAATCTTGCAGAAAATGAAAACATTGACTGAATGGATTAAAGAAAAGCAAAACAATCTAATTTGTTCCACTAAAATGTTTATAGGATATTTTTCTTAATAGCAGTAGAACAAACCCAACGTAGTAAGACAAAGGCTTAATTAGAATGTCGATATATGCAATTAAATCATAATATTTTGTGATCGGTATTTAAACACTCTAGTAAGCAGATAAAAAATTATATGAAAATCGTTTGCTTTGTAAAAGAAGTGCAGTTCAGTACTTAAATAAAGGTTGTATACATTTCAAAACTAATTATGGACATATAAGTAAACACTAGAGTTCAGTAATAAAAACTCGAAAGCTATAATTGTAAATGAATAAGTAAATTCACTTTAGTTAACTTCAACAAGAAGATTATTCTTTAATACCTGTAAATTAATGCTAATTATTATTATTAAGTTATTGTTATTATTATTATTATTATAGTTATTATTATTATGATTATTAGTATAGTTATTATTATTATTATTAGTATAGTTATTATTATTATTATTAGTATTATTTTAATATTTACAAATAAATTAATTTTTGGTTTAATTCTTTATTGGATACAAATAAGATATGAGAAAATTTAAAATGGTATTTCGTAAATCAAATTTCTTATAGTACATTTTACTCTAGAACTGACTAATTGGCTCTACTAATATTTCAAAATTCAATAACAAATTTACGACACATTCTTTAGCTGTTAAAAATTCTAGGTACAAAAAAAAATAGGTCAACGACGGTTTCAAAGAAATATACCATCTTATGAAAGTAAAATAGTCTAGAATGCAAAATTCATGATGGTTAGTGGCGTTGTAAGCTCTTAAACAGTCATTAAATTTTATTATACATATTCTGTAAGGGATCTGCCCCATCCGCCCCTTTGTCCAATGACTAGCTCAAGGTTTACTGTTCTAAGATATTTAAAAAAATTGTAGAAACTTACAAAATATGAAATTCCTAAATCTATGTATGATTTATTTGATCAATAAACAAGACATACATTTGAACAAAACCAAGATTTAATTAATAATGAAACAATATATGTAATGTTTTAACAGGTTGAAATGTTATTTTTTAGCACTTTAAAAATAGAAATGCAATTACAATCGTTTCAGAATATCAATAAAGGGATGCACTATTTTCCACCTGCTTGTTCGTTTGATAAATGATAATTAAGATGTGAAGAAAAGTGTGTGGTCGTTGATAAATAAGCAATTGTCTAAGATAAGCCATCACAATAAAAGAAATACAAAGTGATGAGTGAATGTTGATTAATAACGTGAAATACATAAGATAATGAATTATTAATAGAGTATTGAATAAAAACTAATGAATAAACAAGAAAGTGATAGATGAATGCAAGAATGATCTATGCTCATTTCAGAAATATTTTGTGTGAGTTACTGGGAATTGAGAAACAACTCGACATGAATGACAAATATATTGCATGTCTACCTATAAAAAATCTAAATAGAAAATGTTCAGTAACTCCAAACAGTTCAGGCGTCAAGTACCAGTCTGATTGTGAATGATTTAGTGAAAACTTTACTGCCATGCATATATATATACAGCATAGCAGAAATGCATTATTATAATAATACATTGAAAATATATTTTCCATTTTAACCAATACTTATATTATTCGTTTTCGAACTAAAATTATCTCATTAGTAGCTATTTATATCAGAAAATTTTTCTGTTGTAAAATTTTGAATAAACTGAAATTATTTCTTTGATTTTAATAAGATAAATATACACTAACCACAGGTACGTTTTATTTATTTTTCTATGTTAAAAATGAACAAAATTTCCTCCATTGTCAGATGTAAACAAAAACAGCATTTTTTCTTAAAAACATTAGGCTATAATTTTGTTTGTAAATAAACATTCATCCGAAATACTTCACACAGAAAGTACGAAAACTGTTTTATGAGTAAGAGTGTGAAAACAACTGCTACGTAAGTTTCATGTAATAATTAATAGCGATGAAGTTTCTATATGACTAGTCATGCAGAAAAAGTACATAACGTTTTTTCCATTCACTGTAAGTAAGTAACACTAACAGTATTACTTTAAGTTTCGTTATATCGCAACTACGATAAATTGTAAAAAGTTAATTACAAAATTATAAAAACAATTCTGTTAACACGAAGTATATAAATATATTTTTTATTCAAGTCCTATTATATAATGAGTTTTATTTATACCTCCGATAGATAGTTTATTTTCAAAACAATAAAATTTATCAGATGTTTTATTATATTAACTAGCTTTATTACCCATGTATACAATGTCAAATAATAAATAATATTTAAATAATGTTTTTATATCGACGTTTCATATGAAGGCTAATGTAATTCAATTTTCTAAAATTAAAGACACTATTTGGTTCTATGTCACCTTAAAAATCTTTGACAATTTTGTTAATAAGTAGAATGCGATAGGCTTCGTAAGAAGCTTCGATATAATGTTGTATAATGCGTGTTTCTGCAAAAAGTACTCGATTACTTTACACCGAGCACTGCTACTTATTTTGGTGTAAACATCCGAACATCTTGACCTCATGGATTATTATGATATTAAGTACTATTATTTATTAATTTCCAGATATTTCGAAACAACCATATATATATATACAAAATGTATCTTTTATGAGAATGGATAATATAAGCTTAAGAGGAGGCCGTATCTACTGTCCTTGTCTAATTACATTTTTGCTATTTATTCAAATAGTAGTATGTTAATTGAAAAACTAAGAGTCGTCCCCAATTCTTCATAAAAAAGGAATATTTTGAGACCTAAAAAATTATTTTACATTATTTCCTTTTCGAGAATACTTCGAAACGCGAAAATTGATGTTAGGTTTTCCGTTTCGAACTATTCTTCGAAACTAAATAATGTTAGGTACTCTTTTAGGTCTCAAAATATTTCTTATTTTAAGAAGTATTGGGGATGACTCTTAATTTTTCAATGAACAAACTACTATTTGAGTAATTAGTAAAAATGTGATTAGACAAGGACAGTAGATGCGGCTTCCTCTTAACAATATCTTTTATCTTGATTTGCTTAAATACTCTTTTCTACATCTAGAGTATCCTTTTTTGAAAATGTGTAATACCTTTTAGTGCCAATAAGTTTTGTCTAAAAAATATTTGTCGATAAGGTAAGCGTGTCAATGATCGGACACGTTCCAATGTTTGGACAAAATTAAGAATAACTATTCATTAGATACATGAAATAATTCGCTATCACTCTAGATCTATATAATAATGATCAATTTAATGATATTTTTTATAGTATTATAGTAATATATTGTATTCCAAGGGGTAAAAAGTAGCCTTTTTTGCCCACGTATTGTTTTCAGTAAGAGTCGAGGCGAGCAAGTACAAGCCGAAGGCGAGTTTACGCCGACTGGTCGGAAATCAGCCGCTTTACGCCCACTATTGAGGTATGATAAAACGCGAAAATCGTGCATGATGACAAAAATATTTTTAACGAACGTGTGTCCGATTATTGGGCTTGAGCATCCGAAAATGTTAACATTCACCTCACATGAATTAACGAAAAGTCGGTAAAGATCATCTTACGTCATGAGCCAGAGGAGCGGGCGGTCCTCGGTATCCCTGAGCCGCGTGCTGTATCCTGCTACTGAAGTAGCCGGGGTTGGAGTAGGCGCCGTGGAGGCCGTTGGCGGCGGCGGGCGCGCCTGCGTGGTAGTGCGCCGCGGGTCGCGACGCCAGCTGCGAGAAGGCCGCGAGATGGGCGGCCTTGGCCTGGGCGACCTCGGGCGTGTCGACGACGCGGCCGTCGTGGCCTATCGGCGCAGGCGAGTAATAGCCCGCAGGCCGGTGGTAAGGCTGGGCCAGGCAGCTCAGCGCGGACAGCACCGTCAGCACCAGCAGCTCGGTCATGGTTACCTGGCGATGGGATCGTTTGTCGAAGTATGAATATTAAGAAAGAATTTAATCCAGGGTATCTGAGGGACGTATCGCTTTGAAATTCAGGATCAAATCGGATAAAATAAGTGAAAAGCTCAAGATTTTGGCAGACATTAAGTAGTAAAAATTACGAGAGTTAATTCTTTATTGTGTTTTTCACTTTATACAGAAGAAAATTTTTGTTTAAATGTTTAAGATTTTATATATCCTTCATGATTATGTCAATTTTATATCCATGGGCATCCCCCTTTAAATTTTACACGTTGATTACCGAATTTCGAGTCTTTGATATGATGCAGTTTTATTCAATATTTTGAAAAAAAGAATATTCAAGTTAGACTTTAAATAATATTTGTAATTAAACTCTATAGGTCGAATTATAGTATGCATTTATACTGCATATTATATTGCACACTATATACTGCATAGTATAACATTTTATAGTATGTAAGTAATGATCTCACAGTATTATGTAAAAAACATGAAAACACATGAAATACGTTGATAATATAGACTGCATGCTTGATTTGGTAATATAGCATATGCATGAGATCGCTACCTCTACAACAAGACTATAACAACGCAAAATTTTTTTAACTAGATTCTAAGATTATAATAGCTCATACGAAAATAAAAGTTTTTTACGTACTCTGAAAATTGGTTGAAAGAGATTGATAAACTATTACAATAATAAAAAAGCAAAAGTTTAAAAAATTGATTTTATCAAAAATGTACGTTGCTTACTTGGCATCATCTAAAATGTATACACCAAACCTACGTACATTTAAGTTTCTTACGATTTATAAAATCAGTTTTTAGAATACTTTAAGTTCTATAAGATCAATATTATACTATAATGCGGCTAAGGATAGATATTATATAAAATATAATTGCACTAATTTATTTTACGTTAAACTTCAAATTCAAAATAAAATTTCTATTGTCGTGCTTTCTATAACCTTAAGAGAGCTAAAGTATTTTAATATTAATAAAATTAAAAATCTTGATAATTGTCATAGAATCGAAATGTTAATCTACATGATATAGATGATAGGCATTGTTTTCTCTTTTTTTGCAGTTCTAAAGAAACCGTTAGTGAAATAATGCATTAGAGTTCGTAACATTCATCGGAATGATTTGTAGAAATTCGTCGGTAATGAAGGGGCACGCGCGAGCTTTCAACTGCGTTTGATTTTGCAATTGATGTTGAAGGTAGTTTCTACAGTGTTTCTATATTTGTAGTAGCAATCGCTCTTTGATTTCTAAATGATTGAAAGTATCTAGAATTCTTCTTTGCGGTTGAACATTTTGACTAAAAGAATTTGAAAAATTAACGTATAATATTGAAGTATTTTCTTTATGTAATGTATCGAAATAATAGCAAAGGCAAGAAAAAGGAAATAAGCTTCTATCGGAGAATACATTATTTTGTCTCAGGTTTAAAATGTCTAATCTTATGTTTTATTTATAATTACAAATTTTAATAAAAAAAAAATAAAACTAGTAATTTGAAGTAATATTTAGAAAACAGAGAGTAGATTTGATTATACATTTAATACATAAGCAAATGTATTAATGAATATATTTTTTTATATAAGAGGAAAATGACGATTTTTCTAATCAATTAGAACCAGTTCAATTAAACCTTTTTCCTAGCAGAAGACACTATTTAAATGCCACTCGGTAAAGTGATCTCCTTCCTCAATAACGCTCGAAAGTATTAATTAATACGAGTTAATGAGTTTCACTGGTGGTTCAATGAGCGAGATAATATCGATGCTCCCAAGACCACAAGTGAACGATCTCAAGATGTAATCCGATTAAGCTACTAGGTAAATCAACCGTTTTTACGCAACGACTCTGCACTACAACGTAAAAGAAGATCCAAGAAGGATAAAAAAACGTATGCGTATCATCGAGATCTAATGCCGATCGCGGACAAACACAAGTAGTGATGATACTTTCCCAGGCTCTTATACAAATGAAGAAACTTATCACTCACGGGAAACTCCATACTTGTCGCGTTGTATTGGATATCACTTAGGCCACGGATTTCTTTTCGACTCTGAGGCTAGGAAGGTCCTAGACCGGCTTTATATATCCACCGGCACTCACGGTATAATTATTGCCTAACGGCCATTGTCTCGGCGGCTTTATTCGGGGGGTCCCCGGGACCAATGGACCGGGCAGCGTCTCGCGCAGCAGCAGCAGCAGCAGCAGCGGACGCTTTGGGGTTTCGCAGCTTGAGCGTGAAAGTTATGCGCGGCGCACCGGAAAAAGGTCAATTCGACGGCGTCGTGCCTACGCTCGCGTCTTGCTCGAATTCGTTGCTCCTTTTTTTTCTGGTCACTTCTCGCCATTACGCCTATAATGATTGGATTATCATAATATTACCGTAATCGGCGTTTTTTGGGATCCTTAGTGCGCGCAGGGTTCGTTTTTTTACAAAAGTGTTTAGCTAAGAGCTTAATTGTATCTTGTTATGAGACAGTTTGAATAAGACTTTTTTTCCTTTGCTTTTTGTCGGGAAATTCGCTTATTGAGTTAGCTTTTTTTGAATTGCATCAATTTATTTCTTTTAGGAAATTGGGAAACTGCGGTATCTATGATTTAAGGCGCCTATGATTTAATTCATTATATTTGCCAATTTTAGTATGAACTATTTTATTAAAATAATTTTTAAATTGTAATTATTAACGGTAGCATACAGTAGGATAATTATAACACAACTTATTTTGACTATAGATTCCATGAAATACAATTGTTAATTTTCTTTATAGGAAAGTTGGTTAACAATAAATAATTGTCAATAAATGCAGTTAGTTATAAAATAAATTTGAAATGAATTTCATATTTCAAATAATATTTATTATGAACTTTTATAAATAAAAATGATTACTACAAAAAATATTGGTTAAAAGTCTTTTACTAATTAATGTTTTATTGTAGATTATTTAACAATTCTTTTCATTTAAATAAATTTTCACATTAATGTGATCGATTTTATGAAATATTCATATTAAATAATTACTCAGTCACAAATAGTATAAGTGACTCATCTTAAAATAGCTTAGAGTGGTAGCAGACGATCGTTTGCATTCGAGTTACCGTACTACTAATAAAAGAAAATACTACGACACGCCTCAGGTGTTAGATTGTGTAATAAACAGCGGTCACCCAACGTTCCGTTGAGCTAGCAAGTATACTGATCTCAAGCATTTAACATTTTATCAAAATATCAAAAGTATATATAATAAGTATATACTATATACATTTATCATGTACAATATAGATAAATATTCATATGATATTATAAAGGAGTTCTATCAGTACATAGGGTAAGTGAGTCAGTTCCTGTGCCCTACGTCAGTTACTGAGCCCTACCGTAATTTTCTTTAAAAAAACAATAAAATCATAAAGTAATTCAATACAAAAGTAGATTATATAGATAGCTACTATTTCGTCAAGGTACATTTTGTTTTTATTATTTCGAAAGAAAAATGTGTGCGCTGTTTTTTTTTATTTATTTATTGGCGAGGTGTACTTTATTTGTGCTATTATATAAATAACCTTATAAGAAATAACGATTATCCATACAAATCGAGAATACAATGCAAAGAATTCAAGTTTATAGATGGGTGATACTGTATCAAGTGGACAAGTCAACTTATCCGAATTTGGATTATCAAGAATATAACACTCCTTCAGCTATTTAAAAGTCTACATATGCTAATCATATGGTTTTTGTAGTTAACCGAATTGTGACGACATGCATGGTCTTAATCTGCGAAAGTTGGTGGGATCAGAAAACATCCAAATGAAATGAAATTTATGTTAACAAATTTGTTACATATGTACCGATTTATGTATTTCTACAGTGTTGTGAATATAAAAAAAATGTGTCAATCTATTTGTTCCATTTACGTGTTTCCACTTCTAGAAACAAAGATGTAAAATATCTTTGACGTAATAGACGTACACTTACATTCAAAAATATTTATTAGAGTTTGCAGATGCCACAACACAACTCAGTATAATGTCCATCGCTTCAATAATCCAAAAAAGAAATCGCCGCACAAAAAAGCACTGAAAGCTCGTTAATTAATTAAGCAAATTATCGGCGATACACGTGCACGACTCTGCGTGCAAGTACCGAGCCAACATCGCTCGATAATTGGACTCGGCAATTAAACGAGTTCTTCGGTTGCCGCCTTAGCGCGTCCTCGGTGTACGTCCTTGCTCAATTAAGGCACAGGAGCGTCCGACATATAGCTATCTCAGTTCGACGTTTATGCGTTTGGGCGCAGCGCAAAGAAAGGGGATCGGCGTCTATAAGCTTCTTCGCCGAGGCATTTCGCAAAAGCCCACAGTGTCGAGAGCTATTACGATGCGGCGGCATTCTTATAAATTGTGCCACGCGCGTCACGCGCCAAGGAATTCCCTCCTCACGAACGGCAAGTGATTTGCACGAATCCTTCGAATGTGTCGTTCAATTCGTATTATTGTGCAGATGCGGTAAAAGTCTTCGCCCAATATCATTGATTATTAAATTATCAAAAAACAATATGTTGTAAGCTTAAGTATGTATTTTTAATTCCATTTCTAGATCTAAAAAATTAATAGTATGTAGGCGCTTAAAATAATTTTCAAGTTTGTGTAAACCACTTTCATAAGGTTTTGCGAAACTGTGAACAACTTTTCGGAAACAGCCAGTTTTAGGCAAAGCATATTACATTCATATTACGTTATCGTTTAAACGATTAGAATGTAGTATTTCTAATGCCGTTTAAAAAATAGTGTTTTGAATTTTAAAAATGGGGTCACTGAGTAAATATAGTTCTTGAATATTTCATATTAACGAATTCAAGTATGCAAGTCTTAACAGTATTATAATTAATTCAATGTTATTTACAGTATAGTAATTTGTTTTATATATATATATATATATATATATATATATATATATATATATATATATATATATATATATATATATATATATATATATGTATATATATATATACACATAACATATATGTATGGGTCATTCTTATACTTTTTTGAAAAAGCGTGCACAGGGGGTTTTTGGAATTTGCCGCCGATTTTTTATATGAAAGTACTGATCAAAATAAGCTCACAAAAATAATTTTGGCTCTTAAGGTCTCCTGTGCGACCTAGTAGAGTGTTCTAAATTTTCAAACGTGGCCAAAAAACGGCTATTTTTAAAAAATTCGAGGGAGCTCCCATTAATACCAATTTGAACGTACCAAAAAAAAAAAAGATTTTTTCATCCTTTCACGAACATTAAAAAAAATTTTAGACCCTCTTAGCAGCTCAATGGGTCCTCCGTACAGAGCTAAATATAAACCGAAAATTTTGTGTTTTTTAGGTTATGTTCGATTGCTTTCCGTTTTACGAAATCGATGCGGATTTAGGTCTACATCTCAAACTTTTCGTCCTTAAAAGACCTTTAATTGCTTAGGTAACCAAATGAGAGACCGCAAGTTGCCGACGACTTGCGCTCCTAAGTTGATAACAAGTTGCAGTTTCCCATTTGCAAAAAAGAAAATTTGAGGTGTTGTAGACCTAAGTTCACATCGATTTCATAAAACCCATTGAGCCGCTAAGAGAGTTTAATAATTTTTTTCTTAAAGTTCGTAATAAGATGAAAAATCTTTTTTTTGGTACGTTCAAATTGGTATTAATGGGAGCTCCCTCGAATTTTTTCAAAATAGCCGTTTTTCGGCCACTTTTGAAAATTCAGAACACTCTACTAGGTCGCACAGGGGACCTTAAGGGCTTAAATTATTTTTGAGAGCTTATTTTGATCAGTAATTTCGAAAACCCCCTGCGCACGCTTTTTGAATAAAGTATAAGAATGACCCATATATATATATATATATATATATATATATGAAACGCTCTATATATATATATATATATATATATATATATATATATATATATATATATATATATATATATATGAAACGCTATATATATATATATATATGAAAAATCACACTCTTCGATTGTTGTATGCAATAACGATTATTGCTAAAGTTATAAAATTTAGTGTATGCCGTTCTTTAGCATTTACTTTAGAAGAAATAATTTTTTCGGGTACGCTAAGATGCTGACCACATAGGTTTTATGTGCAGTTTCCTAAAAGATAAAAGTTCTATAGAATCTCTCAAGTAGAATGCTCGTAATTTTTTTCAGATTCTTTTAAGCCTATATATTGCTAAAATATCTATTTTAATAATTTCGTTATCAATATTTCATGTTATTTTGATTTCTTTATATGAATATTGCACTTCTGCCATTTTGCGATTATGGCAGTCACTTTTGTATTGAAATGAGTTGTCTTCATGATTTTTGGTGTAATGGTTCGACTGATCAATTAAATCACCTTAAAACCATTTTTATTTTTTAGATGTTTCGCTATTTTTTAAAAGATCTACTTTTGTTGAATAAATGGAGGTTAAAATTCTCTAAAAAGTACTAAAAAAGACTATATGCTTATATTTAGCTTTGAACAACTTTAAACAATTGTTCAAACCTATGGTTTTAAAAAACATCTGGAATAATTCATGAGCATTCTACATACCAAATAAAACCTGTTTTTCGTAGTGCCAAAATTTTTTTTTATCTCGGTTTCCCAGAGAATATATATATATATATATATATATATATATATATATATATATATATATATATATATGTATATATGTTGTATTAAAAATGCAATCGCAAATATTTACAGATTAATTCAAATTAAATTAAAACATGTATACCGCATTAATAAAAAATAAATACATGAACTTTTGAACAAAAAGTCAAATGCAGAAACGATTTGATTTTTCGTATAATTGGAATATTTTATATTTATAGTATAAGTTTGTAAAATTGTTCCAGTTTTATAAATCTTTTAGAATTTTCAGAAGTCGATTTATGCATTGAACAAATAAGAAAGAGATAAAATTACAATTTTAGTGTTTCATAATATAATGCGATTATGTGCATATTTGATCATCGTTAATCAATGATCACATAATGCGTGCACACTAAGAACCAACACTTAACCAATAGAAAGTACAAGAATCCATAATAGAAAATTGTGTATGCGGAAAGTGCATGAAAATTTGAAGTAACAATATAAATATACATAACAGATAAGAAGTTAAACTTGTAGATGCTGTATAAACATAGTCAAATGCGATAAACTTTCCGCCATCTGAATTTCATGTAGATATATGGCATATCGTTAGTCTCGCACAGTACGCATTCTCTTATATCGACAGGCGTCGACGCTTATATATATTATACCACTGTCCATATTTTCATACATGTTTATTATTTATTTTACTAAGTAATTAATTAACGATATTTGTATAACATATATACGGGCACTACTGCCCTTTGCCAGGTAGCGGAGTGCATTCTCGATCTCTGTCATGGAAAAAACCGGAAAAACATTTCTTAAAATATGACCCTGAAAAATTCGAACTAACGGGAATTCAGACCTATACCACATGAGCGGCCGTTGTTACATTTACATTTCTCGTAGTTGATATGAGAATAAATTGTTTAAGAAATTAATTGATAAGTTAGAAATGATTTCTTTCACATTCTACCTAGAGGATAGCATAGATAGAATCGGCACCGCATTAATTGCTCAATGTAGGTGCACGTGATATAAATGTGTGATTAGACAGAACATTGGAATAAAATAAATATAGATGGAAAGAGATAAAATAATGAAAGAAAATATACAATAAAGTATGGTAAAAAAATGGATAAAGAAATTAGCCTGGTTAAGACCTACCGGTGGCACCACCCGTGCGGCCAATTTGGAAAACTTAGCTGGTGGGCAAGAGCAAAAGATAGATTTAAGGCAAAAATAAGTACATATTATTCTATTATTTAATATATTTAAGTGTTTATGTTACATAAGTTGCCAAAACAATAAATTAAAGTTTTTTATTTTCTTTTGGTTACTTGTGTAGCCAAAATCCTAAAATAACTTAAGGTTGACTCTGGTGATTTTTTCGAAAATTTCGAAATTTTTTTAAGGTTTATAAAGTTAGTCCAACTCTTCCTTAAAAGTAGAAATAGCAATATAATGCTATTTTAAATTTTAAGCTAAAAAATTTCATAGTTTAGTCAAAGCTATTTATTGCATTTATACGTTATTTTGCCTAATCCCGTTCGTTTAAAGGATATTATATGGAAATTAAATACAAGACTTTTTTGTTTTTTTAGGTTATAAATGATCTATACTTTCTTTTAAAAGCTATTTATTCATTTTTATAAATATAATAAGGTTTGGTAAATTTATATTAACGTATTATAAAATAAAGCTATATTTTTCATTAATTTTCATCAATTGACATGTTCTTTGAATCATTCTCAAGATTAGTTAACTGAAACAGTTTGTAATTATCCATGACAAAGCTCATGTTAAATGATTCTATTAAAAAATTTGCACAGATTTTAACATCTTTTAAGCAACAAATATTTATTATTTTCAAAAAACACATAGTTGAGTAAAGATTGGTAGATAAAACTAACTTATTTTTATTTTACTGCCAAAAACACTATCAAATTTTTTAGTTCATAAATGTCATTGTGGTGTGCACCAACAACTTTTACCGTACAACCTATTTTTACTTAAAATAAACCTATTATCTCAATAACATCAATATTATTTACTAAAATTTTTTAAAAGTGTGTGTATGAATTGATAATATTATTATAAACATGCCATGTAAATATTATTTTGTTAGCCTTAAAGCTACGGAAGTTTTATTTTTCACCGGCGCGCCCCCTTAAATAATAATTTAATCGATGAATTTTATGTCTGAAACCTCTTGTTGGCACTATTCACAATTTTTCCTATGTATTCTCATACCTCTGGCCAACTACCTTAAGCTTCACAAAGTGGCCGCTAGGGTCATTTTCCACCAGGAAAAATTTTCCTTGTTATATTTCACAGATATATCCGTTTAAAAGAAAATGACAATTTCATGAATAACAAAACAAGGGAAATAGCTTATTCAAAATTTCGGGTAGGAAAAGATAGGTAATTTTATGCTCTATCAAATGCATTATCACTCAATCGATGATATTATTCATATGGTATCAAAAAATAAAAAAATCTAAAACTCAAAAATCGAAAACTCGCTAAAAAACAAAAACGAAAAGCTCCGAAACATTAAGAAACATACATTTTCACCGTGTATACTCAGAGTAAAGTTGATCCACATCCATACACACACACACGCACACACACGCTCACATACACACACATGCACGCTTGCATGCACGCGCACACATATACACACGCACACACATACACACATCCATACGGACATTTTCTAAAAACAGTGTATTCCTTATGTCTCACATGTTTCTAACATGTTTTTAGAAAAACTATTTTTTTACTATCACAAAGCTTCCTCTTTGAGGAAGCAAATTTATAATTCTTACGACTTACATGTTTTAGATAGAAATTAAAATTCAGAGCCTTTATGAACTAGATTCAATGAATTTCAATCATCTGGGAAATATGTAAAAGGCTTTGTCATATATTAAAAAATACAGTGATTTGATAGTAGATTATCCAAATTTTACGTAGGATAATAAAATTCTTTGAATTTTTATTCTGCATAAATAAGTTAAATTAAAGATAAAATGCATTTGGGATGTTATGGCCACTGATAATAATTTCTTAAATAAATGATTTTTTCATAATTTATTTGAATACATGTGTCTATTAAATCACTTTTATGCAAAAGATTAAAACAAATACATTTCACACATAGTTCTTTATTCCTTGTGGTCAAAAAGGCCTACTTCTCCCCCCTGGTACACAATATGTGTGTATGCGCATGTAAGTATGTATATATGTAAATATGTGTATATAGATATATATTGTATCTTATACATTCGAAGTGTGGACTTTACATGTATATGGGACAAAATAATACTTTTTTAAACCCAAAATTTTGTGTTTTTAGGTTATGTTTGATTACTTGCTATTTTATGTTTCTGGCGATTTATGAACAAGTACCTATCTTCCAGAGGATGTATCTTTGGTTATACATAATGAATTTGAACGTACCAAAAAAGAATAAAAGATATTTTCAAGACAAAAATGTTATAACTCATTGAGCTAATTAAGGGGATCTAATATTTCTTTTCTTATAGTTCATAAAATGACGAAAAAATCTGTGTTCTTTGGTACGTTTAAAGTGGTATTATCGGGAGATACTTCGAATGTTTTGAAAATAGCCATTTTTTGGCCACTTTTAAAGAATCCAGAACACTACGAGGTCGCATAGGAGACCATACGCTCTAAAAAAATTTTTGTGAGCTTTTTTGATGGGTACTTTTATACAAAAATTCAGTGGATTATTTGGGTGACCCTCTTCCCCGTTTATTTTAAATACAGGAATGATCCATATATATATATATACTAAGGAGGTACCCCCCGCACCGCGCGCCAACCCTCAAGTAAATACACATGCTTCCCTGCAAGAGTTATGGTGGACACAAATTTTGGTTTCCTACATATATACATATATACATCATACTTTTTTATTAACATATTTTTCTGATTCAATAACCTCAAATACATTGAAATAGAATGTCATTCAAGTTTGGAATGTTCTTGGATATAAGTACGAAATTTGTATTATAGGTGTTTTAGAAGTGTGAACCCGCTAATTCCGATGCCAATAAACTCTAAACGATTAAAGGATCTATTGTGCGGAGTTTTAGCAAAATTTATCATGTGGATAGTATAAAATGACATAAAATAGTTAAATAATTTCGATTACTTCTAAAGTTAAGCCCTGACCCGCAACACGAATTATGCATTACATCGGCAATATTTTAATTGATATATTAGCCAAGTTTCATAAGTGTTTTTTATGTAAAAGGTATTTAAAGATTCAAAATCCCACAAATTTTGGTGATTTTTAATTTTGATTGCAAAATCTAAAACACTGAACCCGCTAATACTTTAAATAATCGTTTCCACATAATCTAATAGGTGTACCTGATTTATTTCATCTAATTTTATCTCGCGGAAACTGATTTTTGTTACCAAAAACGGTGCAAAAAACCAACGAAATCTTCAATATTATCTTAAGTGATATCTTGATCCCGCTAAATCCTTTAGAAATAAATTCTATGTGTTTTTCTATATAAATGTACAAAGTTTTAATGTAATCTATTATGTGGAAAGTCCTTTAAAGTTAATTTTACTCAAAAGCGCGACTGGAAAAGGGTTAGAAATATCGATATATATAGGCGCGCCTACAGTTACTTGTATTCTTTATAACCTGCATGCATAAAAAAGCTAGTTTTAAAGTTTTTTGAATTTACTCTTGAAATTATTAGTTACTACATTAACGTATCAAATTATGACCTAATATACTTTAATTCCATATAAATTATAATTTCGGTCATTTTCACATAACGTAAACTTATAAATATTCAAGTATGTTATTGTTCAGAAATTAATTTTTTCTAGTATTATGTTCTGATATGCTTAAGGTTTCTTTTTATAATTATTAGGTATTTCATTTTCTATTTATTACGTAGCTAAAAAAATTGTCCATTATTAATAAAGAATTGCATCTATCGCATTTAACAAGTTCGATAACTAATTTTGGTATTGAGATATCTTGGTGTGCATTTAGATAATTAACGAATTTTTCAAAGTTATAAATGCATAGTTCATTTTTATAAATAATTTAATATTACATAATTATCTATCCAAATTTTGAGTTTTTCATTATTATTTTGTTCAATAATACTTATTATACAATAATACATACAACAGAAAATATATTATTAATATATCATCGAGAACTAAATATACAATTATAAAACCAATGTATCTTTATAAAGTTCTACGAAAGGTAAAAAATCACACAACTTTTTTGTATGCCCACAGGCTATAAAGAACAGGAACTATAGACGCTTCTATATATATATCGATATTCCTAACCCCAGTCCAGTCGCGCTTTTGAGTACAATTAACTTAAAAGGACTTTCTACATAATAGATTACATTCAAAAGTTGTAGAATTATGTAGAAAAATATACAGAATTGATTTATAATAAACGGGTATTTCGAACATAATTGGCTGTATTTCGATAATAAGGGCTCGTTAGTCAAGACGGCGGAAATGGGGTTAATTTTTAGGTACTCGTACTCTCTCCTGGTTAGTTCCAAGAACGTTCCAAACTTCAATGATATGAAATTGATCAAAATCTCTAATCCAAAAATTTTCATCGTTATAAAATAGATACAATTTTTGAAAATACAAAAAAAATCATTTACGGGGATGTTGGCACCATTATATTTACCAACATTTACGTATTTTTCATTATTTTTGTTCAATTTTTAATTTTTATTGATTATCTAAATTATTCGGTGTTCTTTGAGGTATTACAAACACTGGATAACTACGAACAATAAGTTGAGTTAAAATAATGACAAATACGATGTACGAATCTGCATTTTGTTCCGACATTCTCGTACAAGAAATTTATGATAAAAATGTATATATTATGATCCTTACAATAAATTTAATTATATATTTATATTAACTACATAAGTTATAATATAATGTGATTGTTTGACTGAGGATGGACAGTGAGGAGGGAGAAGACGGGGGAGTCGGGGGACGTGAGAGAACAGGGTTTTCAAAATAACGTAATTTTTAAAACAACTTTATGTTATTTTAAGGAGGAGCAGTGACGAGGGGGGAGAGGGGTTGAATAGTAAGCCCTCACATATATAACTATATAATATAGGGATATATATCTTTTTAAAAACTAATAATTAATGAAACTTATTATAGCGACACCGATTGGATTATCGAAATCTAGAATTCTTTTTAAATGAATATAGTGCATCACACGTGTTACCACAAAATTCCTCATTAGAAAAAAGTTCACTGGTTTATAATCGGGGTAAAAAATGCGGAGCTCTGGATCGCTACTGATCTCTCATTAACCAAGAGGCTCAGGTGTGTTAACCGCCAACGACCTTGGCTCGACTCGAGGAGGGGGCGGTTTTTTTTCTTCCTCCGCGTGTACATGCTCACCGCGAGCACGGCGAATCGCGATGCTATTGTATCTATATGTATGTACAAAGCGGCCCGGCGTGGTGCGGCGCGCGTTTTGTCAGAAGGGAATTGTATAACGGGCGCTTGGCATATCGCAGCCGACAATACTCGCGTTTGGCTACCCATTGACGTAATACAATTTCGCTGTTACCATAATGTGAGAGAACTCGAGTAGGTTCGCTCTTTTTACAATTTCACTTTTTGCCTTTTACGAGGGTTTTCTTACGCGTTCGTACCTCTTTATGGTTCTTGGGCAAACGATTGATAGATAAGAAATAGGTGAGTGGGTTTAATGCCTTTATAACAATTCCGATCAAAGTTGATTTATGATTCGCGAGAAATTAAATGATAAGTCAAAATGCAAAAGGTGTATAAATGCTTAATTTTTTTAAAGTTGTATTTATAATTTTACACAAACATTATTTATATTTAATACATTAATTTATTTAGTTGCATGATCAGCGTAAACAAAGAAGATTTATATATAGGTCATTCCAAACCATTTAAAAAAATCAATCCGTGGAGGGGGAAGGGTTTTTTTTATGAACGTAGATGTACAAAGAAAGCCAGCAAACAATTGTTCAACTTACTGAGAAAAGTTGTTTTTATGAAGTAGAAAAATACCTCAAAATTTCGTTTTGTTTATTTGCTTTGTTCGGTGGCTACGAATGTTCTACTAACTTGTTTTTTCCACATAAAATGAACATGGCATTTAAGTTTAAAATATACCTTAAATGTCTAGTAATATTGAAGGTTAGGTTATTTATTTACATAATGATGCGTGCATTTGAAAAGTATTATTTATACATAAAAGGTACCAAAGCTCCGAGTAAAATTGAACTATCTTTATTAATGAAATACATGTTATAAATGCAAAACATATAGGGATGATAATTATTTTTACTTTAAAGTCTAAAGTAGAAACAAAATAATGTAAGTTTCAAAGAATTTTTGGATAAACAATAATTGGTAAACAAATATTTGTAGTTTACAATAAACTTTTATTGCAATTTCTTTTATTTTTGGCATGAATCACAACATTGTTGTTAGCTAAGTTATGAATAATTTTAGGAAGAGAAATAATTGCTTATCAAATTTTTTTGTATTACTATTATACACGTATGTCTATATACTCGAAAGTTGTTATTTATTGATAACAATACTTTAATTTTCAATAAAGTAGGTACATTATTAAAAACTAATAAAGTGTACACACAACATATAAATAGGTTCGATTTACTGTCAAATAAATTCATATTTGCTTAAAGCACACTATTAAACCAGATTCTAGTCAGATATTAGCCATAATTTGGCTTATCTATATAGCTTATTAATCTGGCTAATAGTTGATAAGCTAGTCAGGCATGCTGGTTAACTTTCTACCAGGGATGTATAATCACTTACATTTTAATATGAACGCTTCGATAAAGACCTTCAATTCAATGTAGTCGAAAGGTTTTTGACGAATCTAGTGAGATGTTATGCTCGATTGAAAATTAAAAGAAAAATCAGGTGATAAATAGGCGATAGTAACACTGACACACAGTTGGAACAATTTCTTGCATTTTTCTACTGTCGCCTATTCACTACCTAAAATTTTTAAAAAGCCTACCATATCATAGCCCGTACCATAGACTCCAGTGTTTAAAATGGGCTAAAAATTTGTTCGAAAACTTCTTTGGACATCTACTTTCATAACGGCGATTATGACGAAACTATTAGTTTTGACGGCACGTATAGATGCTATTAAGAAGAAAAGTAATAGAAATCTTGTATACGACAAATATACTACTTTACATAGGGTAAGTGAGTCAGTTACTGCGGATGCTTCTATTACTGTACATACCCTAACAAGCTATTAAAACTAAACATCTAATGCGAAATCTCATAAAATATTTATTTTTTAAACGTCAGTTATCATAAAGAAACATTTTGAAACTCTAAAAATAAAATATTTAAATAATATATATTTTTTGTTTATTTAAATTTATTTATATTAAATTATATGGGTTGATCCGCAGTAATTGATGCTTTACCGACTTTATCGATGGTTTCTATTACTGTGGATTTATAGTATCATCGGCAATTAAACTTCATTTTACCGCGTACACACTAATCGTAATATTAATCTCTAAGTATCTAGAATTTTTTTATTTTTGATGGTACATAAGTGAAAGTCTTGTTACTGGAGTATGTAAATTCATATACTTCTACAAAATAATTATATTTAATAAAAAAGGTGAAATTAGATATAGTACAAGAAATCCGCAGTAATGCAAGCGCAGTAATTAGTCATTCCGCAGTATTTGAAACGCAGTAATATATGCATATCCCCAGTAATATAATTACGAATACTTATTTTTAGCATAAAAAGAAATAAATAAATAATTTACAACTTTCTAATGTATCTAGTCATCTAGATTTTAACAAAATCTATAATTTAAAAAAAAAACATGTATTTTTTGTCATATTTTGCCTGTCATCGTGATTTAAAGTTAAGCTGGTAAAAACTCCGCATTAACTACTACACTTACCCTAATATTCAATGACATTAGTAGTAAAAATTAGCACCCTTCATACAATAAATAGATCGAATTTGAGATACAAATTTAAAAATTATGCTTCTCAAATTTATTTAACGCAAACATTGAATCTTATTAAAAAAATGAATTTAATGTTCACTATATGGAACAAAATATCCATGTATATCTGTCCATAATTTTTTTTTGTACATGAATTCAACGTATGACACATACATGCACTTACTAAATCTATAATATGAATTCTTAAATATAGGTCCGTAAATAGCAAAGTATGGTGCCACAGACCTGACCAAAAACTAACAATTTCGTGGTAACCACCCATATAAAAATACCGACGGCCAATTGCCCCCCCCCCGCGATTGATTTTATTAAAAATGATTTGGAATAACCCATATATATTCTTTTTTTCATGGAAATAAATTCGTGTATAGATACAAAAAGTAAACTTAATTAAAGATAATATATTGTATACAAATCAATCAAAATAGCACCTGCTGAACAGAAAATACTCAAATGTTACCGAATACTCAGTCAAAGAAATTATTAATTTTAATATGTGTAAAGCTGATGTAGCAAGAGATAAAGAGATTCAAAGTGATAAAAGAAGTTTTGAATTTCACTTCCCCGTCTCCTTAACGGCTAATAAGACAACCTCCAGATTGTGTTGTAAATACTAAGAAAACCTGATCTGGTCCCTTTTACTTTTTAGAACATGTTCCATTGCAAGGTGACTTGCAAGCCAACTTATACGATAAGTTAATTATTTCTAAACTCACGTATGTTTAGTGATCTGTAACAGTTTTCATTGTCGTTCTGATATTTGAAGCAACTAATAGTCAGTATGTACAGAGCTTAATAAATTTTAATTTTAAATCTTATCCTAATATAATTACCAATTTTAATGTCACGTAGATAGTTTTTAAATAGTCTAATGTAACTTAGCGTGCATGTTAACAACATAGGGTTGTTTCCAAAGACTTATTTAAATTAATTAAAATCACATGCTACTGATCGAGAAAAAGTTTACGTCGGGTCAGTGGCGACCCCAACCTGGAGCTCGACATTCTAAACATGATCTTGATAATTCGAGGGTTAAACCGTTCAAGTGCCTCCTTATTTAGCCTATTATGTAACGGAATTAGGAGCTGGAATCTATTCATGAAATAAGTGCAATTCGGAAAAGTAAGCCTTTGATAAAATACGTAGTTGAAAGGTATTTTCATGACTATAATTATCAGTATCTAAGCTTATATTATAGAAATTGAAAAATAATATTTGAATTACAGCTATTATCTTTTATATGCGTATTTATTAACTAACGTTTGATATATCCCCTTTGATATGGTTATTAAAGTAATAAATTAACCAGAAACGTATATTACCAGTCAAAATTGTAATTTTTATTTTAATTTTTTGCAATTACGTAACTTTTTTTTTCGTAATTGTTTTACAAAAATGTCGAAATAATAATCTGAGAAAACATGAATTAATTTTAATTAAATTTTCTACATGAGAGTAATTGATAATTTTGAAATAAAATTAAAAAAAACGTTTTATAGATTCTGTTTGGAAAAAGCAACATTCGGGAATCTATAATCATACATATAAACATTTATATACACGTATGTCTAATTAGAAAATTTTGTAAATGCTATAATAATGACCTGCTAAAAAAAAAATCAAAACATAAACTTGACATATTTCTTTGCAAAACTATTCGTATTTCCTGCTTCGCTTTCAAGAACACTTTTGCCCGCGTAACACGGCATTAATTTTTAATTTTCGTTCATCATATACGTTTTCAAGCGTACGCACTAACGCGTAAGTATTTGTAGACCATCGACATAAATTTTGCCCTCGCGCGCTTATATAAACTTTATAAGGCGTTGGATAATTGCTAAGACGCGAAAGTGTGCACTTTGTTGACTCCCATAAAGCGATTATATTTTCAAGAACTGTGTGGCCGCTTGAAAATTTCACATGTCATCGATATTACAATTATGTAGTTATATCGCAATTTCTTTTAGCAAAAGTATTTTTCATTCGACAAATCGTGAGCATTTGTTGTTATGATTATAAGAATGACTCTTCATATTTTTCATTTAAGTTTATCTGGTTATTATCCGTGTATGATCAGATTTTATAACTAAAGAAAATATTTCACGGGCCTTTCATTATTGTCTATAAGATTTATACTTGTTCACGGACATAAATTTCCATGGTATCAATACATATATATGTTACAAAATACGTCATAAACATATGAATGTAGCAATGCTAATTACATGTACAGTTTCCTTATTAAAATGTCCCAACCAATACTTTGTTGTATCACTCACGTAGTTATTGCTTCTTACTATTTTCTGCGGTTTTATAAAAATTACAATCGAAATATGTAACTATTCGCCCAGAGCATGACCGGTGGCGCCCTCCGAAAGTTGGAAACTCGGGTAGTATATTTAATATATATATATAGTAATGCTTTACGGTTTCACCTCTATTTCCATTTTCTGTCATCTCGTGCGCTACGATCGTTTCTTTTATCCCCTCCAAGCAGATGCTCATAGCGAATAGTAGGTTTTGATTTTCATATTAACCGTAACGAACGTTATCTATTAAATGAAATATAAAAACATTTATACAATAAAACTTATGAGAGTTAAGTAACTTACAAAGTAAACTTTGATTCGTTTATTATTGTAGTTTAGAAAATATTTTAAGTAATTAAAATAACAATTTATTCAAACAATCTTTGTATTTAATATTTAATTATTATTTAATAAAAGCTTAACTTAAATATTTAAATTGTATAAATATAATAAATAAAAATAAATAATAAACTATAATTCGAAAAATATAGAAAACTCGAATATTTTTTCTACTGTATTAAAATTTCGAAATGCGAATGAAACTTACAATCCCTGGCAAAAATCAAAAAATAAATCCCAGTAACTACATACTACTATAAACATTAAAATAAATACGCAGAAATTATCATTTTCTTAGTATAATTTTTAGCGCACGCGTTTGTGCGGCTTTTCGCCATTTATTTCCATAGCTGCGATCGTCAGACATAAATTAAGGAATAAATCTAGCTCCTGAAAAATTCAACATTTTGCTGCCCACGCTTTCGCCAAAAACGCATTAGAAGGCAAAATAAAAAAGGCCGGTCGAAGCGAAGTATGGAAAATAAAATGTAAACGACGCCGCAACTTCGTCAATATCACAAAGGTGTGCACGAGCGCGCGCGCCCACTCTCGCACCCTTCTTACATCAAGGCATTCCACTACTTCCTCGGTGTTACATACTCTCCACATAGTTCGAAAATTGTGCGCGCACATATACTCACGTCAAACGACGGGCGCAGGCGCGCTCGGTGTAATTTTGCTTATACCGTGTGATCTGTATCTATCGAAACCGATCATATTTCGGTTTCTCTTTTTCCTTTTCGGGCACCCACTACAACCCATTTATCCAATTCGGTTTTTGTATTTCTCTATCCTTATTTTTTCTATTATGGGCGATTTTTACGAAACTTTTAGTTTTGATGGCTTCTTTTATAAATACTATTTAATAAGCAAAATAATTAAAATCTTGTGATAGTATACGACGAATATAATATTTTTACGTAATGTTCAATAACATGAGGTATAAAAATCAGCATACACATGACAAATATGCTCAAATGTCAGCTCCATAGCACATTTTATTGTAAAATTACAGTGATCTTGAGATATATCAACATTTAGACCATATTTATCTAAGATTACATAATTTAAAAAATTGGCTCCTTAAAATATAATATGATAATGTAAACATTTTGTACGCAAGCATAATTGTTAAATATTTAATTTTATCTCTGCATATTTGTGTATCATCCCTTCGCAACAACAAATATGCATGTATATTTGACCATCAATCTATCTTTGTATACATTCGATAAAAAGTTCTTACTCAAAATAAAGACTGCAACTTCATTCGATTGAACGCATGATTTCATGAACCTAATTGGAGAATTTAAAAAAAATTCAAACTCTTCGAATCGGAGGAACATTTCTTCGATTGTACCTGAATATGGCAAATTATGCATGTGTACACGTACTAAATCTATAACATGCATCGATGCGCCCTTAAATGCACACACGAGTCCGTAAATAAAGATGCATGGTACTACAGAGCTGACCAAAAACAGTTTCGTAAAAATTGCCAAAATCTAGAAATATTTTAAACAAAAATTAAAATAACGATTATTATATGAAAAAGGAAAGTAATAACTTCCTATATTATAATTGTATATATATGTGGATATCCTTAAAAAAATTTCTCAATCTACAGTAGGGTGGGCATTAATATTCATAAGAAAAAACTGCTGCCAATTAATTCATTGGTATTTAGCTTCCTCCAACCTTATTGAATGTTGCAATAAAAAATTATCACAATCATACTCTCATAACCTAAATAAGATAGTACTTCTGAAACATCAACTGAAATAACCCACTTGTAGCTAACAATATGATTGTATTTGAATAAAGAAGTGCAAATCTTATTCTCTAGTCAAGAAATCTTTTGTCAATGGACTTACATGTTTTAATGTATCAAATACAGATTACCATAATTATATTTTGTACTTTTCTATATTTAAGATATATACATATATATAACATGCATCGATTATATATATATCATGAAGCTGCTTATTTATTAACTATAATATTATCATTTCTGTAAGCATTTGACACAAAAATATTCAATGTATAATTATCAAACAAAAGTGAATAATAAAATCTATTATTATATTATGAATCTCAACAATAAATAAACTCTTTTTAAAATAGACATAACATTTCGTGATTTTAATTAATTATATGTCCACATATATCTAATTATTAATACTGCTTGAATTAAATTTTTTTCATTAATATTACTTTTATATTACTGCAGTTTAAACATAAATAAAATGTTTATCAATCATGTTTTTATTAAAATTTACATCTTACTAGCTTAAGTTGGTACTTTGGTTACGTTTAAAATATTGTTAAAATCGTTGAAAATAATCTGTAAGTTTAATAAATGAATATTATAACATTATAAAATCGCGTGATTATTCTGCATCTAGTTTATAACTTTTGTAATCCATATAATAATACAATTATTAACTTTATATAAATATTAATATTCAAGGTTCATTAGCTTAAATATAATTAAAATTTGTATCAATCATTTGATTAAAATTTACATCGTATTTTGATATTGTTTCCCGACTTTCTGTCTTTCATTCTGTTTGTTCTTTTTTCTATATTTCTATCCTTTCTAATTATTTGAAAAGTGTATTACGTATTAATTTTTTTATAAAGTTTATAAAATCATTTCATTTATATATGAACTCACATAAAACGTATTTCTGAAACAATAAATAATTCAATATAAGAAAAATAAATGTTGACTTTTTGAATCTTGGAAATTTCCAGATAGAATAATGCGGTTCTTTTTATTTATTACATGAAGTAATTACATTTTTTTAAGTTCATACTAAACCTTGCTTTTGTAAGTGACGAGTAATAATTATTTTATAACTTAACGTTAAATAAATTTTATGAAATGATTTTAAATTATTTGAAATGATTTTAAATTATTTGAAATTGACAAAATTGACATTAAATACTCAGATAACACTTAAAGATAAAGTAATTTAAAAAATCTTCATCCACTAATTTTTTAACTCAAATTTCTTGAATATTATACAGTCGTGTTTTACCAATGAAAGCCTTTTTTTTCGTTTTGTAACGAAAATTTGAAATCAAAAAGAATTTTGAAGATCCGGAAATTCGTTTTTGTTTTATAACGTTTCTTAATTTTTATGATATTTTTGTGATAAATTAATAAATTCTTTGTTCATAAACTCAACTAGGTATTTTATAAATTAAAACTATTTTCTGGTACATATATATGTACATATATATATTTTTCTTATTATTTTATATATTTTCCTTGTTATTTTTCTGGTATGCTATTTTTTATTTAGCATCTAGAATACTGTAATATTATATTTAGATCTTAAAAAATAGTTTAAATATATATTTTATTTCATTCTTTTTCTTACGATTATATGAGGAGATAACGTTAGTTTGTATGTGCATGAAAATCTCAATGACGTAACTAATTGTGTATCAAAAAAGGAATTTGTCATTTTAACTTTTCACCGCAGAATTAAATAGAATAAATAATTTCATATTGGAACTATTAATGAGGTTTGAGGAAGTTTACTTGGTGTCATTTAATTGGCAGAGGCTTTTTCTTCTTGCATCATTTTTCTATCGCAAAAATGCGCAGAACTATAATCAGAATATTTTATGTAATCGGTCATATATTGAAAACGAGAGGTTATAAAATGATAAAACTACGGGTACTGAGCATTATTTTTAGAAAAAAAAACACTTCTCTAAGCCTAATCAAAATCGATTTCCATCAAGGTCTGGACTCTATGTTAGATAGAGACACTGATATGAGATGTCCTCATATTCTCTTTCAATCATGTACTATACAATAATACATGCGTTTAAAATCAAATGAATTATTTTATTATAGTCTTTACTTAATACTTATGTAAAACTGAAACTAAATAAAGTACTCAAAAATTTAGTCCGAAAAATTCATTTTGTATTTTGTAAAAAATATAAAGAGCAAAAATGACTATGCATAAATATGTAAGATGAAACACCTTATGTAGGTTTTTCTAGACAAGTTAAATTAATTATGTTAATTATTAATTTATATATTTGAATTGCTTTGTATTTTAATTAAATATAAATAAAATCTATTTTTAAATTTAAAAAGAGCAGAAACTTTCGATAAATTTAAAAAAATATTAACGTGTTTAGTTCAAAGTAATAATTGGCGCCTATGTCTAATATCTACTGTCTGTTATTTAAATTTTATCTCTTTCGTCTGTGTTTTTGAAAGTGTTTTCTTTATTGTGTTCACTTTACACGTATATCTTTTAGCATAATACTAGTGTACTGAGAAATTGCCAAATGGTGCACCGGATTCAAATAAAAAGTTTTTTATTTTTCTAATGAATTGCAATGACCAGTGATCATGAAGGCACATGAAAATAGTAACAACCTACGAGAAAGAAATAATCGATACCTACTTCCAGCATTTTTTGATGAAAAAACATCATTATTAATAATTATTGATCACTGACTATTAAATAATAGACTTGAATAATAGAACAAAGTACTTTGTTTTGAATATCATTAAAACAAGATCAATAAAAAATAAATTGAAATGTGTTTTGAAAAAATTATTATCGTTTCATATATAAATAATATACTTGGCTTAAGATTACAGAGTTTCAACTAATTAGGTAAACTGTAATAAAAAAGATATTAAAAAATGTCATATTTGAACCAACCAATAAGTATAGTACTTATGTTTACTACTATTTGCTCTTGATCTTAAATTCTACTTTTAGTCCAACATTCTTTTAATTTTTTTCATCTTGAGTATATTCTCTCTCACGCATGTGCACTTGCGGCCTTTAGGCGTAACCGCATTGTTTACGTAAGAAATTGCTAAATCATGCGCTTGTTTTAATACGAAGTTTCTTAGTTTTATAGAAAATCGAAAAATTTCTTTTCAGAGAGTTTTCTTTATTAAATGATAGTATATTATTAATTGTTTGGCATAATCAAGGTGTTATACGTTTATAACACTTTGATTATATTGATCAATATATACTATTCTTTAATAAAGAAAACTCTCTGAAAGGGAATTATTACACACATTAATACTATAATGTATACTACTCGATGAAACAAGCAGCTGATCAAAGGCTATTAAAGTAAAACAATCTCATTAGACAAAATCTGCCTTCAATTATTGCTTTTAAGCACATCTCATTGGAAGTTTGAGCGTTGAACGCGTTCGATCAGATGCTTGTTTCGTCGAGTGTAAATGATTTTTGACAAGAACTAAGCTTGCCCTTATTAAACTGATCCATACTTAAAAGCAATATTTTTTTAATCCTTCATGGCATCGTTTAATTTAAAAGCCATACATTATTTCAAAATCCAGTTAACTGTACCCATTTACGTTATAGTCATAACATTTAACGCTGTTTATAAAAGAAGTCTCAAAACTGTTCCCCATAACAATATATATCAGTACTCTGAACTACACGATGTTCAAGTGGTTACTATTACTCCAAGTGATCTGTCATAGCGTTGCAGGTCCAACATAACCGGCTGCTTCGACTTCGTCGCATATCATAATCCAGCCCCTGCAATTCATACATTACATCTGTCCTCCCGCCGCTGGCACGACTCCGAGTCAAGCCTATTTTCTCACTGCCTTTTTTCCCCGGCCTCTAGCGCATATCCAGCACATAGGTATACACGCACGTGGGGAGTGTGGCTCGCGCCCTGCCCATTGGCCAAAGAAAGAGAGCGAGAGCAAGAAAGAGGCCGCCAGGCGCAAAAGCTGCCGAACGCCACACCGGCCGATTTAACGCGTTATTGCGTGAAAATCGGCGCGATATGTGTACACGTATAAACAGTTCAAATCCAGTGTGTGCGTGTGCGTGTGCACGTGTATACGTGCGATCTAGCTCGTTCCCTTCGATCGGTGCACGGTGCGGCGGCGGTGGCGGTGGCAGCGAAGGCATGGGGCACAGCGAGGGGCAGCGAAGGTGCTGCTGCTCTTGCTCATGGTGGGGGCCCGAGGCGCGCTGCACATACACTTGCCGCGGCTTTTACGGCCCCCTAGAATACGCCTTATTGTTCCCTGAGCTATATAAGGTGATTCCAGACGCCGTAACGCCGTAGAACGCGGCACGAGCAAACCAGCGAACATGAGGCTCTTAGTGAGTACACCTCTCGTACATACTCTACATAGAAGCATTCGTAGTATCAGACTCTCGGCGATGGGGTACACGTGTACTTTGGCACACGCGGAACGAGAGCGCGACGAGTCGCGTAGTTTTGTTTGACGTGTTTTTGAATTTTCGCGGGCTTCTTGTTGTATCGGAGTTACGTTGCTTTTCTGTTGGACGTCGGGAGTTCGTGGGTTCATGGTGGTGGATGACAGATGGTGCATGGGATTCGCTTTGTAAATGTATAAGTTCGTTACGGTTTTGTGCTCGGTTTTTGGAAGTTCGGACGAAAATTTTAACCGAGCGTCTTGGTAAAATTTTTAATTATTTTATTCAATCAATATTTGAAAAAGATTATTACGGGGTTTGTTCGTGAATTTCGCTAAAATTTTAATACTGCTTAAGTTAATCCTTGTATAGATTATTACTAACATTTTTGGTTTTAAATGCTTAATCAAAAAGAAAAATTCTCCTTAATATTTTTATATGTATTGGGTTTCGTTAACAAAAGTTACTTTTTTTCATGAAATATTACTAAAAAATTCTTCTTGATTAAGAAATACTTGTAACAAAACTTTCCCTACTATAATAATAATGAATAACTTATAGTATCAAGTACTTACCTATTGCAATTATTAACTTATTTAATATAAATTACTTTTAACAAATATTTCTGTACCAAACTTTTAAATTAATAAATCCATAAATTTTGCAAAGATTTAACTGCATGCTTTCCCATTTTTTGTAAACAAACATTGGATTTTTAATGTTTATTATTGAATACTTATACTTTCTAAATAACCATGGCTTTTATAAAAAAAAATATTACATTGAAAGCTCGAATGCTACGTAAAATTGCTTGTGTTTATAATGTAGAATAAGTCACGGATGGCAGAGTCATGATGTATGTGATACCTATGTTCATAAGCGTGAACTCGTGAAGTGAGATAATTCAACTCGGTAGCTACGTGAAAAATTATAACTTCTTCTTTTATACAGATTTAATCTGTCTAAGTGAAAAGGCATTATATTAAAATTTCTATTACGTTGGTTGATTCTTCTATATTATTATACAGTTTTAAAGGGTCCTTTTAATATAATTTTCATTTATAAAGATGCAAAAGTTTAATTAAAATATAATATAATCTTTATTTCAGCAGTGCAAAAGTTAAATTGAAAATTAGAGAAGTGCCGTACGTAACAATAAAATTTTTGAATTCCGATATCTTGATGAATTTCAATGTTCTCGAGGTTCCAGTATATAGATACAAATAATAATTTACAACATATCTAGAATCAATAATTGTTATTTTTAATTGAAAACAACGAAGTTGATATTATTATAAATAAAAATAAATTGACCAAATTCTATCATAGGAATAAATCTAGTATTGATAATAAGAGAACTAACTACCTTTTAATAATTATCTATAGTTAAACGATAGTTAAACTCATAATACTTTTTATTTATTAACATTTTTAAACTTTATTAACAACATGCGTTAAATATGATTCATTTTGAAAATTTGAAAAGATAAGTAAAAAATGTACTAGATCTTTAATATATTGAATATTTAAAAAAAGAAAAATATCATAATTACCGGAAAACTAGCAAGGAGAGGGATATACATTTGAGAAAAAGATTTGATCAGTCTTTGAGAAATGTTTTTTAGTACTTTAACTGAATCCCAGCATGCGCAGTTTGATTCAATAAACCCTTATTATTAAATATAAACTATTTTACCTTAAATGTGGGTTATTTTATACTAGAAAATCATCTAAAAGAATATAAAAATGAACGGAAAGAATTTCAGTTTTAATTTATTCCAAAACTATTTTAATCTTTTTTATTTCGCGAATTTTTAAGTATTTTTTGTCACTATGTTTTATCATTAATAACTTTGGAACAAATAAATATTTGCAAGCATTACATGTTTCCAATTGGAGCCTTTTATGTCTTATGGTATTTTATTTTGATCCATTTTTCGACTGTAAATAAAACAAGAATTATACTCAAAAGACGATATATATACTTTATGGTACTAAAATAACTCAAATTATAGATGTAGTAGCACATATGTAGAAAATATAGGCTTATTAGATAAAACTTCGGGTTTAGTAAGTCATGTTTAGATACGAGAAAACATTTTCCAAATCCTAATTAAAGTCCCTTTCCGAAAGACATGTCACTGTCCTTGTACGGAATTCAAATAACCTATATTTTTATATGCATTATTTAAGAAGGACAAACATATCATTTTTTAAAAAAAATTTCTAACAAAAAGTATTAAACCGTTTATTTAAGTAATAATATTTTATTAACCCTTTTATCTAAAGTCTTTTACCATTTTACCTATTCTTTCTATATTTAACAATGATCGATTATTATATAGAACAAATTTTATCCAAGAACTACAAATATTTCTAAACAAAATAAGTCTTTTCATTCAATACTTTTTAAAATACAGTTGTTTCATAGCTATATACTTAGTTTCAAAATAATATGTATACTTTAACACTTTGTGTGTAAGTAAATATACATTTTTTCTAGCATCTTTTTCTTGATTTTTGCGTGGACTGAATAGGTCAACCTCTTTCGTGAAATGCATCTTTCATGCTCCTCGTAATTATGTAGGTAATAAACATAACAAGCGAGAACCTCCTACACCCACTGGTATTCTTATTTGCAGAGTAAATAGTAACTGCCAATGTTGTGCAATACAATATCCTCCTTTGTCAGTCCTATGTAGGTTCGCACAATAGGTTTGATAAATTCTCAGTCAGCAGCAATAATCTATTGTATCCTTCTTGTAGTGTAATAAAAATCAATTTTCTCAAGTAGTAAATTGTATCTAGTTACCAATACATTATAATATCAATCTTAATTCATTTAACTATTTTTTATAAACTAAAAGAAATACATCAACAAACATTGATTTCAGTTAAACTATTCCCTATACTGGTTTATGCACATTTTTCTTTAACTATATTCATTCACAATCTTTACTTGAATATTGAATTATTTTTTTTTATATTTACTATAATAAATGTTATATATAAACTAAAGATTTCTCCAAGCGAAATATTTACAATGAAATTAATTTTTGTTTCTTTTAATGTTCCTTATCGTAGTACTCATATTTGTCATCACGGTACAATACTATATCCCTTGATTTTGAAGAGCTTGACGTTCACAATCATTATCAACGCTAACTTAATCCACCCGCAACCGAAATCCCACAAAGACTGATCTCTAATTCTTCTTGGTCGTTTCAGATTATCTTCTCAACCCTTGCAGTGGCGGTCCTCGCGCATCCCGGTTACCATGGTGCCGACGTGCACTCCTTCCAGCCGTACCACGGACCCCTGGCACCTCTCGCGCACGACGGCCGCGTCGTCGACACCCCCGAGGTAGCCCATGCCAAGGCCGCCCACTTCCACGCCTTCAACGAGGAGCTCTCCAAGTCGGCGCATCACGGCCCGGCCCTCCCCGAACACGGTGGCTACGAGGCCGTGCACCACGCGCCTGCCTACCACCACGCCGAGCCCGAGCATCACGCCTACCACGGACCCCCGGCGCCCCTCGCTCACGACGGCCGCGTGGTCGATACAGCTGAGGTCGCCCACGCCAAGGCCGCGCACTTCCACGCCTACGCCGAGGAGCTCTCCAAGGTCAGCCATCATGGTGGCCACGACGTGGGCTACAGTCATTACTGAGCAGCCGGCGCCGGCTGACCACACGTTCTGATTGAGGATGCGAATCTCTATCATATACATACATACCCACACAAATACACACACACACACACACACCCTCCCGGCAGTCTTAATCGAGCCGCATTTACTCGCACTGCATGTTTGAATCTGCGATCTCCGACTGGGAGGCTGTGCGCCGCGGTAGGATGAGCAATCGTGCCCGCGCTAGCTCTTCAAGATCCTCCCTCGATACTCGCTATAGACGCTGTTGCCGTTCGTTGTCGCTCGTGCGTGACACCGGTTAACCGTAACGTAAGTAGGCGGTCACGTTACGCGTGCTTCTGCAACGTTTCGCGATTCATCGTTTACTGTTGACATTGTCTGTATAATTTTTGTGACACGCCGATGCGACGCGTTACGGGTACTAGTATGTGCGTGATACGGTTAACCGAATCGTTAGCAAAGATTTTCTGTCTCTACTGTTGCGGCACGCTATCATTCCCGCGGTTCGACATTTATCTTTCGAACAGCAGTTACTCTAAATGCCTGAGACCATAACGAATAAACGTGACGCGTAATAAGTAACGTATATAAACGCTTGTGTGAAGATTCGTGATGTTGAAGTTTGATGATGTTGCTAGTGTTGACGCTTGTTATCTTTTCTCTGTCTTATAAATATTCGTAGATTTTCTCTGCCTTTAGAATTTCTTTGTACTCTCTTTCTTTCTGTTGTAACATATGCGTAATAATAAGCGTAGCGCGTAGCGAGTAACATAGTTAATCGTGAACAACGAAAATTCGTAATAATGGTATGATACTGAGAATGTTTCTTGTAACATAAGTGATATTAAAAATTTATGTTACAACAGACACATACGGGTTACGCAACAAATGATTGAGTAAGAGATGGCATGTGTTTGATCAATGTTTGTGTATGTGTATGCTGTTATGATTTATTTTGTTGCATGCGGATTGAATATTATGTACGTTACGGGTCATCTTAAATATTACACGTCTTCAAAAAACAACTGAAAATCGTGCGACGAGTTCACTGTACGTTTTACAATTGGTAACAGAAGAATAATTTAGGTTTGACAATGCGGGCCCGATTTCACATTCTACCGCGACTGCATAGTGTCACAAATAGTGTTTTTATTTCATTACCGCACACGTATAACGAATTATTCACGCAAGTTATATCATACTCCATTAAATGTAGAAACGTGTAGTTTTTACGTGCTTTCCGCAAGACGAAAGGCAATTTTTTCTATCCTGCTTCATCGAACTGAACTGAACGATGAATGGAAGGCGACTTGTGCTTTTGCTTGCTCGAAAGAAACATATTTCACGTACATCTTGTAAAGCAGCATAAATCTCATCGTTCTCGCATTTCGTAAATATTGTACTCAAGCATATATTATCGATGTATATTTTACGAAAAAGCAAATATATTTTTGATAGTAAAAATCAATAACTGCATTTATTTTCATTTCCTTAATTGAATTAACATTTTTAACTCTTATTCCAGATTTAAGCTTTATTGCCATTTATATCAAAGAGCCGCCGACTTGCATTATTAAAAACTTATTTTAGTTTCAATTATAATAATTTGCACTCAACCTTTTGAGTTTTTTAGTAAAGTTTATTCATTATTTATTATTATGAATGGCTTATATATCTACATAAATTATAAACCGTCAGAAATTTCCAAAATTAGTACATTATAATTCTTTCGTTTATTCTTATTAGCTTCTTTACTGGTATTATAGACCATGACAAATAATAAATAATATTTAAATATTTTTATATATTGCACTTCCAAAACAAGACTATAGAAACTCAAAATTTTTGTTCTGCCTACACTACGAAAATTGGTTTAAAAAGGTTAACAATAATAAAGTTCAAGTAAAAAATTTGTATGTCTTAAAAAATTTCCATTATTTGCTTGGATTTTCAAAAACATACACTTTTGAGTTGCCAAAGCCTTTTTTCTAAGGATACGATGTAATGCCATAATACCATTTTGTGCAAAAAAAGAATTTTTTCTTTTTATCGACCATTATTATATGAGGAGTGAGTAAACAAACCCAGATAATTATACCTTTTTAATTATGAGAAAATTAAAAAAAACATGTAGTCTTTTTCTATTGGTTTAAATGGGATAACGTATTTTAGATGCTTTATTAATAGCTAAATTTTGAGTTTAGATAAAAAGTAACACCATATGTGAGAAGATAACAATGTATTACAAATTACAGCAAATCAATTTTTACCATAAGTGGAATTATCCGGTTCAGTTCATCCCCTTCCTCATAAAGTTTACTGTGACCATCCAAACTAACTCATATTATTTAATTAATTAATTAATTATAGATAGAAGATAGTATATATCAAGTAAACGGTTTATCCAGATCTTTTCATTTTATAAATTGAAATTAATGAGTCGTAAAAATATAGTACGTGAAAGAAAGTTTAATTTAAATATATTAATTACACTATTAACTTCTAAGTCTCTGTTTACAGAAAAAAATTGTACTATTCACGCAGAAAGTATACACAATTTCTCATGACGACACTGAGAGAAATAATTAGTAACCATTACTAGACCCTCTAGAAAATCCAATATGATGTAGGAACATTTTATTCATTACTACGAAATTTAGGAATGAATACTACACGTCCTGTTTTGAGTGCCAATTGTATCTTATTTTGGTTATACGAAACTCAGTACTAGACATTCTTATAATACTTACTATCCTACTAAGGAATAGATACTATATGATTACTTATATATAAAGGTTACTTATATACACTGACAAATAGGATTATGTATCAAACCAATAATTTTATATTTATATGATAACTATACCGGTATTGCTTGAGTAATCATGCATATTGCTGTCGTAGCTATATTATGGTTGTCGGTGATAATGTATCGTTGTCACAGCAAAATAAAATAGTTAGGAGAGCAATAACAAAGTATTGTTGCAGCAGCAATACATAGCTTAGTTTGATCAACCAGATTAATTTAATTAATTAAAATAATTGAACTCGGTCCTAGGTTGGCTGTGTTTCCTATTAGAGAGTCTAGTAATCATTCCTACCTCCTAGTAGTAGCCGCTACTACTTTTTTTCAGTGTATATTATATTTTTAAGCGAATTTAACTTTTGCGTAACTGACGTAATCATGCAAGGGAAACGTAACCTACTTATTATTTTCAGAAACCGGAAGAAGAATCACTTCCGCTATAGATGAAGTGTGGTAAATAGTTTTACGTAAAATCAAGTCAATTATAAATCGGAATTCCTATGATCAGTTTCGCGCCTACGGATACTTTATTACATTATTCACGGTCCACCTATCAATGAGTACTTTATGGTGAGAAATTTGCAGTGGCTCATACGTAGAAGCCTAATGTATGAAACATTACACCATAAGAATTAAGATAGTGAAACCGTCTAACATATAGGTTAGTAGAAATTTTCGCAAACATAGTCATTAATGTCTAAAATAATTATTCACTTAATAAGGAGTCTTTTAATTGGAAGTATTTTAGATTTATTCTCTATAAATTATTATTATGCTTTATAATATTTGTAAGATGCATATGTAGTAATCTATTACACCGCTTAAATTACATTTTCTTTTCACTTTTCTTTTTAATAAGTACTTTAGTGCGTTATTTTATTGCATAAACGTTAAAAATAATAACAGCTATGTTATATCTTATAAAATAATCTAAAAATTTTATCAAACTATCATATGATTTTGAAAATACATTTTTGCATTAGATAATATTAATTTTAATGCTCACATTGTATCCTCTGACGTAAACGTTACTTTTGGTTTTTAAATTAATTTCATTATCATTTTTAAATAAAAAAGTTTGATATAAAAACTTAATTTCTTAAATTCTTGTCACTAATTTAATTGCATCCTATGTAGCTGTTGTACTAAAACGCTAAATAAAGCTATATGTAACTTATATTGTCAACCCTTTTTACTGATATCAAATCCTGCTCAATATACAACAAAACAAGGAACATACTAGGTCCAGCATTTTATTTAATCATTTAAAAATAAACTATTGTAAAATTATAAAAATGCTTCTAATGATATATGGGTGATTTTCAGAAAACTGTCACCGTTGATGTTCCCTTTTATAATAAATGTTATTAGGAAGCAAAATAATTGAAATTGCATGCAATACACAGGTCAAATATACCCAAAATGTCAGAACCGTGGCATGTCTTTATTGTAAAATTACAGTCAGTTTAATATATAACTACCATAATGAAAGATTAAAATAATTTAAAGATTGCGCTTTTGTAAATATACATTTAAAAGTAAAGATTTTGTACCAGAATTATTAATTATCTAATTTAATCTCTCAACGCATCACTTAAGGAGGTTAAGAAGTTACACAAAAATACAGAGAACTTAATAAAATTAAAAACTATAATTGTTTAGAGTATCATAAAGTTGCCTGAATTTTTTCAATATTTTATACCGCACATATTTTGAAGATATTTTAATTAGAAGTTTATATATGGGCCGTTATACATGGACTTTTATGGAGCTCAAGTCATAAAAACAGATTGACATAGGGTGCGTTCTGGATAAAAATGCAGAGACAATAATGAAAAACTACATACTTATTAAGTGAATATTTAGAAAGCTGCATGCGAAATTTCAACCCGTGTACCGCATTTAATTTGGAGAAATCAACAATAACGTAAACAAAAAGTAAAGCTTGTGGGCTGCGCGAGGTGGTGCACGGGGAGCAAAATGGCACGCGGTGAAAGGGGGAGTCCCTCTCTCTCTTCCCCGCACTCAGTGATACTCCTGAACCTCCATAAAATGTGTTCTATACAAAAATGGTCAGCACCATGTATCGGGATATCCATGTATCTTTTTCTATACATTAATCTTTTTAACCGAATTAAAAAAGGAGGAGGTTCCATATTCGATGCGTATGTTTATTTTTTGCATTTGATAGAGTGTCTCTCCAAGATGGTTCCATAAAAATTTTGACCCGTACTAGGCCAGTGCATCGTTAATATATACGAGCAAAAAACTATTTATTTTCTTGGAATATGGACACTGAATGAGTACTCAGGAACAGCAAGAATGTTTTTAAAATTATTATTGCAATTAATTGAGGGTTACCCTAGATGGGTCCGTAATGAAGCTTTAACCGGTACTGGGCCAGTGCAAGCCCAGAACAAGTAAGAATGAGAACACTAAAAAGAGTTAGATAATAATTTAAAAAAAAAATTGAACTGACTTAAAAACACTCTAAAAATAAAATATAATAGTTATTGTAATAAAGAGATTAAGAGAATAATACATTTACGATAAAATATTTATTATCGTCATTGAATAAAAAGTCAACAAGTTTGGTTAAATTATATATTACACATCATAAACTATCCGAATGAATGCCAATGAATACATATTTTTATTATTTTTATCAGTAATTATAATTTTGTAATATTAAAAAAAGTTTTGCTTAAAACATGTTAGAAACATGTTTTGAAATATAATAAGTTAAAATACACTATTTTTAGAAAATGTCCGTATGGATGTGTATGTGTGTGCGTGTGTGTGTGCGTGCGTGCGTGCGTGCGTGCGTGTGCGTGTGTGTGCGTGTGTGCGTGTGTGTGTGCGTGTGTGTGTGTGTGTGTGTATGTATGTATGTATGTACACGGAGAGAAAAACTCGGCTACATCTGCCGGAGACCCCGGCACTTACAACCTTAGTGGCTCAAGCAGTAGAATGACATGATCACCAAGCAGTGTCGGCTGTGGAACAAAGCAGTTATAGCTTTGCGATTCAGAAACGGGTTACTGTTGGGGAGCGAGTCAAGCTAAAACTGCTTTGTTCTACAGCAGCGCTGGCGGTGTGATCCTACCGCTGATTTGACTTACCACAACAACGCTAATACGGCGGAGTTCTTCTCTCCGTGTATCCATCTGTATCCCGAGTAAATAATCCACGGTTAAATTACCTGATTCAGGGCTCATTGGATTTGCTTTTTTTTAAGGAAGGCAGCTGAAAACAATCTTTTTTGATTTTTCGATGTCTTTTTGTTCTTATAGTGGTTCTTCGATTTTTGAGTTTTAGTTTTCCGTTTTTTTTTGTATGTTTAAAATAATATTATCTATTCATTTTAAATGCATTTTAAATAGCATAAAATTGTCAATCTTTTCCAATCCGAAATTTAAAAAAAGTCCTTTCCCTGTTTACGTTATACACGGAAATGTTGTTTTTTGATTAAACGGCCATATCTATAAAAAATATGTAGGAAAATGTTTGAAAAATTTTGAGCTGATTAGGAATATGACGAAGAATTTCAAGTTTTTTTCCTTTTCTTTTTCTGAAAAAAAAATCATTTTGTGAAAAAAATCCTTTTCTTTGTCGTCCATTTACTTGAGTAAAACGGCTTTAATTTCGCTGAAAATTTTCAGAATGGTAGCTTTTAGTAATCTGTTGGCTAAGTTCTTTGCCCAGATCACGAGGACTTTTGTTTCTGATGATATTTAAGGTTGTCTTATTTAAAAAAATTTGTTGATCGCTCATATCTCGAGACCGGTGCCGGTGCGGTCATTCTTTGTCAACCAAAGCCCATTTTTTTGTTTCTTAATAAAGATTCGGAAATACAAAGAAATTTTAATATTTATCGACTCGATTTTATTTTATAATGATTTATCTATTTTACGATATTCAGAAATTGATGAGGTAAATTTTTTAGGTATGTAGAAGTAATATGATCGATTCAGTGTAAATGCATTTGAAAAAGTATACAATTTTTGGATATACTATATTTTTTTAAGACTCGTCGATTCGTTTTTGTTTTATTATTTCTTTTCATTTTTATGATTTTTAAAAAAATTTTAAAATCAATTGTATTTGATTGAAAGTTGATAATTGGGTATTTTTGGGGTTGGGTTTCTATACGCTGGATTGATTATGCATTTTCTAACAAATACTACATTCAAAATGGTGGATTAAAGTTTTAATATAAATCGGATTTACTTGACGTTTATTAATGTGGAGACTTCGGAGTCGTTATGTTATTTTTTGGTCCACAATGATGATGATGATGGTGATTTTTTAAAAGAACCAAAAACGCGAGACTACACGACAGATGCAGCTCAAACCGACCCACTAAAGCCTACCACCCATTCCTCTTCTGGCAGAACCCATCTTAGACCTGTTCATCACAATGCTCAAGGATGGTGCCATTCTTGCGTCGAATAGACGACCGCTTCTTTCTTGATCTTAAACAAATTGATGTTCGTTTGATCTATCACGCCACATTTACACGCGTATTCGAACCGGCGCTTCTTCATCTTCGTTTGGAAAGGGGAAGTTTCCTAGTCCCTCCCCGCGACATTCGTAAAAGCGGGAAACGTACGTCATCCGGTTCGGAAAACGTTTCGGCATCTCCCACCCCAGCCATTTCTACGGGGTGGTCCGCCATCTCTGGGTTATGATGGGATGTCGGACTCATTCCCGGCGCTACATTAATACCTTCTTCGATTGCTCTATCCAGGTATCTCTTCTTCTCTCGTAAAACTGACTCGGCGAATCTTGCCGTGGCGGCCCACTTATCCTTGGCGGACAACATTTCACCCACGATGGTTTCGGGCGTGAATTGTCCGACCAAATCGAGAAGAGCTGTCCTTTTTCCGTTCCACTGCTCGCAGATGAAAAACGCGTGGAACGCATCGTCGCAATCAGCGGAACAAAAATTACACTTCGGGCTCTGAACCTTCCCCGTACGTTTGAGGTAAGCGCAGAAGTACCCGTGATCACTCAAGAATTGGGTAAGGTAGTATCCTACCTCCCCGTTGTCTCTGTTTATCCAAGGGGCCAGTTGGTCTATCTAGCCTGGCTGTCCATTTACCCTTGGTTTCGTTTGTCCAGGATTGTTGCCACGTTGCCATGTACGCTCCCATCCCTCCCTGTGGACGGTTGTTCTGTCCTCTGTTGGTTCTTCCTTCTTCCATAAGTAGATTCTCTTGCGCTCCTTCGCATTTTGGTCGATCGGGATGATTCCAGCAATAACTAGTACTGCCGGTCCCGAGACCGTGCGATAGGCGCTAGAGACTCGGAGAGCTCCTATGCGTTGAACGGAATCAATTCTAATACGGTATGACTCCTTATCCATTGTATCAGTCTATATTTCAGAGCCGCACAATAGGATGGGTGTGATGAGTAACATGAGCAGCCGTCGCTTGCTCGCTTTGGGGCCACTCGTGTTCGCCATGAGACGGCTCAGTTGTGTCGTCTTTGTCGCCACTTTGCCCGCTGCATAGACCAGGTGACGAAAGAAGGTAAGCTTGGTATCTAGTTTGAGTCCCAGATACACAGCCTCCCTTCTCGTCAAAACCTCCGTCTCTCCCACTTTCATGGTAAAGATGGGGTTTATCCGTTTACCGGTGAAGGGCACGATCTCTGTCTTAGCGGCTGCCAAATCGACTCCGTGTTCCCGCACCCAGCGCGAGATCCTGCGCATCACTTGGTTGAGCAGGTATTGTGCTCTTTGAAAGTCCCGCGCGATGATGACTAGAGTGACATCATCGATGTACGCTATCATGTACACTCCTTCTGGCAGCCCAAGCCTGAGCAGGCTGTCGTACAGGATGTTCCAAAAATCTGGACATTGCTGTTTTTACCCAACACTACCAGGACGTCGCAAGACCTGTTTTTTCTGACATAAATATCAGTGGTTGGGTATTCGGCTGAGACCTTTTCGCGGATATTTGTAAGAACCTCTGCGTAGCTGACTCCATTTTCAGGTCGAATCAGGACAGCCTTGGATCACTTCCTAGGCGTCCTCCTCTTTTCTTCTTTAGAGGCTTTTGAGCAGCCTCGCTCGTCTTGTTAGCCGGTGTTCTGGCTGTTAGGGGCTTCTGTTGTTGCGGTTTCTGCTGCAGTTATTTTCGCAGCTGCTGGCGTTTTTCTTGTTAAGGCCGCAGTTGTTCTTTTGCATCGTGCGTAGGGGGGCGGGCCGAAATAGCTATGAGCGGGTACACACTCGGATACTTTGATCCTACCCCAGATCCCTGAGGCCCAGCCTTCCTTTTCCCGGTCCCGGGAAACACGAACGAAACAGGGCTCGCCCGGAGCAACAGGGGTCCCGATCTCCCTGCCCAATACGCACTTCCTGATCCGGGTCCGAAGCGGCCGGCTTCTGATCTTGCGCTAAGACAAACTGGCTCGGCAGAGCTAAGCTGACATCAGCCCATGGGAACAACCGACATCATGATAATGATAATGATAACGATAACGATGACGATGACGATGACGATGACGATGTCGATGACGATGACGATGACGATGACGATGACGATGACGATGACGATGACGATGACGATGACGATGACGATGACGATGACGATGACGATGTCGATGACGATGACGATGACGATGACGATGACGATGACGATGACGATGACGATGACGATGACGATGACGATGACGATGACGATGACGATAATGATAATGATAATAATATTAATCAAAATGATAAAATGATTTAAACGGTTATATTTCGGTAATTTAAACAAAGAATTTCATATTGAAACAATTAATTTAGTTGGAGGAAGCTAAGTGCCAATGAATTGGCAGCAATTTTTGTCACTGTCCAAGTACAGGTCACAATTTTCGTTTTGTCGAAGTACTGGCCACTTTACCTTATTTGGAGTCGGCGCCAGAATTCACACTATTGCGTTCAATTACATTTTATGATTGAATATAATTTACCATGGCATATATTATTATTGATATAGTAAAAGTCTAGTAATTTGCTAAAATTATTGGCGCCGACTCCAAATAGTTGTATTTTTAATTCAAATCACCAAATTGTTGACTTTTTATTCAATGAAGGTAATAAATATTTTCTCGAAAGCCTATTGTTTATTAATCTCTTTATTACAGTAACTATTATTTTTTACTTTTTAGAGTCAAACTGATCGGAGTTTTTTAAGTTTCATTGTGTTCAAAATGCATATAATTATTATTATACATAATCGCGCTCGCCTTTTATTTGTATTGCTTCCCGTTGGTATGTCATTATATACAAAAAAGAAAAGGAAATATTAATTTAAAATAGTTAAATAAAAGACACTCTAAAATCGTGATATATAAAAAGAGGAAAAATTATCAATAACTTGGAACAATGATAGATTAATTGGCAAGAATATCAAATCTGTTGTATTGTTGTTATCTTATATCACTGCTTTAGACCTAAAGAACCGGGTGAAAAGTGCTGGTCCGCCACATATGTAACAAAACATCTTTCCACTTTGTCCAAAAACATTATAACTTCATTAATTTGTTTTGTCATGATTAAGGAAGGCAACAAACAAATTTTAAACATTTTTAAACGCCAATATTTTTGTTTAAATGTCGTTATCATAAAAAATGTTAAATATAAAACAGTTGTAGTTTTTCATGATCTACAAGCCTACCGTGAAAATTTTTTGTATATAATGTATTAGAATCCAATTGTAGCCTAAAAATCGATTTTTTATGCATTTTTTTGCGCTTTATTTTTTGTTTTTCTCGACGAAATGTATTTAAATGACATTAACGTAAAAAAATGTTCAATACAGAAAGGTTTTTTTTTCAAGATCTACAACTTTACCGTTGAGAATCTTTGCATAAAATATATTGTAATCCAATTATGGCCTAAAAAACGATTTATTATGCCTTTATTGGGCTTTATTTTTTGTTTTTCTCGACAACCTTTGTTTAAATGATGTTTACGAAAAAAATGTTGAATACAAAAAACGTGTTTTTTCGAGGTCTATAACTTCACCGTGAAAAACGTAATATAAATATTAAATTTATTCAAGATACAGCTAAAATTCGATTTTTCAAGATCTTTAAAACCTCTCCTAGATGAAAATATACTCATCGGATATGGCTGAAAATAGATACGTCAGCTTCTTATAATGTGTTAAGTAACCTCTATAAATTTCAGCCAGTTTCACCGCAGCCTCGTTGAGATATTGCATAAACTTGATTACATACATAGATACATCCATACTCTAGTCTACTCTATTAATAGCCGTGAATCCGATTAAGGACGCCTATGTGCCACTATACATCATACATCGATACATACATTTACTGGGATGCTTGAAATGTGTTCCTATAGTGTTAAAACATGTTTTTATGCATTAATTTGTTAGTTTTAAAGATATTACACTTTTTGCGATGACGAAAATATAAGGCTCTTCCTTGGAGCGGTCGTGCCTAAAAATTCAAAGAAAAAGTAAATTTAAATCTTAATGAAAAAAGAACGGAAAGTTTCCTCTTTAAAAAAAGGTAACTTTTAATAATTATAAACCGAACGCGCCTACGACTGTATCTCTAAGAATACGTGGGAAAATATAATTTATAGCACTGCGTAACCTCGATGCGCTCGGGCGCTAACCTCACGGTGAAGTAAAGGACTGCTTATATCACGGATAGGCGTGACATGGCGGACTTAGGGCAGGCAGATGCTACAAAATAGTATACGATGCTTGTGACCTAAGTTGGCAATTTATTACACGGCGCGACGGTATCGTAATGTACTATTGTTAAATCTATGATGGAAAATCGTTAAAAAAATTTAGATGGTTAGGAATTCAGCGAATCTACGAAATAATATCTGATTATATTTAATTTAAATATTTAAATAATTTTAGTAAAGTACATACAGACAAAAAATTGCTGTGATAAGGATTATTACTTATCGTTGTGTACTTTTAATAAAAAATTATCTTTTGATAAACTATCAATGATAAATCAGCACACATTTTTTGAGATTCTAATTAAAAAGAGATATAGCAATTTAAACTTAATTTATTGGAATAAAAAATTTTATATTAGAACAATTAATTTAGTTTGAGGAAGCTAAGTGACAAGGAATTGGCAGCGGTTTTTTCGTTATATTTTGATAAAATATTTAAATTTAACGAAAAAAATATGTAATATATAGTAAATTATATATCCCAATAATGTTTACTTTTTTTTATTAAAAAAATTTTATTACATAAGTTGGAATATGCCGATAAATTCAATATTTAGCTTCACAAGACACTATGTTTAAATAATAAACGAGCCGCTAGAAGTCGATAAAAAATTATGTTTGTATAAAAAATGCTGGTTTATATTGATAATTGTTTTCTGAAACTGGAATATGTATTACATAACCCATCTAATGTGACGACAACTGAAATGTAGACTATATAGCTATTATAGACCTTCATAAATACATATACTTTCGATAATCACGTTTAATTAAGAACCTCCTACGTCGCGATCCCTTATAACGAGGAAGCAGGCTGTCGAATCGTTACCCGGATGACATGGTATTTGCAGCGTAACGAGACCGAGCCAAAGTACACAAGCACCCGTGCATATCGTAACACCTAGTAATTATAGTGGTCGGTCACGACAATCAATACTTGCCGCGGACCACACAGCAGCAGATCCAATGGCATCCAACGGCCTTACAGCCCGCATGCGGGTATAATACGCGGAGGCTAGGCTATATATGGACCACACGAGAAAAATGTAAGACCGGCAGAGCACGGCATAGAGGGCAGAAAAAGATAGCAAAAAGAAGGAATGGGAGTCCGCGGCCCGAAATCATAAATCTTTGCGTTATGATGTCGTCGTCATGCATGCACTAGGCGTGACCATGTTATCAATCACTTTACATAACGAGAAAGCCGTGCGCGTACGTACGTATGCATGTACGTATTATAGAGCAGTGTAGGTGTGTGCAGGCCGCTGATAACAACAAACACGAATTGTATAACGGGCGTCACGCAATAGGATGCAGATCTCGTTCGCGAACTTTCCAAACGGCCCAATAAACCACCTTGAGCGCAGGCGCCGCCGCACGTTGATCGCCAAGCCCACTCAGAATACGTATACGTAGATATATATATGCTGAGCGAGAAGCTCGAAGAAAAGGGAAATGACAATAAGGTGTAGAGGCGGGTGCGGGGGAGTGCGAGTACGATCGAGGGAGAAAGAATGGAGGCGAAAGAGTTAAATGGGCGGGAGAGCACTCAAATCTTAACTATTCTTGAATTATTCAGATATTTTCTTTTGCATGTTTAACAATCAATCTAGGTAAAGTCTACGAATTTCAGTGGAAATTCGATAAGATATAGTATAATGTGAATATCCCAGTTTTTAATTATAAGCAGTTATTTCTTAAGCAATGACGTTAAATATATCAAAGAAATTCCAAACAACGATTTCAGAGCTTTCAAAAGACTTAATATTAATAAATGTTAATTAAACAAACGATTTAGTATCATCGTATATTTCAGTATTTATCTCATTTTACTCCTGATAAAAACGTGATCTTATTATTTAAATATCTGCAACATTTTCTACTTATAATCGGTTGTCTTTTGATTTAATTAACACGAAAAAGTACAGAATACGAATAAGTTTTATTATATACTGAAAAAATACAATTACAGTGTTATTTTTCTTATTACCTATTACATAATATTTTAAAATAATTTGAGTGTTAATTGATTTTATGTTACAATATTAAACCCACCCGTCATCAACAATTACGAAGAACTCTAATTGTTGTAATGTTGTTGTCTTAACCAAAAACAACAACCTTTTAGAGAGATGTTTTCTCAAAATTGAGAATTAAATGAAAAAAATTAAAGTTACTTCTACTATAATTAATAAATAAAAAATATTTATAAAAAATGTATATAGTAGCGGGCGAAATACGACCCTTATATACTAAATTTTCAAATGGATATTTGTTTAGAAAGTTTAAATTCCAAACAGAAAAGTGTACAATGCATTATATAGAAATAACAGAAGAGAGTGCTATTACAAGAACAACAAATCAGATTAATATTTCTTAGAAAATTTTCAATAAAAAAAATAAATGTACTAATTCCAAAATACTAGAGAAATCTGAATTCCAAAAGATAAATCTCCAAACCAATAGTCTCAGGGTAATATTTGACTACTTTTGGCAATTCAAAGTCTAAATTATAGGAATTCTCCGCTTTTTGGCATTTGAATCTTGTATTTTCTATATATTTGTATGAAAGTTTTTCTGAAATTCGTTATCTAATTTTGTCGTCCTTCTTACGAATACAAGTTACAATTCTACTTTGCAATAATTTGGAATTTACAATTTTGTAGTTTAAAAATATAACATCCTGTTTTATTATTTCTAAAAATATGTCCTTTTGAAAAGGTGGGGGGTCTCTAAGGCCGGTTTTTGATCCAAATTAGATTTGATCCAAAAAATTCGAAAAGAAATCCTACGGTGTCTACTAAAAATAAGAAATCAATTCTACCCTAAACTGACCACCGCCACCACCCTTCCCAAAAACTTATATATGTATTTTCGTGTATTTTTCATCGGCTTTTTTACAGTTTGACCTTCAAATGACCTTGAACCTGATGTGATGGAGGTCAACGGACCTCGGATTCGGAATCAGCAATCCTAAAAGCCCCAGGATACCCTAGTCAAATCTGGTGATCAAGCTTACATATTTTGTATTTACATACCCTGCACATAAATAATTAATAAACCACCTCCTCCACCCTCCTTATGGGGGGTGGGGGGGGGGGGGTAAAGAGGCTAAAAATGGTGAATAAGAGTGAAGGTAGTTCATAGAGAGGTCATAGTGTACATTATTAAGCAAATACAAGTTCGACAGTGTCGAATCTTTCCAAAAACGCTGTATACAAGTGGTGAAGTTTTCATTTTTTGAAGAGGTAGTGGGGGTGAATAGGGGGGCTGGGGTGATCCGTTTAGGGTGGAACAGACTTTTTATTTTTGGTAGATTTTGTAGGAATTTTTTTCGAATTTTTTTGGCCCAAATCTAATTTGGGTCAAAAACCGGTCTTAGAGACCCCCCACCTTTAGTAGTCTGGTAAAATAACCCCACTCTGAGCATACTATATATATTGGACCTTATTATAACAATTAATGTATATTATTACGAGTATTTAATTAACTTTAGACCAAATGATTAATTATTCGTATCACGAAGAACTACTAAATTGATTTCTCTCCTACTATAGTGAAGTCAATTTTCACTGTCTGTCGCACCGGGCCTTGTCACGGACCACTAATCATGAACTTTGTGCCGCTTTCTTTGATTCCGACAAAATGTTTCTTTCTTTGAACATTTTTGCGTGACTACAGTCATTTAATTCTTCTTTATAAAAATTACATTCTATAGAACATAAAACGGGAAATACAAAATAAGACGACCAAAAAAAAAAGTTCAGCCCATATGTACCTATCAGAAGAAAATAAAATCTAACTAAAAATCAACAGAATTATTAATAGAATATATTATACTCTATATTCAGTAAATTTAAAATGTCTTGGAACTAAATCATTTTTTGACTAATCAGCAATTTGCAGGTCTTTTAGTTAAAATTATTCAGCATCTTAAAAAATTCTCTTACCGTTAATAATTTCACAATAAACCTTAAGCATGTCTAATTATTGACAACCGTTGATTTCAACACTGCTAAGTGCATATTATTTTCTCCCCCTCTCGAGCGAAATCCCTCACAGAAAATAATAACAGCGCTAGCTCCTGGGACTCCCCTCTCGCTGCCAATAAAGAAAGTAAAATTCCAACCCCGTCGAGCAGCAAAGTGCACATTGTTCGTGGCGAGCAAGTGCAATACAAGTGCAGTGCAAGTGATCTCGATGTCGGGGAGATGGCCGAGCAGGTATATACAGCAGAGAAACAGCGCCGCATGCCGCGGGATCGAGCGGGGCACGTGCGCACGGTGGTGGGGGTAGCTACACGCGACCTGGTCGACGAACCAGGACGCGGGACTGCGCGCGCGCTCTATACAGCGTTGCGTTGCAACACCGCGCGCATTGCCGCCGCTGCACCGATCGCTCCCGATTATTATTGTTCGCCGAGCTCCCGAAGCCGACGGACATGTAGCTTAGGCACTGCGCTCCCGCGCGAGAATCCCCCGCGTGTAAGCAGCTGTCCAGCGAGATTTGTCCGGGCGTCTGTATTAGATCTGCGTCCTGTCTCTGTTTCGTTGATTCCTGTCGAGGTGAGTCGGTGCGCGCCCCCGGATTCAGGATATCGCTCGTTGATTTGGATAATATCTGGATTGATATGTTCGCTGTTACATTTTGTTTTTGCTCTAAAGTTATATTGCACGCGTGTGATGGATAAAGTGTGTCGGCGTTTGGAAGTTACTAAAATTGTTTAATTGGAGGACTGGATGCAGTAACGGGACTAGCACGTTTTTGCATGATTTTTATCTCAAATAGTACTGCCCGATTGAAGAAATACAGGGTATTGTGTTGTTAAACTAGCTAATGTTGTCAACATTATATTTTTTGCTTCTTTATCAGAACATTATTATTTGAAATAAAAATCACCTAAAACAGTGCTAGTCCCGTTATTGTATCCGGTCCTTTTGATTAGGGTAGCTACATGAACAGTTGTATTTACATTTATCATTAGTCGCATTTGAAACGAAGTACGTATGCTATAAACTGAATGTCATCAAAATTATATTATTACGTTGTACTTTATAGTTGTTAAATGTTTTTATGACGCATGAATTAAGAATAATAAAATATTTAAATTAAAATCATTTAGTAAAATGTGAAGTATTTTTTATATTTTAATAATATGGAAATGTATTCTAGATACTTTATGATTATCCTTGGGAGAAAAAGAATGAATTCTGTCTAGAAAATCGTTAAAAATTCGGCACATTAACTAGAATCCAGCTATAAACCTGGCAAGATATATCAAAGATTAGCAAACATACTATCAATAAATTTATTTTATTTATATTTGTTATAAAAAAACTTACTAAATACATTAATCTCATAATATAGAAAATACTAGTTAATACTTTTGTTATAAGGTCATTACAGAATAATGAATGGACACAAATTTAACCTTATTCTTCAATTTTACTACTACTTTATAGAATCCGAAAAAATGTTGTTGTATTGTGTTATACTGACTAACCGCCGCCAATTTATTGACATTTAGGTTCCTCAAACTTAATTAATCGTTTTCATATAAAATTATATGTTCTAATTTATGAATTTAAAGTGCTATAGTTTTTTTAATAATGTGACTCAAAACAACAATATATGCTGTATTTAATTTACATAAGACAAATTATCAAATAAATTTTTTTTTTATTTACACCATTTGTTTTCAAAATATAATATTTTATAGAAAAATAATTTTCTTGTATAACCAAACACCAACGATAGCTAATACAAAAATTCTTGCACCATATAGCTTATCAAGCTATTTCATAAACACTCAGATTTAATTCATCCTAGTACATTGTAGGTACAAAAGAAAGTTACAAACTTATGCACATAAATTAAATTATCGCTTTCAAATATTGAAAATTAGAAAAATCTTTATAAAACACAAACTAATCGATAAACCATCATAATTCTTTTTCATTTAAAAAAATACACAAGTTTAAATATCTCGCGAAATAAAAAATCGCTGCCAACTGCTTTAGTAGAATGCTTTGTCAAAAAGAGGTCCTGAAAAATCGAGTTTGAGAATTTCATAATTAAAATTTGTTTTAAATAAAGTAATCCTAATATTAACTCAAGCACTGCCAGTTAGAAAATTTAATAACTTTAATTAATTTTCAATATGTCTGAACGCGGAAAATTCATTACGTCTTATAAGATATAGATTGAATGAGAATTACGATTTTTACAGACATTTGAAATTAATATATTTTTTGTTCCACTGAAATAGCTTCCACATGACTGTTAGATATACTAACGAAAAGGAAATTAAGTCTTCTTTTTGAAAACGTACATATTTGTTTAATATGTTTAACGTATACAAAACAAACAAATTTTATTGCGTTTATTTTTATAATTTTTTTAATTTAGTATTCTTATTTTCCTGCTACTAAAATAGCTTTAAGGCGATTGCTAGATATACAACTTGGAAAGAATTTACGTCTACTTTTTGAAAAAAAAAATGTTATAAGTAATCGTTTATATATATATATATATATATATATATATATCTATTGGAACGAACTTATATCTGCCTTATGAAAACCTACATACTTTTAACATATTTAACGTAAACAATGACAAGAAAACCGCTGCCAATTCATTGGCACTTAGTTTCCTCAAACTAAATTAATTGTTCCAATATAAAATATTCTGTTCTAATAAATACATTTTAAATTGCTATATCTATTTCTAATTAATAGCTAAAAAAAGTGTTCTTTTTTATCATTGATGGTTTATCAACAGATAATTTTTTACTAAAATTACACAACGATAGGTAATCATCCTTATCATGACTATTATTAATTAGATATTAGTACGCAGATTCACTAAATTCCTAAACATCTAAAAAATTTTGAACGATTTTATATTTTTTCGTGTGTAACAAAAGAACGGAAAGAGCTTTTCCAAAATTTGCTGTTGTAGAAGATAGGTAATTTTATGCTTTTTTCAAAGCCATTTACATTGAACTGATCATAATATTTCTAACATACCAAAAGACCTGAAAAACTAAAACTCAAAAAACTAAAAATCAAAACATCGTTATAAAATAAATACAAGTCAATGAATCTTGGAATTTCATTAAAATTTTGAATCTACATTTAAAAGCGAAAAAATGAGCCCTTTTTGGTAAAAAAAATGTCCGCACCGTTCTCGAGATATAATCAATCAAATAGAAATTTCAAAAAACACATAACCTCAATATCTCAGAAAATAAAGGATCTCATGATCTGAAAAAACACGCAGGTCATAAGATAGTAAAAACTTACTATTTTGTAAAGTTTCCGATAAAATGCTTCCAATTTACTTGAGTTACCGTCGGAGAGAAAGAATCAATTCTTTGTAAAAAATTATTTTTTTTTGACAAAAGAAAAAGGTGAAGACTCAAAAATTTGACCGAATATTATTTGCCATATTCCGACACATGTTCCGAGACATAACCTTTTAAAAAAAAATTACGTGTTCGTGTATAACAAAAGAAGGGAATGATCCTATCCAATCTTTCAGACCGGATAAGTTAGGTAATTGTATGATCTTTCAAATGCATTTCCGCTGGAACGATGATATTATTTCTATAATGTACCAAATCCGAAAAACTGAAACGCAAAAATCGAAAAACCGTATTAAAAAGAAACATTGAAAAACAAAAAAAATTATTTTTGTCCCCTCATCCTCCAAAAAAAATAGGCCCTGAAACATTAAGTTTCACCGTGTATACGCAGAGTAATACTGATCCTCGTCCATACACACACACATTCATAATCAGCTCCAAAATCTGGTCTGTTCTAAGTTGAGACATACCTAATATGTCTTCAAAATTTCACCTCGTAACAAGATTCAAATGAAGAGTTCTCGTGGATTCAATTTTTGTTACACAGACACCCACACACACAGACACTTAGACACACCCCCATACCCACACACACACAGACACAGACACACGTACTCACGCACGCACGCATACATACACACATACATACCCACATTCAAACAGATATTTTTTAAAATCCTATTTTTCTGACTCAAGAATCTCGAAAACATGAAAATTCATCAAAATCGCTAATAAATTTTTTTTGTTCGTCACAAAGCTTTCGCTTTGATAAAACAAAAACCTATAAGCTGGAGAAATTAAGTATTCTGTCAAGGGGTACTAAAAAGCTATCGTTTTAAAATTTGTCATAGGATTTCTTCAATGTTACTCCATAGATCGTGGATCATAGAAAAAAGATTATTTTGTACAAAATGATTTTTTTTTCTTGGAAACATAAAACAACATAATGAGCTTGTTGTTATTTATTGCCTTGATTTTTTTCAATGAATTTTAAATTTTTATAAATGCGCTTTTGTATATAATAAATGAACAAAAATAACGAATCATAAATTTCGGGGTGAAAATAACAGGTAATTTAATTCTATTTTGAATGCATTAATAATAAAGCAGTCACATTATTTCTACTATACCAAAATCCAAAAAAACTAATACTTTAAAAAATTTTAATATTACTGTCTAAAATTTCTACAGTTAGGCTACACTCCAAAAGTTTTAGAGAGTAAAAAACTTCATATTAGACTACCTATAGTAAAAATGTATCTTTTATTTATTATATAATATGCATTACTGATTTAACACAAAGAAAGTTTAAAGTATGGTTTCTTTTTAATAAATTTAAAACAATTTTCTTTTATTTATTTCTTTGTTACAATAGTGCTCACTGAGAGCACATATTTCATTCGTCTATCCTTGATTATAATTGCAGCGGTTTGATTAATAATAAACTCAAAAAGCTTTCTTGCTAAGAAAGCCTCGGCATGGTATATGAGAAATAAATTTTATGAAGAAAATTTATGATTCTCTTTGGATCGATAAATATTAACGCCTAAGATATCTTACTATGCTCGGTAATTTATAATTACTGCTTTTATATACTATAGATCTTATTTGATGAACTTTAATAGTCACTTTCTCAATATTCAAAAGATGTGTATACTTTATAAAATATAGAACATAAGCATTAAGAAATTTTGTGAATAAAAATGAATCATTCTATATTGTACAAATAGGCGAAGACTCATTAACTCGTTGACTGTATTTTTATTTAATTTTCTCCTTTTTCATTTTTTATGGTCGTTGAAAATAAGTTTTTTGCTCGATTCCAATGTTAAAACGTTTCTAAGGCACCTGAATTGTTACCTAAATTTTTGTAAGATTTTATTGTTTCATATTTACCATGTTAGTACAATAATCATTAAAAATGATTTGTCCCATATATTAGCCAAAACAGTAAACTGGTTAACATTTTCCCTCAATAATAAAACACCTTTCTTATTCAAATTACAGAATTTTAATGATTATTCGAGGAACTTAGAATGACAACTATTATAAGATTTACCAAACTGTACATAATGAGCAACATGAAAGTAATTATATGATCAGTAAGGGTTTAATACTCCTTTGTGATTGGAATGCCTAAATGCCTCGAATTAGCGTTAATCTCAATCGAGCAGGATATTCGATTTGATCGTCGAATCAGAATGCAGGCTCGAGGGACGCAGTTTCGTCATTGCATTGCAACGATCACTTCTGATGACTGTTCACCACTCCCGTAACGTGTATGTGGGCAGCGAATTTTTAATGCAGTTTGTGATTAGTCATGTCATTCCATCCGAGCGATTGAAAATAATATGCATTATATATTGTAAAGATTGTATTCCTTTATATAATATTTATATAATAATAAAGTATAATAATAATATATCAATAACTCAATCATCCCATGACTATTGGGATTTAAAATACCATGGCTGCAGCAAAGTAGTCACGACAATTTCTTGTTCCATAAATAAGCATACACAACGAATAGATTTATAAACTAACTTTATCTTACTATTATACTAAAGAAAGTGGTTACAATGTTTTTATATGTAAAAGTGTACGATTCAAAAGGTGACCAAAAAAAAAAACGCAAAATCGTGCATGTGTTACAAAAAAGAATTGCGTCGGTCATGACACTTGTAATTCTAATAGTACCCATAACATCTATAATTTCGTATATTACTTGTAATGTGACAAGTAAAAGCATGCGCATCCTATATCCTATATTACCTTGTTTTCTCCTATTTTGATGTCGTAAATAAGGTTGAGTACTCATTTTCAGTCTTTAACCCTTTAAATGTCACAAAGCTTCGGGATTATACTCGTAAAAAAGGGGGAGATGGTATTGATGTGTTCGCGTGGTTCATTTGCACATCACGTGCATCCAAAAGCTTACTGTCCCTCACATACATGTTTTATACAAACCAACCCCATGAACTCATCGATACCATCTCCACTTTTCTATACGTAGCTTTCTGAAGCTTTATGACATTGAAAGAGTTATTAGGTAACTTTGATAGACAAAAAGCCTTGTTGAATTATTTTGAAACAATATTGGTTCTCTAAAATAAACATCATAATATTTACATAAGAGACCGCTGCTAATTTATTTAGCAAAATGCTCCCTGACAGAAATAAAATGCATAATTTTTATTAAAAATTTGCACTGATAATAATGAGGTTACGAGTAATATACCAAATGCAAATATCTGGGAATATAATTATATTATATGTAAATATTGGGGATACTCAATATATATATATATATATATATGAAATATATATATATATATATATATATATATGAAATATATATATATTTGAAAAAGAATAAAAACGTATAAGTAATATACTAGGAGTAACATAGAGATTCAAGAAGACGCACCAGCTAGAATAAGGAAAGGTTTGTCACACATGTATAAGGAAAAAATTTCTGAGACTCCTGTGTGAATTGAAAACGGAGCTGAAAAGAGAAAGAATAGAGAGAAAGGAATATATATATATATATATATATATATATATATATATATATATATATATATATATATATATATATATATATATTGGATTACAATAGACGAAGTATCAAGGAAGTAGAAGTCAAACGTTAAAAAAAATACAAAAAGCGTAAAAGAAAACAAAGAGACAGTTACAAATAATTTAACTGGAATGCGTCGAATAAAATATTTTTTTCAACGCAGGCATGAAATGGATCCTTTTTATGTGAGTAAAGCGGATGGAAAATTACGCATTTCGAGCGTCCCTGATGAAAGTGGTGAGAAATAGACACATCTACTCTCTTTAGAGGGTTAGAGTTTTTTTGTTGTTATTTTTATGTTAATCTTAACTACCAAATATATGCATACACAAATGTCTAACTCTATTACTATGGCCCACAAACAAAATAATGATGTGGATTAAATCTCAAGTTATAAACGTACTCATGATTTCGTTTTTCTCGTGGAATGAAGCTCCCGTTTCTCCGGGAATGAAAAATCAAAAAATGAATGACATATGATTTTTCATTATTTTACCGATATTTTAAGGTTTGACTAAATATCTGTATTGTAAAAGGGGCGGAACGCAGAGCAAGTAGGTCAAATCCTAACTAGATTATATAATAATATTATTTCTAGATTTATATAATAATTACGTTATCAAAACAATTAAATTGGCCGTAGAAATTAATATTTTAGAACAAAGAAGTTTGTATTCGAACGATTAAGTTTTGAGGAAGCTAAGTGCCAATGAATCAACAACGGTTTCTCAATAATGGTTTAAGACTGAAGAAATAATAATTAACTATCAGAATATATGTGTTTATCACAGTCTGAAAGCTTAGTAAAATTTACTTTTATAGAAACAAGAGCTGATCAGAGGTTGGTCTTAGCTTATCAGAAACTGATGTTATGTTTGTAACTCATTCACGAATCATCCAAACTGCCTCACTGACGTATTTTCTAATTAGTCAAACAGTTGTACTCATTTCTCAGCAATTTACGATTTAACAACATGTGCAATACAACAGTACTATACTAATCACCAATAGATTTACTTGCGTCAAGTGTGATGTTAACATGAAAAATTTTATTGGAGTCATAGACATGCTTAGTCACTTTAATTTAAAAAAATTTGTAAACATTATAGTTTGAATTATTGTTTTCTTATAAAACCACAAAGCAACTGTTGAAGTAAAGAATGGTTATTCTTAGTATTAACTATAAAAATTATACTTGTAACAATTATATGTTCAATTCTCAATAAGAATTTTAGATCACAAGAAATCGATTGCCTTTCTAGCTAGATGGATCAATTCTGAGGTTTCGGCCGACTTCAACTTTCCGAATTTTCATGCTGGTATTACATAGCTATTGTGTAAAGTAATTTCTCTAATCTATAAATATAAGTTTCACCACAAACAGTATAAAACCCATGACTGTAATCTTTCAAACTCATTTCTACTTTTCTTATACGAGTCAAACATTTGAATATGTTCGTATAAAATTTTACGACTCTGCTTTCACATGCTTAATACAATTTAAGTTTGGCAAAAGGAACTACCAGCTTCGAAATATCAATTATCATAATATTTAAATAATAAAGTAAAAAGTACAGCTACCGGTGGTAGAATTTTTTGTAAAGTACGATCTTATTTATGTTAATATCGATTGTATTACCATTGAATGATTATTAAGGGAAAACTGTTGATATTAAAAAGGATAAATTAAATTGTGTTTTTTTTTGTAAAATTAGATAAATATTGTTAATGTAAAAATGTTATGAATATATATTTCCATGTATTAGACAAAACCGCTGTTTTAGCAGAATATTTTTTTCAAAAACGGGTCCTGAAATTGTGTTTAAAAATTTTATAACGATAATTCGCTTTAAATTAAGTAATGCTAAAATTAAGTCATTAGACGCAAGCGTTTAAGTATTGTCAGTCTAAAAAAATCTTCAGTATGTCTGCAAGCGGAAAAATCATTAACTGTCAAAAGCGCAGATCGAATAAAAATGCCAATTTTTACAAATTTTTTTAAATCAATTCTTTTAAGTCTTATTGTTGAAGACGCACATAATGTTAGTATGTTTAACTTATAAAAAAACAACAAAAATGTTTTGTGATTTTGAGAATTTTTTTAGTTTAATATTTTTATAGTTTTTCACTAAAATAACTAAAAAGTGATTGTTAGATATACAAATTAGAAGAAAAATTTCAGCTCGTAACGTGCTATCCTTGAAGAGTTATGATGGACACAAAATTTGGTTTTGAACATACGCATATACATACGCAGACACCGACAAACACACGCATACACGGACACACGCATACGCGTACACACGCACACGCACCCACACACGTACGCACGCATGCATACAAACACATCCACATATGCACACGACCTGCACACACATACGTACATACGCATACGCACAAGCTCATGCACATCCACCCCCATTCCAAATATATGTATATATAAACAGACATTTTTTAAAAACCTATTTTTCTGATTCAAGTACCTCAAAAACATCGAAATTTATAAAAAAATCTAAATTAAAATTTTGTATCGTTACAAAGCTTCCTCTTTAAAAAAGTAAAAGGACATATTATTCAATGTAATAAATATATAAGTAAGTTACAAAAACGGAAATGTTATTTATTCTGAGCTTGTACATTGAGGTGTTTACCTTATTTGGATCTGAAAATTAGAAAATTAAATGAGCTCATACTCTAAAAACCTCTTTGAAAATAAAAAAAGGCATTGGCAAGCAAATTCATTGGCAGCAGTTTAGCTAAGGCACTTCTGCCTTAAATTTAATTAATCGTTCGTATATGAAATTATTTGTTCTAACCCTACTGAAAAGTGTGACGTAATTTATCATGTAATAATCATGAGATATATAATGAAGCAAAAATCACGTGTTTAAATAGAAAAGTAAAATATCGCATAAATATCACGTAAAAGTCCAGTGAGAATTACAAGTCAAAGTGTCATTGTTTCTCACGTGACAAGTATATGCTATTCTATATGAGATCTCAAATGTATTCTGAAATTCATTCTATTCTAAATACGACTTCAACAGGAGGTTTTATGTTCAAAATTGTTTTCCTTTTTACCTTGTAGATAAACAAAGAAAATGAACCGTAAAAATGTAATTTGACCGACCTTTTACCGAGATATGCTAATCGACATACGCCCACATGCATACAGACACATACGCATTCAAACACATTTTCTACAAACAGTGTATTTTGATTCATGAGGTCTCAAAACATGCTTCTGTATACGTATATAAGACCCCTTCAGAAATACTTTTTTACCACTATAAAGCTTCCTATATGAGGAAGCAGAAAGGTTAAAAGATCAATTAATTTACTAAGTCATTCTTGGTAGCTATTACCTAACATGATATAGGATTACAAACAATGGATCTCAAAATCCGTTATTAAGATATACTTTTAACGTACGAACTGCTTTATTTATTAGAACAACAAGACTAATGCTGTTTGTATAAATACAACCATATTTCAAAGTCTGTCATTCCTCTATATTCCCTTCATTATCAAAAACTTTAAATAATATAATTTATAAATGAAAAAGTATGAAGTTAAAAAAACACAAATATGTAGGCATACAGTCGAGCACACAGTGTTGTCATGCAACTCACGCATTACAGTAACACTCGCTCCTTATCACGTCCCGATAGCGCAGAGCGCGCACCGCCCAGTTGCAGCTCAAGATCGCACAATCGAACTCTCCTGCGCGCATAATATAAGGTGTAGGCGCCGAGGCGGCATTACAACGGGAGGGCGGGTGCACTATGCTGCTGCCGCTGCTGCACACACGCCGGGCACGTGTTCAACCTGTCGCGGTCGTATTGCCGCCACGACGGCGCGGGAATGTGGCGTCGGCCGCACGAACACAACGACTTGTTCGGTGTGTCCCTTATTTTTCCTTTTTTTCCCTTCCAGAGCGCCGGGCTTCAGTTTTGCGTTCTACCTACGCCAGCACCACCACCAGTACCGTAGCATTACCAAGGTCGCAGTCACGAATGGCGCTCGGACTCCATAAATCGATACGTCCAGGGCGCGATAATAAATTAACATCCTGTACGTGTGCGCGTGACTGCGAGCGTGTGTGTGTGGTGTGGCTGTGTTGCCGGGAACGCGCAATTTAAAGGGAGATAAGGAAAACTGTGGTGATAGTCTGTATGGTTTTGCGGGGTGTCTTAATGAAGGCGAAGTATAAGGACGATCGAAATTGTAGCGCTTTGTATATCGCGAGTCTGTCTGCCGCGGGTGAATGCGAATTATTTCGATTGATCGCGCTGATTGTGAGAATGGAGCAGCTAGGCTTTACTGCACTGCACTGAGCTCAGCACGGTGTAATTAAATGTCCGAGAGGTAAATGCGGGATTTAGAGAAATGTACGTGTTATTTATTGCTTGAGTTATGGTATTAGACTAAGATATTAATAATAATTCTTCGGGGCTTGTTAAATTATTGTACGCCTAATCAATCGAGAATGTATACGTGTTGTTACAAGTAGCATAGAAAAGCGATGTATTTAACGAGAATTTTGCATTGTTGTATGATTTTTCCAGATAATGTAACTTGTATATTATTTTAGTGTCATAAATCAGATTTGTAACAACTGTTTTTAAATATTATATTAAAGTTAGCCTTGTTCCTACTTTTAAGTGTAATATTATGTTCTAACTCATAAAGAAAACCAGATATTTCGACTTTGTTATTTAATCATTTTGGCTGACATAATCACTTATAATTCTTGTAGTGAACTTCCTATATATTTTCAGGGCAATAACATAGAATCGATTATCTTTCCATAAAAAGAATATACAGATGAATTATAATAATTTAACTTGAATTACTGCACAGACGCTTCAGATTAAAAATGTTTGATGACAATGGAGTAATTAATCGTATAAAAAACATTAAGTGCATAAAATGGAATATAATAATAGGATACTTAATTGGAAAAGTGCAAACAGTCTTTCGCAACAACGTGAAATCAATACGGATTTTTTAACGAAGCCAAGGAAGAACACTACTAGATCCAAATTTTATGATGTAATTGATATAATTGCATATTACGGTCATCGTAGCAATATTTACACATCGGTGCGGCACGTTGATTCCGTTACATAAGAAATGTTTCGTTATGCCGCGTTGCGTGAATCTCGCTCGATCGGATCAGTGAGCAGTAATAACCGAAATCAGCCTGGGTCATCGACGATCAGCTGAATTAGCCGAACAAAACAAAGAAATTGAAGTCTCTGATCCACAACTGATCGGAAGCTCAGTCATTACTCTTCGACTTTCTTCACTACAATACAATATGTACTATAGATTTTGTTTCACAACATTCTTTTTTGTGTTGCACATTTTTGCCTGTACCGAAAGTATACATTTTCGTGCATATAAAGTGGACGGAAAGTGTCTCTTTACACTAATCATTTTTCGGGCAAAAAGTGTAATTTTGGTCTCGCTTTTCAGAGCAAAAAGTGGCCATTTTCGTTGAGATGGGCATAATAGTACATTATGCAACAAGGGAATACAGTCGACTTTATTCCCGTAATGCATATAGAACTTTATTTCCGAATAAACTGTGCCACTTTATTGACTTTTATTGAAAATTTACATTAATATTTAAATAAATATAAAATTGAAAATAACAGAGAAAGCCAGAGAAACTGAGAATTCACTTTATTCCTGCTTTTTCGAGAATAAAGTGCCATATTCGATACGCTTTTCAGGTCAATAAGGTAGCCATTATAGTTAAGACGTGAATAAAAAAATAAAAAAACTGACTTTCTAGCCCCATAAGGTGGTATGCTATTATGATGTCTAAAGAAATTATGTTATTTCGGGTTTTCTTTTCAATGAAATAAATATAGATATATATCATTTTGGTACTTATTATATATCCGTGGTCCCCTCTTGTTAGTTTAAAGTAATATTTTTAATTGTCTCAACTTATTTAGAAAACTTTTTTTCTTATACTCCAAGATCTGATTGGTCTAATGGATTAAGAGCGGGTACAGTAGCCTGAGGAATCTAGATCAATTCCCACCATAGCTGAGTTTTTCTATTTTTTTTCAGCTGTTTTTTTTTGGCTGAGCTCTTTGCCCAGACTATAAATTCTTTTATCTTTAAATATTTGAAGTTATATTTTTATTTAATTTTGATTGCTTATATCTAGAATATGACGCGGTTATTTTTTCATTTTTTTTATTGTATTTCATAGTCATTTATCGACTGCGTGCATAGAAAGTTGTATAAATATACAAATATGTGGAAAAATGAAAGTAAATTGGCTAATAATTATTCAATATAACTTACAAACGTAACTTTTATCATAGAACAAAATTAACCATCTAATCTTAAGGGTCTAAATACCTCTAAGGTGATTTGAAAACTGTAATTAAAATAAAATAAATATTGAATTTAAGTTGAAAAAATGTTGTTGAATTACTTTTTGAAAAAACAAAAAGTCATAAATGACACAATAGCATACCTTTTTTGAGCTGTTAATTACAAAGAGATATAACGAAATTAATGTTTTAGCACAAAACATTTCATATTGGAACAATTAATTTAGTTTGAAGAAGCTAAGTGTCAATGAATTGGCAGCGATATTTCGAACTGTCTCTTTCTACATTAACATAAATTTTCAATAAATGCTATAGTTCTTTCTATGGGTCCTACTTATCAAATCAATAAAGTGACCACAATTAAGTCGGAAATAAAATTCTATATGGAACACGGGAATAAAGTCTCGGTTCGCTCGGGCAGTAAATTCACCCTGGTGGGTAATCTTCGACTTTATTCCCTTGTTGCATAATGTACTATTTTTATTCTATACACTGTTTATATATAATAAAGTCTCAAAATGATACCTCTTACCGTACATTCATATAAAAACAAAAAAAATAACAATTTTTCTTCAATAGTATTAATGTTCTTCATCATTTTCATCATTTTATCTCAGCCTTTGTCAAAAAGTTTCGTCGAAAGAAATAAAATGGCGCATGCACAGAAAAAAATCTCAATTTTCACTTTTTTTCGTCATGTTTAAAATATGAAGAATGCAACTAATAAATATCATAAAGGCTGAGACGGTAATCATTTATATGACAAATAACTTTCCGAAAGTTTTAAAGCGATAGGTTAACTCGTTCGCGAGATATTAATTCTGACAGACAAAATTGTTGTATTGAGAAAAACCCGTTTAAAGTTTTAAGGGGATGTCGGAGCTATGCTGATTAGTAGAAATTTTACCTAACGTCCAGAACTTGAATCACAAAAATAAAAACTTGTAAGCAATTGTAGTACAAAAATGTCGTTGTCCACTATTCTTTACATAATAATAACCTATTATCAAGGTCGCTATGTACGATTTTTTATGAAATCTCGACGTATAACGAAAAATACGAGCTGAAGTCGTTTATGAGGCTAAGAAACGGTAAGATGACCGTCGTTGTACCATTTATTCGTTAATTATAATAATATTTCGTAATAAAAAACTTTTGAAGCTATTAATAAACAAAAACGCTGTTGCCCGATGCTCTTTGCACAGTAACAAATCATTATCACCCTCGATTTTGATGTTATTATGTAAATTTTAGACGTATAACGAAAAATTCGTCGCGAGGTATCTTACGCAAAATTAGAATGGTCTAAAACCCTACATGACAACAGTTTATTAAAGAAAAACTAAGTTCGAAATATAATTTTTAGACGTGGCTTTTAACAACGACTATAAGTCCTCATGTTCTTAAATTAATTAAATTAGAATTATTAACATGGTAGATTGTAAGTTTGTGTATTCTTATATGAGTATACCTATATCAATAGAATTATCAAAAATTATTCTTATTTTGTATTTTCATGGAAAAATCTGCAGCATCATACGCATTACTTTGTTCTTTATTTTCGACTGATATTAGCAGATTTAATTGCATTTAAACAAAACATTTACATGTGTTAGAAGCCTTTTTTAGAAACGAAAAGTAAGATTTTTTTTAAGAGTAAATACAATTAATCTTTCTCAAAACTTTTTCGATATATTTATAAATATTTTTAGAAGAAGAAAAAATTGTTTTTATTACAAAATGACCGCTTCCCTGGTAGAAATCTTATCGTGGCGCCGACATTCGCTATAACAGCCTTTATAGGTAAACTAGATAGTACTAGAGTGTACAAAACTCGATAAATCCACACAGATCTACATAGTCTTCTCAATAATAATATGTACGTATAAAATTTGTGAGGTTATATATTATTTATAGAACAGAACTTTTATTGTAAAAATTAATGTTAAAAAAAGCTTAATATGCAAGTTTTCAATTATAATAATAAGATCTACAGTTCTATTCATACTATTTACATATAAAAGTAGTCAGAAAGCAAATCTAACCTAAGAAATGAAAATTTAGAAACAATGTTCCTTGCATATGAAAAACAGCGATCACAAAATAATGTTATTGATTGATGTAGTTGTTTCATGAAAAGTAATGTATAAATAATAATAATATCATATGTACAAATATGTACTTTATAACATGCTTTATTTAAAAACTAGAATTTTAATTTCAGAACTACAAATAATTTTGTATCCATATGTGAGTTTTTATAATACATAAACTGCTCATCCGTGACAACATTTTCTAAGACAAACACATTAGTCGAACACATGTAGACGATAATTTTCTTTATAAGTAACAAATTACTATGTTTTAACTGGCCATATATCGACGCTCCGTACGAAGACTAGCACAACTCAGAATTGTCAAAAAACAACAGTTTTAATCAAAATCCTCCTACAAAACTAGGAGTTTTCAGGTTCTCAGACAAAAACTATCACCTTTTCAAAGGTTCTGAGAAAATATTAGTATTTATTAGAGGATCTAAAAAGTGCTAGTTTTATAAGAGGTCTTGGAAAAGAACTAGCTGTTTTTGAGAATTCTGAGCTGATTATAAATTAATCACGGTAGGAAATACAAAAATAGAACATATATATAATAACTCAAATACATTATTTCTTTTCAAAAATAGAAAATTAATCAGTTGATAATAAATGTGTGTGAAAATAGTTTTCCTTACATAAACCATACAGGTTTTAAAACCAAGCCTGTACTTAGGATGGAACATAATCAAATGTAAGGAAACTAATTTTAAATAAACAAAATAAATATATGCACTAATACTTCATATAGTTATTTGGATATTCAGATTATTTTCTTATTTTGATTGTTTAATATATATGTGTAACATAATATTGTTATTGAGTTCTTAAATACAAAAACTCGATACATCTAAAATTTGATAACCTTACACTTTAGAGGTTATTTAATATTTAATATTTTAATTATAAATCAAAATAATACATAATAATCATAATAGATTATGCTTCTGTTTCTTAAAACATAACCTTTAAGTGGTTGTTATTGTCATAATTTTGCTTATCTAGTTTTATCGGGGTAAATAATATGGAAAACTAGAAAGGTCGACCGTTACACGCCTTTATAGTAACTATCTAGTTTGTCTACATAGATCTACACAGCGCGAGATTATTCTACATAGATCTATAAAGTGGACGGGATAATTTTCTACCAGTATAATCCAGAAATGTCTACAATTCGCTGTGACCTTGCAGGAGTTACAAAACGGTGTAGGCTCTAGCATGCAATGTACTCAACTATTACAAAAAAAAGCAAAAATATTCTTGCTCTGCATGAAAATACGCTATCGATAAACCTCTAAAAAAGAACAAAAAAGTGTAAAGTTAAAAAAAATATGGACCGTTTTTAAAAAAATGACAATTTTCAAGAAAAATTCCGTCATTTATGTATAAAGAAGTTATTAAAATAATATTTTGTTGGTTTTTAGAGGTTTATCGACAGCGTATTTTTATGCAGAAAAATAATGTTTTTAGTTTTCTTTTTTCAGTTGAGTGCAGCAGACAGCAGAGCTTACGCCGATTTTCAAAGCGATTTTCGCAAAACCACGGCGAACTCAGCTAATTTCTCAATCATAAACGGCCATTTTGAAATGCTACATTTTTTATACTTGTTATCATACGCACAAATACAAATAAAAAGTTTCGGAAAACTTCGTTAAACTGCGTGTTTAAAAAAATGTATCAAACTTATCAATTACTTTTCTGCATTCTACATGATATCCCCCCTTAAATGGTTAAGCTGAGAAGAATAATTATTTTGAAAACAAGACAACCGGCTAACTATTATTTGAAGATAGAATAAATAATTTAATGAAGTTTTGGATTAATAATATTTAAATAAAATACTTTCAATTAATTTAAAATAATTATAATGCGTTAATGGATCTAATTATATATTCAAATGTAAAATTTATAGTAAACTTAAAAGCATTCTGCCAATGTTCAAGAGGGTTCTTGAGGCTCCTTCTATCGTATTTTATAAGGAAATGCTATAGTTACCGATATATTGCAGACTAAAGTATGCGTCTTAGTATTAAAGAATTTAATACAAACTGATGAAATTCATAATAATGTTACAAAATTAGTTACAAAAATTTTATTTCTCGGTAAAATGAAGAAGCTCTTAAAAAAGTTATTGGCCAAATCAATAAACCAAACACAATTGCTAGCAATGTAAAATAATAACTGAGCATAAAATCTCCAACTTAGCATTGATTTTCGATACTTCATGCAGTCTTTATAATGATATAACAGTTCTTTAGTACATTAACGTAAAGTGCTACAATTATGCGGTATGTTTTTGTATACCCTTTATACAAAATCAATTCCAAACAGAACCATAACAAGGTGTTTAATAGAACTGCAACGCAAAATTAACCCATTTAGTTCGCACAGCCATAAAGAAAACTATTGTAATGCCGATGATTACACCAGAGCCAATTAAAATCCTTCTTCTAACCGAATAATGCGCTAGACACTGCTGTACTGTAGGCGTTAGAAGTATAAATCATCGCTCTAAAATTATAGTCTTACATTTTTGCTAAGTTGGTATATTATTTGAGAACAATTGCTGTTTTTTCGAACACATCGATTAGGGCCTTTTATACCACCATAAAATTATAAAATGCCATAGCAATGAACATGCAAGAATTTCATTATCATCCTAGCTAGAAATAGCACGGCTTTTACGAAGCAATAAAATCAAGAAGTGTTAAGATTTACAAACATAATCAGAGAAATAATTTGTGCATTTATTTTAATAAGTAGTGGTTTTGATTTAATGTAGCAAATAATGAAAGACATATCTAGTATAATTACGTAATATCTTTAGAGATAATATATCAGAAGAAATTGTAAAATACACATTTAAAAATAAAGATGAATTATATTAAAGTAGTATGGTCAATTCCGCATATAAATAATACGCACAATGAAAAATGTTTTTTGATTATATTTTTTTTATAACTTAAACAATAATACAAAATTTTATTTTCTTGAAAATTAGGTATCGAAGTTGATTGTACCAGCACTGTGATCCTGATTATCATAAAAATCTTACAATGCGCGTAATTTAGGCTTCAGAAGGTAGTTAAGTAGTAACATCCTGAGTTTAGTTAGGCACGTGTACATAATCACAGCTCTCTCCTATTTTTCAGAAAAAATTTTCTAAAGTTCTTTTCTTCTTATTTATAAATTTCGGTAGCATATATGGGGGATTTATACGAACATTTTAGATTTGATGGCTCATCTTATAAATGATTTTAGAAGCAAAATAATTGAAATCTTGCGATTGCATATATACGACGAATAGTATTTTTACAAAATGTTTAATAACATTAATGTAAAAATCAGTATCCTTCGTAATTTCAAGTTTGTATTCCTAAAAATATATATAAATGTGAACATTTTGTATCTGACCAGAACTAATAAATATTTAATTCTATCACTCAAAATGTGACAAATATTATGTCCCATGCACAATCGGTGACTTCCGTGGCGCCGAATGGGCACGTATGCATGAATACAACGTACTATGTATAAACACGTATCAAACCTATAATATGTACCCATGAATAAAAAAACATGACTGTAAATAAAGAAATGTGGTAAAAATCCTAAAAAATTCAGTTATATATTTCAAATTAAAGTTTATTGAAGTAAATTTGTTACAAGTTACAGAATTCTCTGGAAGTAATCATGTTCAGACTTTTTATGATGTAGTTTTAGTAGTTAAGTACGATATATTTAATAAAAACAAGCACTTACTTAATAATAAGATCAGGACCGTCACTTCAGATCTGTAAAACGTGGTTATTTGTTTATAATAGAAGTCGTATAAAGGACAATTGTTTGCCTTTATAAGTAATCGAGTACGATAGGTTCAAATGCACGTCCAAAATCAAAATGTCCAAAACTTTGAGAAAATGTTAATACCCATACCCAGAATGTGTAAAAGAAATTTCAGAGCTTAATCTGTCACATTTCAAAGATAATTTAAGGTCGAAAAATGCATTCTTTTCATTTTTTGAGATTTTGTCAACTTTCTTTGATTTTGAACTAAGAAACTAGCCACTTTTTACATATTCAACAATTTATGTAGTAATCTATTTACGTGAGTGAATATTAATTTAAGGTGAGTCATTTATTTCAAACAGTAATATCTGTGAAATATAACAAGGAAATTTTTTTTTTTAAATTGAGATGATTAGGCATATGGAGAAGAATATTCTGCAAAATTTTTTACAATTTCTTTTAAGAGAGAAAAATCTTTTTGTAAAAAAATCGATTTTTATTAAGTAGCGAATTCTGGAGTAGATTGGTCTGAAACTGGCATTTGATCTGAAACTTTCCAAAACGGTAGCTCTTTAGTATCTCTTGAAAGAGTTTTAAGCCCAGATTACAGCGACCTTTATATTTCGAGATATTTGAAAATTCAATTTTTTATCAAATATATCTCGAAAATGGCAGGGTCAGTTTTTACCAAACAGGGCTCACTTTTTTATTTTAATGAAGATTCGAAATTAAAAAGAAATTTAAAGTTTCATTAATTCTTTTTTTTATATCAATTTTTCTTTTTTTGGATTTATGTTTTTTGGTATGTTAGAAATATTATGATCAATTTAGTGTAAATGATTTAAACAGAGTATAAATTTACCTATTTTTTACTACCGCAAATTTTAGATAGGCTCTTTTCTTTCTTTTGTTATACACGAAAAAAGTTATATTTAGTTTAAACGATTATATCTCGGAAATACTTCATTTAAATATTTAAATAATTTTAATAAATTACACATAGAGAAAAAATGGCTGTGATAAAGATTATTACCTATCATTCTGTAATTTTAGTAAAAAATTATCTTTTGTCAAACCATCAATGATAAAGAAGCACAACCTTTTTGGGGGTATTATTTAGAAAGAGATATAGCAATTTAAAATTAATTTATTAGAACAAAGAATTTCATATTGGAACAATTAATTTAGTTTGAGAAGCCAAGTGCCAATGAATTGGCAATGGTTTTTGTTTATAAATAAACAAGCTAATAAGGAGACCTATCAATCCTGCGGAACTTAGATGTTGATAAAACTTCGGGAGATGTTTTCTGGCACCTAACAATGACGCCTGACACCCGTAGTTTATTCTAATGGGCCCTCATATTCGAGATATTAGCAATTTTACTCCGAATATACATTATTTTAGTGAAAAAATGTACCTCAAAGGTACTTCTTCTTGTGATAATAACTGTGCATGTATTGTCACTAGAAGAAATTACCCAAATGATAATAAAAGTGGGCAAAAAGAGCTTTAATTTAAGCTTCGTTTTATAAAAACCGCTGCCAATTCATTGGTACTTAGTTTCCACAAACTAAATAAAATATTCCAATATGAAATTGTTTGTTTTAATTAATTATTATTTCAAATGCTATATCTCTTATTAAATGTGGCTCTTAAAATTTTAATTTTTTTGTTAGTGTCAATTCTGTATCAATATATTCAACAATTTTCGGTTTGTCAAAAGAAAAACTTTTACGTATACTTTTACTTTTTTCATTATATCTGACGGACCTAACGGATTTTTTTATGCAAGTTCCCTATTGCAATGTCGATTTAAAAATATCGTAAAATAGAAAAATTATTATAAAACAAAATCGATCGAAGAATCTTTAATTCACTTTCTGATTTCGTATCTACATAAATAAAACAAATAAAAATTCGTTTATAGCTAATAAAAGATGACCGCTGCCAACTGATTTGGCACTCATTTTTCTCACAGAGGTATCAGTCATTATGTCATATGGTATATATTTTCAAATGTAAACAGTATAGTACAAAATTATGAATAATAACAGGATTGTTTACAAATAAAATTCTATTTTTAATTTAACTCGTGTAAAAGTTGAGAAATTAATTCGAAAATATCTGCATATATTCATTTTTAATATATTTGTCAAAAATAAAGCCCAAAAATAAATTTTTTCTTGTAAATTAAATAATTTTACATATTGACGGAGTGGACAAATTAAAGAATTTTGTTAAAATTTTATAAATACATGAAGAGTAACATTTCCAAAGTATTGCTATTTCTAATTGTCACACATTTTTACAATAATTCTATGTATTTTTTAAGTCACCATCTGATACGTTCCAGAGATACATCACATCAACTGAGTAGACACATAATAAAAATACGCGACAAACTTTTTAATATTTCTTTATATTTATCTAACATAATGTTTGAAAATGATTTTCTATGTTTCATATTTTCAAATGGGCCATTGAAGGATACTTTTAGTTGTAAAAAAATTTTTATTATTTTTTTTCCATGTTAAAAAATACTTTGAATGATTTCTGATCAAACTTCGTCGATAAATGTACATAATGGTAGAATGATATTAAACAATAAATAAATATTAAGAGACTTACAATTGAGTTTTCTAACTATATAATAATTTATTTTTTCAACAGAAAAGAATATCTTACAATTTCTACAACAATATACTATGGATTATAGAAAAGAACATAATACCAATATACAAATTACAAATTATTTTAGAAATTGCTTTACAAATTTTATTTGGGGAAGTCGACGGAGTGGACAAATTGACTATTGTAATGCATTATTTTCGTACGAATTGACATTAGTAAATCTAGTCATTGTTGAAGTTGAATATGTTAAAGGAACCTGAAAACTGTAATGCAAGATTTCTTCAAAACTTTTTGAACGCAAAGTGCATGATATAATTGATGAAGAACGAATTTAACGTTATTTGGAGAAATGCCCATATACTCATAAACACAAACTCATCACAAAGATTCCTGTATGAGGAAGCAAAAAATATTAATTATTAACATTTAATAATAATATTAAAAATTAACGAATTTACAACAATTAAATTTCCTGGAATATTCATGCATTTTTCAACCCTATCTTCAATTGTTCAACACTTTGGACAAGATTAACGTTTTTTCAAAAAGTATAGCTTAAATGAATGCTCTTTCTGCCTAATTCTGTTATGATTTAGGTAATCTTTTCTAGTGGTATACATGCATAGTTATTATCATAATAAGTGATAATCTTTTTCACTAAAATAACATATATTCAGAGTAAATAGCTAATATCTCGAATACGATCCATTAAAATCAACTACGGATGCCTGGCTTTATTTTCAGGTGTCAGAAAACACATTCCAAAGCCTCATCAAAATCCGAGTTCCGCAGGGTTGATGGTCTCCTTGTTAGCTTGTTTATTTATAAATAAATATTTTTATTACATATTAGAATTTCTAATAATATAATTGTAAACGTACAATAATTTCCAATAGATATGTGAGAAAATACTCAAAATCGATGGTCTCCTTATATTTATGTCAATATTTATATAAAAGTTGTTAAACTAATTTATTTATTTCTTATACTACCTATTATAATATACAAATACGCAGAATTTAAAGCAGAATACTGCAATTAAACTTTACAGAATTAACTAAGCTTCAAACGAAAGAAATCAAGTCTTCATATTCGGTTATCTTAAACGCATTAATGATCAGTTTATGAAAATACTTTGGTCTATTTAATTTTTAAATTGCAGTCTACAATTCATCGAAGCATCAGAGTTATCTATATTATCAGTATAGCTCTGTTAAACCTGTTACGTATATCGACCGCATTTATCTATGTGCGAAAGTGGTCTTGGCGCTCTCCTTACTTTTATGAGACTTTCTATCTCTATCTATGTAGGTGCACCTGTCTAGCGCTCTTTGTTCATTTCGCTATTCTCTTCAGGTTTCTTCGTTGTTCTCGATTTTTATTTGCTCTCTTTATTTTCGGAAAATTCTTATTCATGAATAAAGTTAGGTATATACATTTGGTAACAACTGTATTTTTTATAAGTGAGTACAAAACAAAAATTTGTACTCGAAATTTATTCTGCATTTTTAAGAATTTTTCCTGATGATATTTAAGTTTGCCAAGCTTGCAGCATATAATTAAATACGCATACAAAATTTTTGTTATGGGTAGATATAAGTCTTTAAAAAATTACTTACGTGACGCAATCAACACGTCAGTGAAATAACCAAATTTTACTCAAGTTACAACTAAAATATATTGTACACAGTAATTTGTATTTAATTGCAAATGCTTACTAGGACACAAGTTGTAATTCACTACTGTGACTATAAAACGTATGCTACCGCTAATTTATATGACGCAATGCAACCATAATGCGTACACCATTAAATTGAATGCCAGCAACTATAAAATTTTAGACACATTATGCGCATAAAATGAAATGTAACAAACAATAAACTAAACAAAATTCGACTAATCATCGGAGACTAACAAATATTTTTGCATTATAAATAGAAATAATTGCATCAGCAGCTATTACAATAAATTTTTAAATAAAAATAATGTTAAAATAATTGCTACCCATTATGGATAAGATTTTTCTTAGTTTATATTTTAAACTATGTCACGCACATTACATGGTACAGTATAATTTTGTCTTTCATGATTTTACTAAACGCATGTCAATAAAGTTACTTTTTTTCTTATAAAAAATGAGGATATACTTAATATTTTTCTAAGAACATTATTAATTTATTAACATTCTTTATGGATTATCAAAACATTTTTAAACAAAAATGATATTTCATACAATGTCATGATATCGGTTCCTAGCAGAGTATCAAACGAAATTATTTAATTAATTATCATTAACAATTCTTACTTGCAGTTTTAAGATGTTCAAAAATCAATCTAAAGTTTGTATTTAATTATTTAGACCTACTATATTCATAAATCTACTACTCTTAAGGTACCATAACAAAAGCTTAGTCACATGATGCAATAAATCTGCGAATAACAGAATTTAGTTTTACATGAATTCTTAAAATGTCTTGCAGAGTAGATAATACTTTGAATGATGTGAAATAAAACTTTATATTGAAATGTTTCTCTTACTTATTCGATTGTAATTTGTTTCAAAGTCGTAAACTAGCAGCTAATTCAATGATTATTCGTAATAGTTTTTGTCAATAAGTCTTCAACAGAAAAGAGTGTTTATTACTTATTCGCATATGATTGTCTACCAAGTAGCTTTTACTGCATACTAATACATATGTAAATGTAGTATGTAGTAGTTATAAATATTTAAAATTTGTGTAATATCTGTGTATAATATGACAGTTTCTACTTATTTATATAAGTTACATCAGTGTACAGCAAAAATCAATCAAATAATCTGACTATTTTATTAGCAGTACTTGAAAGATTGATAAAATTTTTGTTCGATCTTCTCTTAACAAAATCGAATTAAAAAATTACATTTTTCTTAGAGCTTTTTGATGTTACTTGTTTGATCAGTTACTGTTTCGGAGACTTTGCATTGATACTCATTTCATTCTAAATGCTATTTACGACTAGTGAAATTCAATTTTACGCATAAAATATTTTATGGATAAAGTTCTATAGATTTTTAAAATCGCTGTCAAATTAGACACTGACAAATAAACTTTTATTTAACTTTAATAATTAGAAATAAACATAATTATTTTTGAACATTTTAATATTGTCATTACAAATTTGACAAAAATAATTGCTCAGTATGCAGTTTCATTTGCTTAGTCTTTTTAATATATCTAGTCCATCCGATATACTGGTATAAAATTCTCCTACAACATTCTAAATGTACCCTCTGCACTTATACGTACATCTTCCATCATTCTCGACGAACACATCAACATCTTTATACATCTCCAAAGCTCCAACATCCACCTCGATCATCCGACAATGCCTCTGCACAGCTGACGATGAAGCAGCACAAAACGAAACCCATTCAGCGGCGCCTATGTTACCCGCGCCGCCCTCGAAGCCCGTAACATCCTCGGCAGTGGAAAAATCCGTCTCCGTCGCGGAATTCTCGAAAGCCCGCGTGCCCAAAAGACCCGACTCATCGGGTGTCGGCTCGTCGCCGTCGATATTCTGGCTAAATGTCAATGTTAATAGCCGCCTCAGCTGCTCGGGGGCCCCGCGGGCGTGAAACAATGGGCCGTCTCGCGCGGACGTTTCGCGAGCAGCGCGCGGCGGCACGCGTGCACGCACATATACGAGATACAACAATTTGCGCAAGCCCCGCGTCGCGGACAGTGTGTGTCTATGTGTGTGTCTATGCGGCCATAGGAGCGAGGCACGCGGCTATGCGGGGCGGGCGGACGAATGCCGGCGAGGGGGCAGACATCAGTTCGAACACACAAGCACACGCACGTGCACACACATGCACACAGGTACGAGTGAAGTCGAAGGAGAGCATTATTCCATCTGGGTGTGGTAGCATGTTTCGCGAGCGCATGCATGTGTGTGTGTTCGTATGCGCGTGCTGCATAGGTTCGCGGCCGGGATCGGGATGATGGGGTGGGGTTGCCAGGAGGAGAGATATCTCCCCGGTTCAACCCACGAACAAGCACTATAAATTGACGGGTCCAGCGAGCCAGAGAGCATGTGCACCTGAGGACTTGGATCTGGGAGTACACCGAGTTCGAGACCCGATACATTCAACATGATCTCCATTGTGAGTACACACGTGGATTTTGTCAGAGGAAATTAGTAATAGAAGTTCGTGAAGATTTTTTCAATTCGTGATTGTGTTTGATCGATCTGTTTTTTTTTTATCTTTGCTTTGTAAAGAATAGCGTTGTATTTTAACAGCTATTGCAAGAAGTTGGACCGTTGCGTTTTGAAAATTTCGTGGAAATCTTTAGATGATGCAATGTAGCGTCAAAGTGATTATACTTCTGTTGCATATTGACGTTACATTGGTCTATCTTCAAAGCTTCTCGTAGAACAAAAGAAATATTTTTGTGACAATACAAAATTGTATATACACTGGTATTTTTCTATTTTATTTATGTCAGTAAAAATAGTTACATTTTTTATTTTTATACACTATTTAGAGTCTTTTTCGTGGTTTTATAAAAATTGATTCAAACTTTGAAATAAGATATCAGAGTTTAGTTCATACGTTATTTTTATTTTTGTTTCAATTCTGAACGATAAAATATATAAATATCGTGTTGTCATTGAAATTAAAATACATACTAATTAGTACAACGATATCTGCAGAACAAGTGTATTTCTATAATATACATGTCATGTGCTTATACACAGAATTCACAATCTCCACAACTTAATCAAGAAACATTTCAACATTAATTATTTTACTTGATCTTAATTATTTATACAAATATTTGCGATAGAACGTTAGAAAAAGTTATCATAAAACATTTGCAGATTAAACGTTTCGCTTGATTGACGACCCGCAAATTATTTAAATCGACATTATCTAAAATCACTGATAAAGTATTTTTCTTAAAATCATGAAAAGTTGTAGTGGAATAAATAATATTATTTATCTAATACAGATTAATTAAAGGGCCGGATGCAATAACGATACTTTTTATCTCAAATAATAATGCTCGGATGAAGAAACAAAACATATAGTATTGTTAAATTAGTTAATTTTGTTAATATTTATCTCAGCATTATTATTTAATATAAAAATCACCAAAAAGTGCTAATACCGCTAGTACATCTGGTCCTTCAATTATTGTAAAATAAACAAATTTTTTGTATCTGACTAACATTAACAAATAATTTTTCACGACCTTAGATACATAAATAAATATGGTGATATATGGCGGTTTTCCTTGCATCTTGTAAAACAGTGGCTGACAGAAATCAAGATTGCTTTTATCAGTATCATTTAAAAAAATTAATTTTTGTCATTTCTTCTAAATCTCACACTTGATATACTTAAAAATGATGTATCCTAAAATACAAACAAAAATACTTTTTTCATCAAAGAAGCCATAAGCAAGCACCGTACCGACAAAAACACAAAAAAAGAATAACACCAATAATCCCAAACTCTTTGATTTCCACTTTCAGATTTTACTTTCGTTGGTGTCGACGGTCCTCGGCGTGCCCCAGTGGTACGGCGGACCCGCGCCCTATGGCAGCCACGCCGCGGCGGCACCCCTCGGCCCGGACGGTCGCGTCATCGACACGCCCGAGGTCGCCCACGCCAAGTCGGCCCACCTCGCGGCCCTGGCCGAGGCCGCGTCCCGCGCGCCCACCGGACCCGGCGGACACTACGACGGACCCGGCGGCCCGAGCCCCTACGGCCACGGTGGCTACGCACCCCGGTACAGGTGACTTTTTACGCGCGCGCGCGCACGCGCTCTAGCAGCCGCTCGCTGTCTCAAGCGAAGCTTCCTCCGCGGCTACGCTTTTGCTGGCGTGGCTCTTTTATGACGACCGTCAGCGACTTTCATTCTCGATCTTTTATTTTGTAATTTTTGTTTATTTGTGTTTTTTGGGGATCTTGTTGTTTGGCTGTTGCTGCTATTTCGGCGCTTTTTACTCGTCTATTGACTGGAGAGCTTTTATCTCAAAAGTGTATTATAAATGAGCTGTAAATTAATATTTTTTTATTCTTTTGAGAGAACTGTATTATTCATTTTTTAAAATGCTTTGTGCTTTTTCCAAGTCAGAACTAACACATTTAGCTAATTGCACTAATTTAAAATTAGGAATAATTTAAAACTAACTTATCAAATAATTTAAAAAATATGGGGTTATTGATATACTAAATGTTTTTTATGATTAATTTATTTTATTATAGTTTGCAAGTTTTAATTTTTATTCACTTAATTTGGTTTGGTTCGATAAATATTTCATTGAATCTTTGTATCTGTTTACTATATGAGTCCATTTTAATCTATAGACAATATAATAACGATAAAAATATTATATAATATTTTATAATTAAACCAACTAAATTAACTAAAAGTAAATTAATAGTAACTAATTGATTTATAATCATACCCGGATTAGATCGAAATAAATTTTACCCTGTGGCTCTATTCAAGCTTTCGATTGTTTTCGATATTTGCTAGTTTTTGCCTAACCTAACATTAGTGAAAGCTTACATCTGTCAAAATTTTCTATATATCGCAAAATGCAACAAAGTTTCTAGTAGAAAATCAAAGAGTTCTGACTAGAAACTAGCTGAAAACTAGTTTAATTTGCCACATTAGCTAGAAGCTACATAGACACCTGTATAAGTTTTCATCAGAGTAAATACTTAATCAATTAATGATATTATTAATTGTAAATAAATTGTAAATAATAAATGCAATAGGTACACAAATTTTAATAAAAGTTTGTACTAATCCTTTGTTCTGACTAACTCACTCGATATCTCGAAACGCAAAGATAAAGCTAACCCACAAAACTCGCTGTTTCGCAGTGGACCACCCGCACCTCTCGGACCCGACGGTCGAGTAGTCGACACCCCCGAGGTACAGCAGGCCAAGGCCGTCCACTTCTCACTGTACAACGCCGAGGCCCAGAAGGCCGCCCCGGCCGGCCACGGCGGCCCAGCGCCGGGACCCTGGGGTAACCCAGGCTGGAACGACGGCGCCTACAACCCAGCCCACGACTACTACTGAACCTAAGCCCCTCGATGACCACTGCAAGCATCATTATCACCACCCGAGTCCGAACTAATATATATACACACCACACACAAACACGTAATGGGCGCGCCTCTCGGCTCCGAAATCTTCGAGTGAAACGGGAATGGGAAATGGGTTCGGTAATTTAACGCGTACCTACAGTGGCGCGAGGTCGTCGAAATACAATTGGATACCGCCGTGCGAAAATGTTTGGGCCTAGAACTGCTTGGTCCGGTATTGATGCAGTGCCAGTCGAGTTGAGGCGTTGGGCCAATACCGAGCCAGCAAATTGAGGGAAAATTTGTAGTAGTCGTAAGTGAAATGATGGAGGTCTTTGTTTTATTATTGTAGTACTATATTAGTACCGCGAGTATTGCGTCGTTGCAGCCCATTTTTGTACGCGGATAATCACTCGGGAAAATGATTGTTTTGAGAAGAAGGTTCGTCCGATGCACGCAGAATATCGCGAAGGGTATTAATTTTTTTATTTTGTGTCGAAGGGAGAGTTACAAATCAAAATTAACTTAAGATTGAACTAGCATTTTTCTGCGTGATTTTCGTTAATATCCTTTGTATTTCGAGACTAAAAGCGAAAGAAGACTTGGGGATCCAAGTTTCACTTTAAGACGTTTAGAGCTTTCATTCGTTATCGTCAAACCAGCAACATATCTCACTTCAATCTCAGTGTATGCACTCATGTAATCCAACATCATATTATGCATTATCTAAGCGCACTATATTTTTTACATATTATCTACCTCTACATGCAAATGATTTTGGATTCACTCTCTTAAAAACTCTATCACTACTTCTCTTTTTCGCTTGCTACACACATACACACATACCCACACCCTCACAACGCGTGTACATTCATGTTTTACACGGAAAAAATGAAAATCCTAATCGATAGAATTACTTTATTTCGTGTAATACAGAGAGAAAATTACTCGCGCTTTCGCAATCCAGAACACGAACAACAAAACGCCAGGGAAGCAATTCCTTACGTATATATACACGTGCTTCATTATTCTCGCTCGTATAGCGGGGAGTGTGACACGAGCCCGGCGAATTCCGAACTCTCGCATAGATCTCACATCGGGCGGGCAGCTTTTGGATTGCAAAGTCGCGCCAGCGCGCAAATCGTAAATCTCCTAGCGAGATATTTCGCGCGGCGCGCTCGCGGGACGAGGGGAAAATGCGACGAACGGGCAACGCCCAATAAGTCTCTTTCTCTCTCTCTCACTCTCTCTTTCTTTTTCTCTCTTGAAATGGATCTCCCACGCGGCTCGTGACTCTATTCTCCATGTGCATGGCCACATACACACGTACAATACACCAGCACCTTTGTACTCTCGGCTGCGGCGGCATTCTCGCGCAACACCTTCGCGAATGCCGCGGCGACACTTTCTACATGCCTATTCTCTTTTCGTCCGCTTCGTCGTTCGATCGCCGTGTTCGTGCGCGCTCGCGCGCCCGCCTCTGCTCGTGTCGACACGACGACGACGACCCTGAATTTTCCGGAAGAGGGATCATTAGAAAATACCCTCCCACCTATGCTCTGTCTGCCTCTCTCTTACTACTTCTATTGTTCGGTTTGTGCAGCGACTTTCGCCTACTGTACTGCTGGTTTACGGAGAACAGAAAATTGTAACGATGAACAGCGAGAGGAGCGCCTTCCTCTGTCGTCGCTTTCGGCGACGACTGCTTTGTACGACTGCGAAAATTGTTTATTATATTACGTAAAAGTGTATAACTTTTATTATTATTATATATATGTATATGAGTCCTGATAATAAAAATGTGATTATTTTCTCAGAATTTCACTATTCTTCTTAATTTGATTTATTTTTACTATCCCTTTTACTATACAATAATTGCTGATGATGCTATCCACTATCTGAAACATTGTTCTATATACTGTAGAATTTTCAATATTTATATGAAGACCTTTCTATCAAGATAAGGTGAAAATGTTTTAGTAAACGTTTAAAAATGCAAACATTGTATCAACCTATAATTTAGAAGTAACAGGTCGTAGGACAAAATTTACTTTCAATACACGTAGATAAAGTTTTTGATTGTAGTTTATGGAGTTGTACTACATGTTCTTAAACTTTCTTTAAATTTATAGTGTACATTTTTATCAAGCATTTGAATTGTTTAAGTACATCTTAGATGTTCATAATTTTATCAAACTAAAACGTAATTTTTTAACATAAATGATTTATAAATACATATATTTATGAAATACTTAGGGTATAATAGCCATTCTCGAATGATATAATAAGGAGATAAGGATTTAAATGTTTCAAAATCTACCTGAACATTTTATATATCAAATTTATATAAAATATTTATAACAATTTATTAAAATTTATATCAAATTAACATACTAGCATGTTATTGTCATATTTTAAAATCAAGTAATTTTCTAAGTAAAAAAAGTTGATTCAAAGTTTTTGATTTCGTAATACTGCACACACATGTCGTTCTAGCTCTTATATCATAGCACTAAAGTAGAATGCAAATTAGATTGGAATGCACTACTGTGAAAAGAAAACAAAGAATAACCAATCAACTACTGATCACAGGAGACTTAAAAGTATTCAACAATCACCATCAACGAATCTCTAGGTAGTGCATTAGTTCTTTCAAATTCCTCACTTCAATTATCCCAAATAAAAGTGCCCAGCACACACGCTTAGCATAATATATTGTAATGCATAAAAAATAAAAACGATAACATTGTGGAGTGATAGCGGAATGCGTAATTGTACTACGCATATGCCGCATGGGCGAGCGATATTGATTAACAGCGCTGATACAGTTACGTCGATACCGATAGAAAAAATGGATAAGCGGCTAGCGTAATTACTGATAGAGGTATGGTTAAGGATAGCGGCGACAGATAACGAGTAGCCAAGGCCTTTTCAGCCAATCGAACAGTAGAAAGGTTCGAAGTTCAAGTCCGTGCTTTGCATGTTGCACGGAATTCCGCTGTGATTGTGATTTTTATACCGACCTAAGGAGTTTAGAGACAATCACTACAAGTCCATATAGCCTTTCGCTTACTTCTAATCCTTTACGTACAGTGACCTATTAAATCAAAATAAAATAGTTATAATTTATGGGTTATTCACTTGTAATCCTTCAAACAGAGTGATTCATTCTGGCAAAGTATAGAACTTACATTTTATTATTTTAATCACCGTTGCAGGTATAGGTTTGAATATAAAACTTTAGGCAAAAGTAAGTTATTTGTACTAATGTAGCCTATGACCTATTTTTCAGGATTTAATTAATTTAAATATTTTTATTTAGAAATTATTAATAGTTTCAGCATTCAGTACTACTATTCTGATTATATATGTACATACACACGTATAATAATAATTGTAGTTTGTATACTAGATTTATTTTGTAAAAGAATCAAAGGAAATTTTTTTTTACTTCTCCATTTTCTTTAAACTTAAGTAGTTATAGGAATATTTTATTTATCAAATCATGATTTTACTCACTAATGAACATTAATAATAAGCAACTAAAAATCAATGATTATTTTATAATCCTGTATAAACAACATGTTTTTTTTAATTTGTATTATCGCTTTATATATAACTATTTTATAATAAAATAAATGATTATACTCGTAGATCGCAAACCATGTAATAATCCAATCTCGTGTTTCTGAAAATTAATTTCTTAAATAACAAAGAAAATACTATAAGTTTATTTTCATAATTACGAGTTTCATAATTAAAAGGTAGAATGCAATTAGGAGACTAGTAGATAATGCTTGAATTAAGATACAAAAAAATAGTGGTATTAAGCTCGTTCTTTTATTTCAACACTATATATTTTGTTTCCTTATTCAGGCATTTTTATCTGAGATAAAAATTATTTAAAGCACGTGATGCTAGTCTCCTTATTATATTTGGCCCTTCAATTGAAAACAACTAACAAAGGGAGTGCATGGAGTCCGGGTCGCGGATTTTGATGAAACTTTGGAGATCATCTTTTGGTACCTAAAAATGAATCTCGATGCCCGTATTTTTAGCAAATGGGTTTTTATACAGTAGAAACAGCCTTTTAGGTAATGTTGATGGTACATCTATATGTATATATAACATTTTTAGCATTTCGTGTATGAGCAATACTAATGTAATTAAATATTTGAGGTTCTAGAATCCACTGAATAAAACTATGGATATTAGGCTTTTAATTTTTAGGCACCAGAAAATTACCCCCAAGGTTTCATCAAAATTCATGACCCGGGCTCTGTGTAATCTCCTTGTGAGTTATAATAAAGAACTGATAATACTGATACCTTATTATAATATATGTTATAAGATATTAATTTGTTTCATCTTTTGCAAGATTCATTTAAAAAAAAAAATTTTAATTTTCATTTCAAAAAAATATTGATCTATTTCTGTGCTGAAAAAATAGTAAGAAATGTTTTTCTGCATGTAATTCGTTTAGAAATATAAACATATTTGTAACAATTTGAAACTAATGTATATCTATTTGCATGAAAAATAAAAAGTTAGGCATCGAATGGTTAATAACTATGGCATTAAAATGATACTAATAAGATAAGGAATCCTTAATATTAAATTAACAACATATGATAAGGCAAGATATTTTTGGAAATCCATTTGATACTTATGGGAACAGGGAATGTGATAGATGTGTGTATACATACACAACTACTTTAGTAACCCCTGTTCCCGGTAGAATCATTGAGTCGTTATATGCCTATGCATTGACGCGTGTACGTACGTATTTATATGCATACAAATGCATACATATATGTATACATAACGAGGTATAATATATATTAGGAGGATGCCCATAGTAGGCCCCCTGGTAGAACTTGTGAAACTCGGGCAATGCTTTAAAGTTGATAAAAACGTAATTTTGAAATATCGACCCTTAGAGTGCAAGGAAAATTATAAAAGATACTATGTATGAACATTCTTTATTTAATGCAATGTATTATGTATAATCATACTCGGATTTTTCTACTGATTGTTGTGATGATTTTTTTTCTATTTCGTTTTTCTCAAGTTTTCCTGCATTTAAGATACTTAATTTTTTTTAATTCAGATTCGTATGAGTTCTAGACAATGGTAAAGGTCTTGTACGTTCTATCTTAAAGGGTTGAATACTATAAATGCATGGATATAATTCATTAATAGTATATTATATCATTCTCAATACAAGTTTTGTTACTCCCTGATGTTGCCAGAAGGACCAAACGGTTCGCAAATTACAATGTCTTATAACACAAAGAGTATAGTATAGTATAAGTAAGTACTAACAAAAACCTTTCTATTGATATTTTTTTTCTCCTAAGAAAAAATTCAGAAATACCTAGAATTTCTGAAGATTTGAGATAATTCTCAAGAATGCGATCGCACACAGGAGTTGTAAATACCTTGAACTAGTTTGAGGACCGTTAAATAGTTCCAATAGTAATATTAAAAGTTTTCTAAGTATTCCCGAAAAGAGTATATCGTTGCCCTTTTTTACATTTATTATAAACATTTATCACGGTATTTTAGTCGCCAATAAATCGAATTATTAATTATTATTATTATGCCGTTTTTTATCATTGAATAAACAACTAAAATTAAAAATATAAATCCCCACTATTTAGTAAATTTACTTTAACTGATACTTGAACTTCGAGTACAAATAAGTACAATGTATCCAAAACGAGTTTTGAAAAATTACTTTCTAAATTTATTCTGGTCAAGTTGAACAAGCAGCCCCATTCGCAGTTCAATTATTGTCCAGCGCCAAAGGATCAGACGCAAAGGCGGTAGCGCGTGCAAGGACGCGGCTAGCCAAGCCTGACGAGGAATGCGACGATACGACAAGCAAAAACTACAAGACAGCTCGACGATGAAAGGTACAGGGAGTCCTCGTGCACAGCAGCGATTCCAACCTAGCGCACATATAATATATATAAAGGCGCGTGCGATCGCGATTTTTCGTCACACTTAGCAGGACGCCGTCCGCGTCGCGTGCCCGATTATGCACGTGAGCGCAAATGTATGCTAATGACGCTTACATGATTACGAGCGCGCGATAACGGTTGTTCGTTAACGCGCGCGCGCTCGGCTCCAGCGTCTAGACGCGTTTTCCTATCGTGTTATAGAGGAGGAAAGAATAGGTGCGCGTGCGCGAGATGCGAGGTGCGTCGTCGTCGCTTTGCGTTATGCGAGATTTTGCGCTAACCAATGCCTCTCTCGCGGTAGGCGTAACTGATGAATATTCCAAAATACTTCCTTGAATGGCATTGCGCTATTGTCTGTTACACGTGATTATGCGACACAGCATGTAACGCACGCTGCTGTTATGATGAATCGCGATGTATGTATACGTGGTCAACGTGGAGTGCATTGTTCGTATTAAAGATTGTTTTTCCATATTTTTCAAATTAAAATATCGTATGTTTGTGAGGTATATTCGGGGGTAGGAAAACCAATTATTGCAAAAAAAATTATCTTGAAAATTGTACATTGAGAAATTGGGTTAATCGAACGCTTGTGTATGGATTATTGCGTTGTTACGTAAATTACGATAGTTGTAGTGTTTGGGGGATTTCTTTGTATTTTGAAGGCTTTTTGTCAGTCAGCAATTTTTACCAGTGAGGCAATAAAAACGTGATCTGTCTAGTTTCGGAATAAACGTAATGTGCAGGATACAACGATATAAAATATGGATATCAAGCAAGAATTTCCATATAAGGATATAATTTTGCACTTTCACAATTTCCAAGTCTACTGAGGGTGGTCGACTAATAAAAGTTTCAATATATTCTCAGTATGTATACCTAATAATATAAAATAATAAATAATTTTAAAAGAATTACCTACATTCTTTCAGATCGTGTACAATATTAGAAACTTTACAGAATTTACATACGAATAAAATAATAAACAGAAAAACATAAGTAAAAATACTTAAGATCATAAAAATATTTCAGAAACTGACTAAAATTTAACTTGACAAATAAATTTACGGACAGTTAGATAATTTTACATAAAACTTTTATATAAAAAAATGAAGAAAAATATGATATACTATTTAATATTTATTATTTAATAAAAAAATGTTACTATTTAATATAAAATTTAATATACTATTTTTGATTTAGAATTTATCTATCTTTATTTAAAACACTAAATAAATATTGAAATTAACTATCATAATGATTATATAAACACTAAATCTATATTTATTTTATATTTGAATATTTTTCCATGTTTACCGTTTTTAAAAACGATATTGATGTGACAAAAATGTCGAACCATTCATTCTTTTAATTCCGAAATTTTTATATAATTTAGCTCACCTTTTAACATTTTTATAATCAAATGAAGATTTTTTGCTCTTAATAATCTTCCGAGAACATGAAGCTTAGTCTAAGTAACTTAGAAACATCAACATAGTTTTTAATAATCTGAATTAGAAAATATTGATCTTAATAATTTCTATAAGATTAAGTGAATAAGTATTGAATAACTTGTGTTGCACTGACTGAATCTCTTTTATATGTATTTTATAATGAGGAGACCATATTTGTAAGGCATATATAAAAACTCGACGAACAAGAGCTGAATCCGGAGATAATAACGTCCGTGGCTTTTTAAACTGTTTGAGCTACCGCATTCCTAAATTGACCGAATCCTACTCCGCTCCCCAACCTAATGTATTATGCGTAGGCAACTTTAGAAACTACAGAAATTATTAAGAATAAATTTTAGATTGATATGCTGTAATAGAATTCTTTTATAATGATTATAATTAAAAACATTACTTTTATTTTTTACAAAAGTGCTGTTTTCTAGAATTACTTATGTTGTTCTTTATGCTCGGCTAGTGTTATACGTAATGGGCTACAATACTTTCATGATATTTTATAAGGAAAGCTACCCCCTACGAGAAATGTTTTTTTATTAGGTTTCGGGAAACAATTTTTCGTACCTACAAATAAACTCTAGCACTTGCAGTTTAATTTCATAGGTCCCGCTTCCGAATATGTGAGCTACTTTACTCCGAATTCATATTGTTTTGTACTGAAAATTGGTATCTTATCTTCTGATCATATAACTCTGCATGTATTTAGACTAAAAAGATTATCCAAAGAATATAAAAGAAGGCGGAAAAGGGGGATGTGAAAGAATCCTATACGCATTGTTTACCACGGAAAATTTTCAAGATAGTTTTGAGGATCTGGATGCAAATAACAACCGAATCTTTTGAAATTTGAACCAGATAATGCTTATACAAATTCAAAGGGTAGGACATTTATGGTATACCGTTTTGTTAAAAAATATTGTTCAATCTTGAGTAATTGTTTAAAATACAATTAAAAAAATGATACAAATACAAAAAAAAAATAATTTTTGGAAAAAACCGGCTTACTCTGCCTTTTGTATTTACATAAACATTATCTGGGTTCAGAGGACGCGTTTGAAAAGAACCTTTCACTTCCCCTAAATTTGAGACCTGTAAAGTTAAAAAATATTGATTTCTTCCAAATGATTAAAGATTATCATCATTAATGATTAACGATAAAGACAAAAAATACATCAAAATTCACAGAATTCCAGAAATAAAATAGTACATTATGCAACAAGTGCGCGAAACAGGCGATTTCCAAACGAGTGGGAAGTATGTAGCCCAAGCGAAGCGAGCAAATAAAGTTACTTATAAATCATTAAAAAAAATTTTAATTATATAAAAATTATAAATTCAAAATAAATTTATTAATTTTCTTACAATTTTTCAAAATTTTTCTAATTTGTTTTCAAGACTTTTCAATTTTTTAAAAACTTTTCAAATTTTTTAAAACTTTTTAAAATTTTAAAAACTTTTTTATTTTTATAATAGATAGCACTATGCACACTCTCCGGTGAAAATGCGAAAATCGGGTACTTCGCACACGTTATCCACGCATGAGAAACCAAGCTTCTCACATGAAGTTTCAAAAAATGCCTTTCGTTTTCTTGTAGTTTTGTCACTAGCATTGATCATTAGTAACTTTGAAACAACGCAAATAATATTTTTCTATTTTGCAGGTCTGAAATTAAATCTTTTTCCGCCTTCTTTCATATAATTTTGGGTTATTTTGTAAGTCTGAATACATGCAGTATTATTATCGGAAGAAGAGGTATCATTTTTTACTATAATAACGCAAATTTGGAGAAAAATAGGTCATTATCTTGTGAAGAGGGGTCTATAAAATCAAACTGCAAGTGCCAGAGTTTAATTCAAGGATAACTAAATGCAAAAAAACTTTTTTATCATTTTTAAGATACTCTGGGACTTTAAAGAGTTAGTGTGAATATTTTCTTATTTCATATAAATATTCCAATATTAATCGAAAAACAAATAAACATTTTAGGTCATAAGGGTGAGCCTTCAAGGTCGCTGTACTAACCAAACCGCTTCTCTTCTATACCGACAAAAAATTAATACCAACAATTCATAATAAATATAGCTACGATTTTTTAGATTTTGATTTTCTAACTAGAAAATTTTTCAAAATTCAGTATAGAACCAAATTATAGATTTTTTCCCAGTAAATAGTAGTCATATCATAATTAACCTTTTAAATGTCATAGAGCTTCAGAAATCTATGCGTGAAACAAGAGGTAATATTGATGTGTTCATATGGTTAGTTACATTATAACGTTCGTGTGGAACCTTCTATGCTTAAAGTGATTTCATTCTTGAAGCTTCTAGATGCGAGCAACGCAAACCAATCCCACGAACACATTCATACCACATTCACTTTTTTCATGCATATATCCCTGAAGATGTATGACATTTAAAGGGTTAAATTGAGCAAAATCAGATTTTTAAAGGTAACATAAATTACAGGTTTCAAAAGTTCTCTTTGAGAAAGCATTCTTGTTATAGTCAGCTATTGATTTTATTGTACGTGTTTATACTTGCCGGGGCCGGTGAAGTTCGCAGGGTAGCGTAACCAAACCTAGTATTTCTATAAATTATTAATTTGTTCATTTTAAATTTCAGTCACACAATAGGAATTAAATATAATTCTCAAATTATACTTAAAAAACTATATCAAAATCGCATCAATCTGAGTTACAAAATGATTTCCTGATTACTGATCGATTTATGTATTATTACAAAAGAAATCCAGAGTAAACTTAAAAAGCTTTAGAAAATGCAATAATCTCCGTTAAATTTAATAACCTTCAATTCATCAATCGAGTGGCACCGCCATGCACCATCATCATGATCCAATCATTGAAATTCGATGCTCCAGGATTGGTAATAATTCAGGTTGATTCGCGCGCGAATGTACAGACAGGATCGTGGCTAATCTCTCGCCTTTTGCTCTGCTACTTCGCACGCCTCAGCCGTAAATCACAACAAAGAGAACAGCAAACCGTCGAAATAATTCTTATCGCCGCGGCTGGTCTCAACCTCGCCGCTATTCTTGGACTATACCTATTGCCTAAGTTTTGAAAAATTGTTGCGGCTTGGGAGTACTCTTCCTTTTGATTTCTCATTCACTGCAATTCTTACAATATTAAATCGACAAGCTATTGAGTCACTCACTTAAATTTCTTGTTATTTTTTAGGCTCTTTATTGTATTTTAATATTTATAATGGAGGTCTAGTATAATTCATTTTAAAATATACATGCGTCTTAATTAATCTATAATAATATGTAGGTAACAGATCTATAAATCTTATATATTAATATAATAAATCCCCACCAGATTTCGAGATATTTTTTTAATTATTTCTACAGATTATCCACCAACATTTATTTTACGCTATGTATATTGTAGCTGTTACTCTCTCGTTGTGATCCATACTTTTTGTTTTTTTCGAACAACTTATTTCTCACAAGGAGAGTCCACTGTGGAAAGCGGTTTTCGATGACGCTTCAGAAAGTAGTTTCTGGTACTTGAAAATAATACCAACACGTAATTACGTCACATAGGCTCTTGGGGTCAAGATATGAACGTTTATATGCAAAATAAGCGTTCTTCAGTAAAATATGATACCTATACTTCGTATGATAACTCTGCAAGTTATTCTGCTAGAGAAATGATATAGTAAGATAAAAAAGTAGACTAAAAGAGCTTTAATTTTATCTGTGTTTCATATAAAAAGATCATTCTGTTGCAAAGTTATGAAGAATCAAAAATGATGACGAAAAATGCATGGAAAACTACTCAATTTAAAGAGCTGAAAATGCTCAAATTTTCATGCATTTTTCGTCATTATTTTTGATTGTTTATATCTTTGCAACAGAATACTATTTTTATATGAAACAAAGCTTATATTAAAACTCTTTTAGTCAACTTTTTTTTTATCTTATTACATCATTTCTCTAGCAAAATAGCTTGCATAGCTGTGATACGAAATATAGGTACTATTTTTTACTGTAAGAACGCGTATTTTGAATACAAACGGTTATATCTTAACCTCAAGGGCCTATCGAATGAAACTACGGATGCTAGGCATCATTTTTAGGTACCAGAAACCATTTTCTGAACCATTTTCCTGTTGAAGCTTCATTGAAAACCGCTTACCACAGTTGTGAACTCTCCTTGTCAGTTTTATGCATGTTTATTTTATATGATCGTCGATGTTGCTTGCTTCTGCCACTCGTCCGTTTTCATGATAGGATCAGTATATTTTTATAATTTTTTGTACTTCATGTACATTTATCGAATTTTGAATCTTATATATTTCTTCGATTATGCATCCTCTTTCATTTAATATCATTTTTCTATTTCATAAATAATATTATATTTACTTTTTTACATTTATATACCATGATTTTCTACTTTTCGGAGTTCGTATTGGATTTTGAGACGTTAATATTCAATATGTCTGCAAGGGTGTTTATCTTCGATACGTGATGGATGATAGGCGATGGGCAATAGACGATGGTTGATGGGCGATGGTTGATGCGCGATGGGCGATTGTTGATACGCGATGGGCGTTGATTGATGGACGATGGGCGATAGTTGATGGGCAATGGCCGATAGTTGATGGTCGACGCGTTGATATGCGATGGTCGATGGTTGATGCGCTATGATTTCTGCGCGATGGTTGAGTGTTGATAGGCGATGCGCGATGGACGATGGTTGATGCGCAACGGGCGATGATTGATGCGCTATAGGCAATGATTGATGAGCAATGGGCGATGTTGATGGCTGATTCGCGATGGTTGATGGTTGATGCGCAATGGGCGATGGTTGATACGCGATGATCGATGGTTGATGAGCGATGATTGATGGATGATGGTTGATGGGAGATGGTTGATAGGCGATGGCTGATGGTTGATGGGCGATGGTTTATACGCAATGGTCGATGGGTGATGGTCGATGCAGGATGATTGATGCGCGATGGTTGATAAGCAATGTTTGATGGATGATGATTGATGGGTGATGTGCGATGGTTACTTCGCGATGGTTACTTTGCGATGGTTGATGCGCGATGGTTGATAAGCAATGTTTGATGGATAATGATTGATGGGTGATGTGCGATGGTTACTTCGCGATGGTTACTTTGCGATGGTTGATAGGTATGGTTTATGGTTGATGGGTGTTAGGTGATGGGTGATGATTGATGCGTGATGGTTGATGGTTGATGCGCAATGGAGGATGATTGATGCGCGATGGGCCGAGATTGATGAGCAATGGGCGATAGTTGATGGACGAGCTTTGGTGCGCGATGGTTAATGCGCATTGTCCGATGGTTGATACGCGATGGTTGATTGTTGGTGTGCCATGACTGATTTGCGATGGTAGATGGTTGATGCGCAATGGGTTATAGTTGATGTGCGATGATCGATGGCCGATAGTTGATGGTCGACGGGTTGATATGCGATGGTCGATGGTTGATGCGCTATGATTTCTGCGCGATGGTTGAGTGTTGATAGGCGATGCGCGATGGACGATGGTTGATGCGCAACGGGCGATGATTGATGCGCTATAGGCAATGATTGATGAGCAATGGGCGATGTTGATGGCTGATTCGCGATGGTTGATGGTTGATGCGCAATGGGCGATGGTTGATACGCGATGATCGATGGTTGATGAGCGATGATTGATGGATGATGGTTGATGGGAGATGGTTGATAAGCGATGGCTGATGGTTGATGGGCGATGGTTTATACGCAATGGTCGATGGGTGATGGTCGATGCAGGATGATTGATGCGCGATGGTTGATAAGCAATGTTTGATGGATGATGATTGATGGGTGATGTGCGATGGTTACTTCGCGATGGTTACTTTGCGATGGTTGATGCGCGATGGTTGATAAGCAATGTTTGATGGATAATGATTGATGGGTGATGTGCGATGGTTACTTCGCGATGGTTACTTTGCGATGGTTGATAGGTATGGTTTATGGTTGATGGGTGTTAGGTGATGGGTGATGATTGATGCGTGATGGTTGATGGTTGATGCGCAATGGAGGATGATTGATGCGCGATGGGCCGAGATTGTCAACATTTTTTTTAGGTAGACGAGGATGCCTTGTTTTAAAATATATTGACTTTCATATCATTATGTGAGATTCAATTGTAGTAAAAAATATTTGTTTTTTATGACATATATATGCTGATATAACTTCCTTAATAACGGAAAATGAAATGCCTTTTTCTGTTAAGATTATGATAATAAAATATTACTACACTATCTCTTGAAATAATATTAAATAATCACGTTATCAATTTATATTATTACTTTTATGATTCGCTAATACTCGAGACTATTTGAATAAAATATTACATTTTTTTGTTTAACATAGTTAACGCGTAATTCCTATTTTACGTCACGTAATTTAGAATATGAAACATTCAAATTTTTAAGTGGAAAGATAGCTTAATGGTAATTAATAATTTTTTAACCAAATTTTATAACCCATACACTTAATTGTATTTGTAACATTTGTACAGTACTTTTCACGATTGGATAAAAGATAATAATTGAAAATTGGATCATTATTTTACCCCTAACATTAATGTTTCAATAACCTGTAACCGTATATGGGCAAATCCACAAAAATGTTCACTTTGGCATTAATTGATTGTCATTTTCAACCAGCTGTAATTTGATTTTATAATTAAACACATGTCTTATCGAAGGTTTAAATTTTTTGTTTTGATGTCAAGAAATTAGTCCTGATATTTTAATCAAACGGTGCAGTTGATATTTCTTTAACTCGCAAATTTAGCCTTTTTCAAAAATGGTACATTTTTCTGTAGTCTTATGGAAATATTAACTGCGCCGTTGGTTCAATCATGTGCCTTATCGGGAAACCGAATGACAGCTTTTAGAAGCTGATAAAATAGTATATTATGACACTGTTGTGGGAGATGGTTTTCTACCTTGCTCGAGGGTTTTCGCACGAGCGAAGCGAGTGAGAAAATCGAGCAAGGTAGAAAAACACCTCCCACAACAGTCTCATACGATATTTTATAGCACAACAACCTCAAAATCGACAATAAAGTTGGCATTTTGAGGTTAGTGTGCTATAAAAAAACTTAGACTATCAGTTAGAAGTTCTGATGATTTTCCCATATAACACGGTATATCTTCCCAAATAGAACATTTCTAAATCACCATCCTTCCCAACAAAGTTGTCTATTTCATTATTTAATTTATTGTAATATAAACTTCTGTCTATAGAATTTAAATAATTTTTATATTCCTGTTCGAAATAGTTATCAATTTGGTCATTTAAATTTTGTAAAAATTCTGCATTTTGTAAATCTTCTGATTATTTGTTTCCATATTATCCATCTTTACAATAAGTGTAAAACTAAATGTAAAATTAAATAGTATAAACTTATGCAATGATAACGACTTTTTAAATAAGGTGACATTTAATTTTTTATTTAGTGCTATAAATATTAATTATATTTCGAAAGATGTTTTAAATTTTCAAAAATTTCTTGCCAAGTTATATTAGCAATTTCTGCTTCTAAATGAACTTATAATTTGCCATGAGTAAACAAAGGTCTTTTTAAAAATATTCCTATTTGATCAAAACTTTGACCTGAGATTTATTTATAGTCATTAATAGTGAATGCTAATATAATAGGAAATTGTTTTCAGTAAAAAAACAATGGTAATGATGATGACTCTCTAGTATTTAAGAAGGTTCGATAGTCAAGTCAAAATAATAAGATGTTTCTGAAAATCTTTTTTTTTTTTTATTTAAGCATTTTAAACCTACATGCTTTATATCTGCATTACAATAATTACATTACAGAGTATGAATACAAAAGTTGGTCTTATCATTTAGTTTAGTAACGGTTACATTTTGAGTTGTAATACAATATAATACATTAAAATTTAATTAGTTATACTTTTATATCACATTTGCATAGAAATCGATATATACATTGGCAGGCATTTATATGGGGTTCTGCTATTATTGATTCGATACACATAGGTAAAGAAATATTAAACTTAGATAATTCAGTAATGAGTTTTTTTCTTTGTTGATCATGTGTTTTGCACTGCCAAATTACATGATTAATGTCTTGCTCGTATAAACCGCATGGACAAATTGGACTTTGAAATATATTTATACGAGCAAGAGAAGCGGCAAGATGATAATGGTTGGCTCTGCAACGATTTATCATTACAATGCATGCTCTAGTGAATTTTTTATCATAAAACCAAGGTTTGCGTCTTTCACTATAGAACAAATCGAAATATCTTTTACCTTTGAATTCACTTTGTTTTGTGATATGTTCGTTTGTATTTAGAATGAATTTATTGCTATATATTTCAAAAAGATCAGTATATGGCACTGTGAAGAAACTAGTTAGTGCTTTATTTGTAGCATTTTTAGCTAGGAGATCGACGCTGGCACTTCTTTCGATTCCCAAATGCGAAGGAATCCAGTAAAACTGTTTTTTTTTCTTTATATTGCATGATAAATGTGTTATATTTTTGTTTAATTTGATATATTATTGAGTTATTTTTGTGTTCATTTTTTGTTCTGTTAAATTTTTTACATTTTTTGTTCTGAATAAATGACAACTTTGTCCTCCGCAAATAGAAGTGCAATACTCATGGCTTCGTTTAGAGCGGTGCATTCAGCAGTGTATATCGATGCTAGTTTATTTAGGCTTTTATCTATTTTAACATTATATTTTGGAAAAATGCATACTACTCCTACATGCTTATTGCCTAGTATTTTTCTGCCGTCAGTGTAGATTGCTTGTACATTTTCTTGTTCAATAAATTGTTTCAGAGTAGTATTAGGGTCTTTGCTTCTTTTTAGTGTAATTCCAAGTTCAATATTAATTGGTATAGAGAGCGTAATAATATTATAGTCGTATTTATATATGTCCAAATTTTCTGATATTTCTATATTATCTATATATTTATTTACATAATCAATACATTCTATTAATATTCTTTTCCGTTTTCTATTGTTAAATTGATGATAGATTATATTGCTAAACATTAAAGATTTTTTATTCGATGTCACTGTAGTTACGTATCGTCTCCCTAGCAGTTTTGTGCGTTCAATTATTAGTGGCAGTTTGGATTCGACAATTAGTATATTTGTAGGTGTGCTTCTGCGGTATCCTAATGAAGCCCGGATTGCTGAATATTGAATTTTTTCAATTTTTTGTAAATCTTTTTTACGGTTTGGTAGATATATAAAACTGCAGTATTCAATAATTGAACGCAGATAACTTTTGTATAGCGTTATTAGCGTTTGTGGGTCAGACCCCCACCAAGTACCTCATAGATATTTTATGATGTTTAATGCTTTATTGCATTTCATTTGGACATTATTGATATGATTCGTAAAACGCATTTTATAATCGAAAACGATGCCAAGAAATCAAGCAGTTTCAGTTGATTTGATAACATTGTTGTTGAAAGTAATTGCTATTTCTCCAGGTAATATTTTTTTATTATTAAAATGTACTAATTTAGTTTTTTCTGGTTCGAATTCTAACCCTAATTCTAGCGTGTTATACTCAATACGGTTTATAGCTTTCTCAAGATTTATTTTACATTGTGTAATTGACGTGTTAAGTGCAATTACATCAATATCGTCTGCAAACTGTAATACTACAACATTTTCTGGCATGTTATCAACTATTTTTGAAACGTATAAATTGTACAGTAAAGGTCAGAGTACACCGCCCTGCGGAACACCTTTATATACCTTGCGGATTTCATATCCTTCTACATCTGAGTGTACTACACGCTCATAAGAGAGATATTTTATAAACTTTATAATTTGTAAAGAATATCCAAGGTCTGCAAGTTTTTGCAGAAGTATATCGCTTTGTACGTTATCAAATGCTCCTTTAACATCTAAAAGTGCAACAAGAACGTCTTTTTTAACAATAAATGCGTCGTCTACAAGCATAGTGAGATATGCGATATTATCCGCACACGACCTTCCTTTGCGAAAACCTGATTGAGTTTTTGGGAGCAAGTTATTATGTTCTGCCCACCATTACAGTCGATTTTTAACAAGCATTTCAAAAATTGTACACATACATGATGTTAAAGCGACAGGCCGTACACTTTCACCACTGGGTTTTGCAATAAGAATCATATAGGATTTTTTCCAACTCTTGGGAAAGTCGCTTTTGGAGAACATTTCGTTGTAAATGTCAAGGAGTAGAAGTCTATATTGAAGTGTAAAGTGTTGTATAACTTGATAATAGTGTTGTAAAACTTGATAGTCTATGCCATCCATTCCCGGTGCTGATTTTTTATTACAAGTGTTTAGAACTATATTAAACTCCGTAAAATCAAAAGGTTTGTCGAAAAAATCATTTTGTTTACAATCGGGGAGAAAGTTTGGATTATTAGGTGACCAGGGAGGGCATAATTTATTAAGACAAGCTTCTTTTTGTTTTTTAAATTCCGGGCTATTAATAGAATTAACAGACTTTGCTTTTACCCAAGAGTTGTTGAGAATCCTACAATGATTCCACACATATTTTGCATTAGTTCGTACGTTAATGCTCTCAGCAAATTTGCGAAAATGCTCGGTTTTCTTTTTTCTTAAAGTTCGCTTTGCTAATGCACAATACTTGTTGTACGTTACCAAATCTTCAAGATTGTATGTGTAGTTCCATTTTTTAAACGCAGCACGTCTTAGTCTTTTTATTCGGTCGCAGTCAGCATCCCACCAAGGTATAGGGTTCGATCTCTTGAGTGGTGTAAAATTTTTCTTGCGAGGAGTGGCTATCTTTAAACTGTCTGTGATAATGTTCATAAAATATTCGTATTTCTGAGATGCATCTAAATTGTCATATTCCGCTGTAAAAAATTGCTCATATCGATTATTTAATGTCTCTTCAAATTGGTGTCAATCTGTTCTTATTGAGCTTATTTTAAAAGTTTTTTTCTTATATAAATATTTGTTTGCGTCGATACTAACGAGAATAGGATAATGGTCCGAGCCATATGTTTCATCATGTACATAAACATTCGTAATTTCGGCTATAGGCACAGTTGTAAGTATCAAATCTATGTTTGATTTTGTTTTGTGCCGCATATCAACGTGTGTATTAGTGTTCGAGTTATGTAAATACATATCATATGTATCTATGCTTTGGTCGAGCCTATCACCATTAACGTCAGCGTTTTTGCAGTTCCACTCGACGTTGTGTGCGTTGAAATCGCCTAAAACGATGGTATTTTGTTTATCACTGATTTGATCGAAGGTAGAATTCCATTCTGCCTGCTGTAGCGTTCTTCCAGTGACTTTATAGCATGTTATGATATCAAAGGCAGGCGTAGTGCTCGTGATACGTATGCCTTGTATTTCTATTTCTTGTGTTTGCGTCGGATTAAGTTTTATTTCGGTAAAGGCTAAATTCTTTCGTATCAGATATAAGATTCCACCTCCGGTTGGGTGTAGTCTATCTTTGCATACAGTATGAAAATTGTTTACTTCAAAACCCACTGAAGGCTTGAGCCACGATTCCACACATACAAACACATAATCAACATTCAATAGTATATTTTGAATTTCACTTTTACGTTCTATAATGCTTCGGACATTCCAATATAAAATCTTAATAGAATGATTATTATGAGACATTATTATTGTTATTATTGATCTTAATATTTTATTTAGACAATTACAATCATTATTTAGCGCTTATATACGTTTGTACTATAATTTATTCACATTTGTTTACGCTGTGATTTATTTCCGTAGTTTCTTCGTAGTCCGAATAACTTTGACTATCCATGCTACGAGGGTAGTTCAATAAGTCTTTAGAATAAAGTATAAAAACAATTTTTTTTGGGTAAATTTTTTTTTATTTTTCAACATAATCTCCTTGGAGCTCTATACACTTGGTCAATTGCTTTTTAAGTTTTTTTAATCCTTCGGAAAAGTGCGTTTTCGGAAGTTCCTCAAAATAAGCACTTACAGAGGCAATGACGTCCTCGTTGTCCGTAAATCTCTGTCCACCGAGCCATTTTTTCAAGTTTGGAAATAAGAAAAAGTCACTGGGGGCTAAATCTGGTGAATACGGTGGGTGTTCGACCAATTCGAATTTTAGTTCTTCAATTTTAGCCATTGAAACGAAGCATGTGTGAACTCGGGCGTTGTCGTGATGAAAGAGAATTTTTTTCTCGCCAAATGTGGTCGTTTTTTTTTAATTTCTTCTTTCAGCTGCTCTAATAATGATGCATAATACTCACCAGTAATTGTTTTACCCTTTTCCAAGTAGTCAATAAGTATAATTCCACGTGCATAGCTTGCCGATAGCTTTTTCATGCCTAATTTTTCATGTAGAATTGAAACAACTGCACCTATAGATATCCTTGTGGCCTCAGCTAACTCACGCACTTTTAATCTTCTATCCTTCAACACCATATCGTGGATTTTATTGATGATTTCGGGAGTAGTTGCTTCTACGGGCCTTCCTGAACGTGGTTCGTCACTTATTGATGTACGACCACGCTTAAATTCATTTACCCAGTTATAAACCGTTGCTAAGGCAGGGGCAGATGTGCCATGAACTGAGTCCAATTCATTTTTTATCTCATATGGAGTTAAACCCTTTAAATGAAAATGTTTAATTACCGCTCTGAACTCGTTTTTTTCCATTTTTCTTAACAAGCAATTTTTTTTTTCAATTGGTTATAAAAACACGTAAACTCAGAAGATATGGACTGTGACTGCACCATATATCTAGTCGGGAGTGGTGCTGACTGAAAACAGATGATTTGGAGCGATTCGCGCGCCATCTGTTAGTCATTCTAAAGACTTATTGAACTACCCTCGTATTATTACTCATATAATTATTTGCACTGTCTGTTGAAATAGAGTTTCTTATTTTAGTAATGCGTGTTTTTATATTTCTATCATTAAGCATCGGATATGCAGTAGTAAGCATTTCGCACAGGCTTTGATGATTATTTGTGTATATATTAACTATACTGAGTATATCCGAGCTACCATAAGTGTCGAGAATTAATTGCGTAATTTGATCAAAATCTAAGGAAAGAGTTTTTGCTTTTTCTTCGATAATTTCTTTGGCAGGCGTCAATTTTTCAACTATTTCTTGTATAGTGTGTGTTACTGGGCTTTGTGTTCGTCTCTGCTTATTTTTCTTTTGAGGCTTTTTCCGCTCATCTTTGTAGTCTTGTACGTTGAAAGATGTTGCAGAGTATTTGCTGCTTTGGGAGCTTGAAAGTTGACGTTTGTTGCGAACAGGATATGGCGTTAAAAAGCCGTCAATCTCTTTGTCTTTTTCTCCTAATTTTTCTTCATTTTGTGGAATCACTTCTTTTTCGAGAGTTAAAGTTGCAGTTTGTGCTACTTTATCGACTTGAATTTGTACCTGTTGTTGAGTAGTTACCGCTGCATTTTTGCAATTTTTTTGCAAATGGCCCTCTTCTTTACATAAGAAGCAAATTACTTTTTCAGATGACAAGTATATCCAATATGCGGCGTCATCATATTCGATCTTAAGCGTTTCCGGTATTTTATTTTCATCTTCAGGCTTAATAAACATTTGACGCCGAAAGCTAAGCACGTGAGCGTAGTCTGGTGCTTGGATAGATGATGCTCTTATATTATTTATTTTAGATACGGGTTGTATATCGAGCTTTGTTAATTCTTCTTCAATTACTGTTGACGGTATAATAGGTTGCACGTTAGATATAAAATTTTTGTCTTGGAGATTAGCGGTTTGATTTCCAGTTCATGTTCTTTGATTTTGTCAGTCGGATTCGATTTAATAAGCTTGTTAGCTATATCCTTGCTACTTAAATAAATACACACACGTTCTTGAGAAATTCTTGATATATATCGCACATTGATAGGTTGCACTATACTACCAACAGCTACGCAGTAATCTTCTATAGTAAGGCCTTGAATCGATTGGATGATAATTGCTTGTTCTTTCGTTGGATTTTGTACAGCATTTGCGTACGATGCAATGGGAGTTTTCGTTATATTTTGAGACATTTTTTACGTTGTTTGCTAGTGTCTCTGTTGTCGGAGATACTCATCCTCTGCCCCAGATTAACGAAATCTTGGATAGACTAGGCGGCGCCAAGTATTTTTCAATTTTTGACTTAGCCATCGGGTGCCATCCAATAAGAATGGACCCTAAGGACCATCACAAAACGGCCTTTAGTATCGGGACGGGCCACTATCAATATACAAGAATGCCCTTCGTTCTTAAGAACGCATCCGCGACCTTCCAGCGCCTCATGAACCGAGTATTACTTGGACTACAAGACGTCGAACTACTGGTGTATCTAAATTAAAAGCTAAACTCTCGCTTCAACCTGATAAATGTGAATTTCTTGCCACAGAAGTCCAATACCTGGGACACATTATCAGCGAAGACGGAGTACGCCCTGATCCCAAAAAGACAGATGCAGTACAGAATTCCCGAGGCCGAAAAACCAGACGAACATGAATTCCTAGGTCTCGCGGGATACCACAGAAGATTTATACAAAATTTCTCCGCAAGAGCACGACCACTATCCGATCTGCTAAAGAAAACTATACCTTTTGAATGGAAAGATGAACATAATAAAAGTTTCGAAAATTTAAAAAATGCATTATGTACCGCTCCTGTTTTACAATATCCTGACGTTTCTCAACCCTTTAATCTAACAACGGATTCCTCAGACTTTGCGGTGGACACGGCCCTATGTCAGGGAAATATTGGTGAAGACCGCCCCATAGCCTACATGTCTCACATAATGAAACCGACCAAAAAAAATTATGGTACAACCACTTAAAACCACGAACCTTTAAAATGGATACACTCGGTCAAACCCCCAGTACAACGACTTATTAGATGGCGTACTCAATTACGAGAATACCAATATAAATTTATGTATAAACCCGGTAGACTTAACGTTAATGCAGATGCACTATCTAGGAACCCCATAACCCCGAAGGCCGTTGTACTACCCACTTTTTCATCAGGAAGAATAAGCACAAACCCCGCTCAAAAGGTTATACCGGAGAAAGGTACAATCGCTAACAGAGGTAGACCACTAGGAATTAAAAGCAAACCCCCAGATCCCATAGGATTTGAATCAGAGACTGTAGGAGCAACCATCGCAGAACGAGTTCGCCATCGAAAGCTTAGACCACCAGATCCAAAAGACCTAGGTGCCATACCAAAACAACCACTATCAGTAACGAAAACCAGAAACAACAGCACAAAGATGCCCGAATCTATTCCCCCAACGAGCGAAGCTTTAAAATCAATAAAACCGACCTTATATAAAAAAGGGTAACCTTTAGCTCAGGAGATGAATCCAGCACCATAACAGAACCACCACCGAAACTACGAGGACGACACACTGGATTCCCGAGCCTTATATCAAAAGGACCACCAACTACAAAAGCACTACCCTCTTCTGAAGATGAACTACCGCCAACAGAAGCACCAAACAAAAATATTAGAGAAATAAATCCGGACAACTTCTCTTCATTCGATGAGATAGGAGATTACTGGTGAGACAACCACAACTTCAACATGCAAGGACGGTGGCACCCAATGGCACGATAACCCAGCTAGAGCCCGAACTGTCCGAAGACAATGAATCTGCTGATTCCATTGCAGATTTTAGACAACAGATCAGGAACTCCCTCCCTGCGCTCTCCAATGATGAGATAAATGACAACACCACGTCCAAACCATCAGATACTATACCATCAGGTCTATTTTACCCTGAATTCATCAGAAGACCAGACATTAAGTTAAAAATTAAGTTAATTAACAAAGGTATAACGCATATGAAGGATAATATCCTTCACTTTATTTCAGCAGATTGCGAATTCACGACACCCATAACGAAACTATTGATAGACTTGGAAAAAATGTGTACACATAGCATCAAAAATTTAAAACCTAAAAAGGGTCAAGTCCTCATAACACCAAAAACCACGGTAAACATCCTTACATCAATACTAATTAACAAACATTTTGAACTTTTATCACCACAAGACCTCCGAAAAACCCTTGATAACGTAGCAAAATCTATAAAAAAATATAAGATTATAACATTATCACTGTCGAAACAAAATGACCTATCAGACCAAATAACGTTCTCAACATTCCTCGATTTGCTTAAAGAACCACTAGGCGAATGCGAATGTACAATATTCATCTGTTATGGGACCACGACTATACCACCAAAGGATATACGAAATCAAATAATTAAAGAATATCACGATAGTCTGATAGGAGGGTACAGAGGTGTGACGAAAACATACCGGCGTATCCACGAAAAATTATTTTGGACTGGAATCAAGTCAGACATAACAGATAGCATCAGGAATTGTAACAAATGCCAGGAATTAAAATTGCTTCGTATAAAGAATAAAGAGCCAATGATTATTACTGACACTCCTATAGAACCGTTCGACAAAATATCGATAGACACCGTAGGACCACTTCCTTTGACTCTTAACGAAAACAAACATATACTTACGGTTCAAGACAACCTCACCAAATACTGCGTCGCCATCGCAATCTAAGATACCAAGGCTGAAACAATAGCCGATGCCCTGGCAAGACACGTCATAACCTTGTACGGCTCACCCCGTACAATTCTATCAAACAAGGCGCCAGCCCTAATAGGCAAGGTAATGCAACAACTAGCACAAATTTTTAAAATAAAACAAGTAACGACTTCCGGATACCACCCTCAATCTAATGGTAGCCTGAAAAGAAGTCCACCTAGTACTTGTAAAATATATTCGTCAATACCTCGACGAATACGAGGACTGGGATAAAATATTACTATTTGCCATATTTTCATACAATACCAGCGTCCATGAATCTACAAACTTCACACCATTCAAACAACACAGACACATACTCATCGTATATGACAGATCTAGTAAATAGATTACACGATACCAGAGAAATTGCCACAAAAATCCTCATAGACTCCAAACATAAATCCAAGCGCTACTACGGCAGAAAGGCTAAGGACCATCCTATTCAATCGAAGAGAAAGTATATGTACTCAAGGAACCTAGAGTAAATAAATTGGATAAAACATATAAAGGACCATATAGAATAGTGAAAATACTAGAACGGCATAATGTCGTCCTAGAAGATGAAAATGGCAAACGATTTATAAAACACATGGACAAAGTAACACCAGTGTATGATTAACAGTAACATATCTGTTTCAGATGGAGCTAACATGGTATCTCCTTCTAACCTATCTGCTAATTCAACTTGGACAAACTAAAGACTCACATACCATACACGTTGTCCAAGAAAATCCCGGAATATACTTTGAACGATTGGCAGATGTACACTATACTGAAGCAGATTGGAAAATTATAGTCTTCCTAGACACAACACCACTCCACTTTAACGCCACATACATGAATCATACAGTGCAGTTGATAAGGTATTCATACTATGAACAACCCTTCCTCTGCACTGCATTAACTAAACGGTTAACATTTATACGAGAAAGAATAAACAGAATCAAAATAATGCACGACGACTTGATTGACTCCATGCAAGAAGTAGTCAATGGAGCCTACTGACACTCCCACTCCAACAACAATTAAGGGGGCACACCACCTTTAAAATCTGAAACAAAAAAATTAATTAAGAATTTTTATTTTGATATTTATTTTAATAAGGGTTTTTTTTCCTCAAAGTATACATAAAAACCTACCAATTTGTATATTTTTTACCTTCGTTGGACCTTCTATGCCTTCATGGCAAACCAGACTGTTTTCGAAGACTTTAAGCACTGTCCGTAAGATTCCAAGTCTACGCATGGATGGATTGGGCTAAAAATTTATGGAGATACTCATTATAGTAGTACTTTTCATATGAGCGTAGGGATTTTTATTTGAATGAGTAGAAGTATTTTTTTATATGAACATTGTCAATATAACACTTATTTTTTAATAATTTTATCACTTTTATAGATGTAAAAAATTTTCTACTCGTTCAAATCAAAATCCCTACGCTCATATGAAAAGTACTACTATAATGAGTATATCCATAAATTTTGAGCCCAATCTGTCCATGCGTTCACTTGGAATATTACGGATAGTAAGCTGAAATTGATGAAAACAACATTTAGAGTTATTTAACAATTAATTTACAAGTTCTAATAGATATAATTTATACTCATCTTATCAATTGCATCTACTTTTTTCTTCTTTTCAACGTAGCAGATAAACATCTGCAGCAATGTACATCAATATTTTCTGGGGCGTGGAGTCCCATGAGTCTTCCTCCTCCTTGAATAACCTGGAATGAAAAAAACAGCACAAAAATGAATAAATTGAGTAAATTATACTAAACTCTTGAGCGACACTTTCACACACTTCATCCAACTGCTTATTTATTTAATCAAAAGCCGATTGGGCAACTGGCTTGCATAGGTCCATAATCCCACAAAAAGTTGAAAGGCCAGCGTGTCCATGTCCAAGTGCACGAGCAGACAGCACAGATCTTCTGTTCACTTCATATGCGTTTCCTTTGGCTCCTACTTTGTTGCTGGAGTTGATCGCTGCTATTTCACCACACTTTGAGCACACAATATCTATTTTGAAACCAAGACCCTGCACACCAGATTCACTTAATTGAACACTGCCATGGCACCGATTACAACACAGAACACTTCGAAGTTTAGAAAATAAAATTGAAGTGTCAATGATTCTGTTTGTTGTATCACTGGTGTCTCTAGCACTAGCTGTGTTTTGGAGTTTCCTCGCTGAGCTGGTGGATAGTCTTGGCTTCTTTTGTAAATCTTCCTTTTTTATCTCTTTTAGAAGACATTTTCACTACACTGATTTACATACATTCACAAATTGTCAAATGCAATTAAAACACTGTATAAGTTCAGTACAATAAAAATATTAGCTGTGTTTACTAACAGGTGGTTTGTAAACATAAAAGCCAACTGTCAAAAGTAGCAAAAATGTACGGGTAAGGTTAGTCAAAAATTCGATCTGATTTATCGACCTTTATCTTGTGACGTAATGACACGTCATGTTACTCGTAATTCGCACATGCGCCAATATTACATATAACAACGCGTAAATATTTGAATATACAAGCATGGATCTTATTATATTATATGTTATTGCTTTATAACTAAATAAAATAATCGATTAAACATTTAGTTATAAATAATAATAAAATAAATAATAATTGATAAAATACCGAATTTACGCAAAATCGGCAAAAAAGCTGTCTCAGTATTTATATTGTAACTTTAAAAGGAATTATGATATCTGAAAACGGTTTTCAGGAGCTTATTCTACAGGAAATTTCCTATAAATAAGGTAAATAAAAAAAAAAACGATTTTTTGACAATTTAAAGGTCGTTTGCCCCCTTAAGAGAAGGAGCGCTCCATTTGAATTCGTAGGTAGTATTAGCAAATCCCTATTCGGTACACTATCTGAAAGCGACGAACAACATCTCACGGAACAAATAGAACTACTATTCAAAGGTCAAACAAAGTTACCCCGAATAGCAAAAAAGGACACTCACATCATCAAGCATAAATTAGCCTCAGTCGAAAATGATATAAAAATATCAAAACAAGCAATAAATAATAGCCTATATATTTTGAACGAAATCACTAACAGACTCAATGACATTACTAACTTTTGGCAAAGATACAATTTTAGCCGTGAGTTCGGGGACATCTCGAACGAAATTGAATCAGCGCTAAACATTTAGCAGGACACTTTTCAAATAATTTTAGACACTGTACACAAATCCAGAATGGGACAACTTCACCCATCCCTGATTTCCACTAACAAACTACAGCAAATAATCAGACAAATTGTCGACCTACATCCTGAATACGAATTTCCTATCCACATAATACATGCCAGAACGGACAAGCTTGAGGAAATTGCACCGGTAAGATTTACATTTAGAAAAAGTAGATTCCTGATAGAACTCTCCATTCCCATGTTAAACAAATTCGCCACTGAACTATACAAGATGCCCCCGGTTCCAATATCACAAAAACATGAAAACCACATTGCCTCCGCACACATAAAAACACAAGCACAATACATAACACTCAGCCACGACAAAAGAGCGTATAGTTTTCTCTCAGACAAAAGTCTACAGAACTGCAAACACACCGTCCACCAGAGAGTATGTTCATACAGCGAACCAATCTATGAAGCTGACGAAGACATCGCCTGCGAGTATCTGTTATTCAAACAACCGAGCAAGGACAACATAAAGAAATGTAACATACACTATTTACCCACTCATATATCCATTGAAGACTGGCTTTACTGCATCCCCGACGTAACTACATGACAGATCTGAAAGATACAACAGAAACTACGATGTTCAGTAAGATTATGACACACAACTTTAGTAGGACTTAAAACCCTTGGTTCAAGTATCGAATTCCTTTATTCACCAAAAATAAACCTAAATATAACCAACATAGATAAAATCATTTTTCATAAAATTCACAAAATTAACAACACTCTAAACTACCCTTCATTTACGCCTAAATTCCCAAACACTAGACTCCAAACTGGAGTAAGCCTAGCCCCCCTGCGCAGGAGTTATCATGCCAGAAATACCTTCCAAATGCAGTAATTTTTCAAAGCAAGTCTAAAACGTAGAGGGAAATGATTTTAAAGTTTTTGGGGTCGCTGATTACGAATCTGCAGTCAGAATTACGAAATTCAAAATGGCGGATCCAATATGGCTGCTACATACTAAATTCTTGTATATTACGATTTTTTTAAAGAAAATAACCATACATGGGTTTTTGGGGTCGCTAATTACGAATCTACAGTCAGAATTTCGAAATTCAAAATGACGGATCCAATAAGGCTGCTACATACGAAATTCCTGTATATTACGATTGTTTTTAAAGAAAATAACCATACATGGGTTTTGGGGGTCGCTAATTATAAATCTGCAGTCAGAATTTCGAAATTCAGAATGGTGAATCCAATATGGCCGCCACATAAGCAATTTCTGTATAAAATGAGCGTTTAAAAAAAAATAACCATACATGGGTTTTTGGGACTTGTGCAACTTTTTAATTTTGACTATGATTTAACCAACAGTTTACACTATATCAGAATTTTTTCTATTATCTATCTGCAGCCAACATATTACAATATCTTTTAAAACCGGCATATTCGATACGCCATTTTGAATGTTAAAATACTGGCTATCTGTAATAAGCGTCCCCAAAAACTTAATTATGGGGATTTTCATTTAAATAACACATAATATCCAGAAATTTTGTAGTTTAGATGGTAATTTTAATATTTCACTCTATAACAGAGATAATAATTGCGCCATTTTGAATTCTGAAATTCTGACTGCAAATAAGTAGTCAGCGACCACGAAAACCCATGTAAGGTTATTTTCTTCAAAGACATTTGTAATGTCCAGATATTGCGTATGTGGCGGCCACATTGGATCCGCCATTTCGAATATCGAAATTCTGACAGCAGATTTGTAATCAGCGATCCCGAAAACCCATGTATGGTTATTTTCTTCAAATACACTTGTAATGTCCGGATATTGTGTATGTGGCGGCCATATTGGATCCGCCATTTCGAATATCGAAATTCTGACAGCAGATTTGTAATCAGCGATCCCGAAAACCCATGTATGGTTATTTTCTTCAAATAAACTTGTAATGTCCGGATATTGTGTATGTGGCGGCCATATTGGATCCGCCATTTCGAATATCGAAATTCTGACAGCAGATTTGTAATCAGTTACCCCGAAAACCCATGTATGGTTATTTTCTTCAAATAAACTTGTAATGTCCGGATATTGTGTATGTGGCGGCCATGTTGGATCCGCCATTTCGAATATCGAAATTCTGAAAGCAGATTCGTAATCGGCGACCCCGCAAACCCATATATGGTCATTTTCTTTGAAAACAATCGTATTAATTATATTAATTATACGATTGTTTTATATATTATTAAACAATATACAGGAATTTTGTATGTAGCGGCCATATTGGATCTGCCATTTTGAATTTTGAAATTTTAATAATCGATATAATATTGATAATGTTAAAAGCTTATTTACGTTCATATTTTTAGAAAATATTCTTATAATTCTCGGGAATAATTTTAACAGCCGTCATATTGGATCCGCCATTTTGAATTTTAAAATTATAACTGCAGAATCGTAATAAGCGACCTTGAAAACCCCCGAGTAAGGGTTTTCAAGCTATTTTGAGCTATTTTAAGCAATTTACGAAAGATTTTACAATTGCATACAATAAGTATAAACAAACGTAATTTTCTTATTTTTCCGATTATAATAATTTTATAATAACATTCAAAATCGTATTTTAAACTCCAGCTATCTTATTACATATATTCTAGGCTTTAATTTGCTGGGTCGTTGATGTCTTATAGTTATTTTGTTCAAAAGTTATGACAAAAAATTTTTGGATGAGTATACTCGTCCTCCTGCATACGGGAACAACTCCGTTTGGACGAGTATACTCGGCTCTCTGCGCAGGGGGGCTAGATAGCATTCAAGATAAATACGAAATATTTATTTCAGAACAAGAAAATATAAACTTTCACTCATACATGTTATATGGTTCCGTAGGATCAGATACACTTATAATACTCACTATAACAATCTCACTCATCATCATCTGCTTAAAAAAAATTATCTTTAAATGTCCTATAAGAAAACGTCACATTGAACGACGTGACACTGAAAGTAAAAGCTTTGATTATGCTTTATACCTTATTAATGTCATATTTCATCCACCACCCTTACTACACTTCTCACGATCCGCTCCAGACTCAGAGGGTATAGACAACGATACGCAAGCCTAAAAAAAAAAAAATTTGCTTTCACGCTCGCACCCCAGCAAAACGCTTCTTGCTTCCGCATGCCTCTTTTTTTCGACTTATTAAAACGTAGTTTTGTTTGCTCTCTGTTCACAGAAATATGCATACTATAGTACTCACTTTCGTAACCGTAGCAGTAGTATTTGTCTTTCCCCATCCCTATGACCTCATCCATATACCCAACAACCCTGGACTATATCTCGAGTATGTGGAAAACATATACATGGCAACCGACCAATACCAGACCAAGGCCGAAATGGACATCAACGCCGTCAGTCACGACGAAACCAACTTACAGAACCAAATCGACGAGATAGTCAAGAAATGCCCTGACTCACCAATCGAGTGCCAACTATATATTACACAAGCCAAGTACCTAAGAACCAAACTAACGACAGCCACGAATCTACACCAAAAACTAAACAACCATACCATCTCAACCAGAAAATCCAAGGACACACCCCTACCGAATCTATTCAACCTAAAGGTCCAACACCACATCAAAGAAGAATTACCTGTAGAAATATACAACACACCTACACTAATCGTCAACAGGATAACCAGGCAAATCCAACGACTAACTACCCTTAGGAACAACACTAAGACTCTTCACGACATAACAATCACCCAAGCAACGATACTCTATGAAAATTCTCCTACCCAATTCTGCAGTTTTTCCCAAGAATGGCTTAACAAACTCGAAACAACCTTGGACCTCCACATCACCATTTATGACGAAATGATAGAAATTACAGAGAAAGCCAAATAAGGAAAACTTAGCATCCTGCTTCTCCCGCAAGACCTACTAGATAACCTAAAACGACATCTGGTATACCGAAGACCAAACACAGTACTCCCGGATATTGACCTGAACTCAGCTGACCTCAACAAAATAGCACGCTTCAACATCAATAGAGAAGGAGGAACTATATACGTCAATATAAATTTTCCACTTTTTCCACGCACCACCCACGAACTCTACAGGATTCACTCCATGCCCATACTACAAAGCGATGGAACATCCGCTATCATCGAACCAAATCGCCAGTACATTGCCAGGATTAACGGAACCAACCATAACTTCTTCCTCAACAACGAACAACTGAGGACCTGTCTTCCTGATCATCAAAACACCTACTGCTACTTTCAACGCGTCGAACTTCAAATTTTAACGAACTCTTCTAGCATCATATGGAAAACATGTAACCTCAAGACTTTTTCACGACAGTTAACCACCACATGGACGTATCTAAGCGAAACCGACGACTGGCTCTTTCCCGCACCTCACAGCGAACTTATCGAATTACGATGCAACAACGACACCGACACTGACGTGCAAGTTCTAGGAGTCGGAATTTTACGAACTGGACAGCAGTGTATAACCACTACCAAGGATCTCATACTGCCACCTACGGCTTTTACACCATCTACACGAGGAGGAATTGCATTCAAGCAATGCGTCGCCTAAAATTCATCGAGGACGATGAACTCTCTAACAGGGGAGGTGTAACGTTCTAAATTAAATTTTTCCCTTATCTTTTTCATTCTTTTTGCGACGCACTTCTGATATATGTTTTCTGCTCTGAATAGGCGTAAGTCGAGCGACGTCTCAATTAAGCAGAAAAATATTTCTAGTAATAATTAAGACATCGATCATTTCTATTAACAATTTAGACACCGCTCGACTTTCCTTATTTACACGGAATAAACATGGGCGCAACATAGCCTATTGTAATATTCTCCTGACGCTCTTACATATTTATCTAAGAATCGAACGATGTCTTAATTAAGAAATAATAAAATGTAGCCTTCGTGCGATTCCGACTTTCCTTGTTTGTGCAGCTACAACTAGACAATTGTCAAAGGTCGAGCGAAGTCCTGAATAGATGTACTAAAGCAATAAATCATACTATTCCGAGGATTCGGCCACTCTTGGGCACACCTGTGCACCCACTGTCTTCCTCCAATATAAATCCCAAAATGTATATATTGCGGCTGGCAAAGGGACAGGTCGCAGTCTAGAAGTTAGCAGTGTACGCCTAGAGCCCGGCCAGATCACCGATAGATATTCAAAACCAGTCACGAATTTACCTCAGAGTAGAGAGCATCGAGCATAAGTACAGTACAGTTCAACAGTTGTGAGTTTAAATAAATACGTGTGGATTTCACCGAGTGCGCTTACATATAAAAACAAGTTGTAATCAGATATCTTAAGAATAGAATAAAAATTATCTACAACCAAAAGGAGAAATATTGGTCATAGCTTCACTAATTTGAAACCACCCAGCCTGATTAAAAATTAATAAAAGGACAATCAAGCAGCTAAATAAAACCCAAGCAAGAATACAATAACAATTATCTACAACCAAAAGGAGAAATATTGGTCATAGTTTCACTAATTTGAAACTACTCAGCCTGATTAAAAATTAATAAAAGGACATTCAAGCAGCTAAATAAAACCCGAGCAAGGTAAGTTTTTTCTTTTTATGTATCTTCTGAAGGATTCTCGAGTACTCAAAAATATCCCGTCTCCGCCTCCTCTCCTATACCAAGGAACCCTGCCACGCTTCCTTCCTTTCAATAGCGCAACCGCTCGGCGCGATTTGAAACACGCGTGACTCTCTCCATTACTCTATTCATGTAATAAAATAACGTAGAACGTCACACTCGCTTTACAATGGAATCTTTTTTTTCATTGATTTACTACAAAAAAGATATGGCATTGGTAACGCGATGGTCAAATATGATATGAAAATTATTTAATGCATAAATTATGTTTTTTAATACCAAAATACAATAGCCAATAAAATTATTGTCAATATTTTTATACGCATTTCTTATAACATAAAGCAGATGACTGTTGATCATGTTATGTAGTTTTAACTTAAGTTTTAAACAATATGCTTAAGGATAAAAGATTAAATGCTGGTTTTATAGCCAAATATGTAAATCAAAGGGTCCTTACTTGAAAAATAAAAATGAGTTTCAATGGAAAAATAATATAGAAAACCGCTACAAATTCACTTAGCTTCCTCAAACTAAATAAATTGTTCCAATATGTGTTTTTTATAATCGATTGTTGTCTACAGATAAATTACACAAAATTATAAGCTGGTGATCATAGATTGCATTATATATTTCAAAATATTAAAATAATAAAATTGTGATAAAACAAAAACGAAGCGAGGAATCTTCTATTTTTTCTGATTTTGTATATTTATCAAAATAACAATTAAAAATTTGATTGTTTAATAGAAAATGACCACGACATCTTCGAGATATAAGCACTAAAATTAAAAGAAAAATATAACCTCAAATATCTTGAAAAATAAGAGACCAAATATTCTTGGCAAAGAGGTCAGCCAAGAGATAGTGGAAAGATACCTTTGTCAGCTTAATTTATTTTAAACATTTTCCATCATACGTTTCCGAGATATCACCACTGAAACAAGAAATTACGTTTTCATGTATAACAAAAGAAGAAAGATAGCTTGTAGAACATTTTGCGTCGCGGAAGATAGATAATTTTGTTCTCTTTCAAAATCATGTACACTGAAACGATCATATTATTTCTATATACAAAAATAATATACCACATTGATTACAGAAAAACGTAAAATAGAAAAATCTTCGTAAAACAAAAACACGTCATTGAATCTTAAAATTTCTTTTTAATTCCGAATCTTCATTAAGACTACGCCGTTCTCGAGATATAAGCGATAAAAAAGTATAAAAAAAAACACAATCTCAATTATCTTGAAAAATGAAAGTGATTATGATCTGGGCAAAGAACTTAGCTAAGAGATTGTTGAAAGCTACCTTTCTGGAAATTTTCAAAAAGAATAATGTCGTTTTACTCAAGTTATCGTTCAGTATAGAAAATCGATTTTTTATACGAAATAATTCTTTTCTAGATAAAAGGAAAATAAAATGGCTCAAAAATTTTACTGAACATTCCCCTCCATATTCCTAAATATCTCAAATTTTTTCAAAAACTTTTCGTCATGTGTTTCCGAGATATTACCGTTTAAACAAAAAGTTTTTATGTATAACAAAAGAAGGGAAAGACCTTATCCAAACTTTCAAGTCGGAAAAGTCAGGTGACTTGATACTCTTTCGAATGCCTTTTTGCTGATTTAAAGATATTTTTTGTAGGGTATTAAAAGATCCGCAAAACTAAAACTCAAAAATCGAAAAACCTCTATAAAAACAAAAACGCATCGGAAAACAAAATAAAATATTTTTGAGCCGCCACCCTTTAAGAATCACAGCAAAATGAGCCCTTTAATATTAATTTTTACCGTGGATTACTCGAGATATGGTGGTACTCATCCAACACACATACACACACACACACATACATATATACACACACGCACACACGCACGCGCTACACACACACATACACACACACATACGGACATTTTCTAAAAATAGTGTATTTTGATTTCAAAAGGCCCAAGAGATATTTCTAACATGTTTTAACAAAACCTTTTTTTACTATTACAAAGCTTCCTTTAGATGGAAACAAAATCACATGAAATTTGAACACATTTTCTCAATTGATTAATTATTTAAAGAATATTTGATAGAAAAATCGTATTATCCGTGAATATATTAAAAAAGACATTTGTAGTTAGTCTTACAAATCAAACCCCAAACTTGTCAAAGTTACAAACGCTTTTAAACCTCCTGCGCAGAAGTTTATTTTCGTTTATATGGACTAGATCTAATGTAAGTCTGCAACAATATTTTCTGCAAATTCGTAACATTTTCTAAATAATAGCTATACTATTTAGCTTCAATTTGAGATGTTGTAGATGTCCCAACAAAGTAAAGATTTAAATTTGTGATACAATATGTATACAAAAATGACGTGCGGTTTGGACGAGTATACTCGGCTCTCTGCGCAGGGGGGTTAAGGAGGTTAGATAGATCTCCCGCTCGGGGTTAGGAAAGGAGAGTCCTTAATAATGAGTATCTCCATAAATTTTTAGCCCAATCCATCCATGCGTAGACTTGGAATCTTACGGACAGTGCTTAAAGTCTTCGAAAACAGTCTGGTTTGCCATGGAGGCATAGAAGGTCCAACGAAGGTAAAAAATATACAAATTGGTAGGTTTTTATGTATACTTTCAGGAAAAAAACCTTATTAAAATAAATATCAAAATAAAAATTCCTAATCAATTTTTTTGTTTCACATTTTAAAGGTGGTGTGCCCCCTTAACAAGCTGCTCTCATAATAGCACGTGTATAAGAGTCAAACTTTGATGCCAAACTTCAGTAGAAGAATGACATAAATTTTCAGAAACATCTTATCATTTTGACTTCACTATCGAACCTCCTTAAATCAGAATTCCGATAATATTGTATGTAGATAAGTGTGTAACGTGGGATTTAGTTACTCTATTTCTTTATAACTTTTGCTCGGCACTTTACCGAATTTATCAATAATAATGGACGCCAGATAAAGCGCGGCTAGCTCTGCACGAGCCCTCTCCCAGAGGAAGTTCCGTGAAGCGGAAAATCAGGATAATTAATTCTATAAATAATCACACAAATTTCACACTTTAAGTATCTAAGCTTTATTTTAATGGTCACATCATAATAACGGTCGCCAATTTACAATTTCTCGCACAACTACCGGTCGCTATACAACATGGCTACGCTAGCCCTCGCGCGCGTCTTCCGCGACGACCAGATCACCACGTTTTCCCGAGTTTTCCCGGCTATCACGTAATCCCCTTTTTTCCACGCTACTTTCGCGTAAATTTCGAGCTGGCCCGGCGCGCACTGATTCGAAATGATGGTATCACACCACCAACGCATTTACGCCGTTACCTCTGAGCACATGGCGAACATAAATATATATGTATAAATGGATAACTTTATATTTACCAACTCTCTCTATAAATGCCGAGGGATGCTCGATAATTACAGTCCACTCACCGTCGCATAACTGTAGTCGCCTCGCTATAAGTCTCGAGGTCGCTGTTTCGTGGTTGCTATTAGCTCGCGAACCCCGCGTGGTACGAGAAATCCCTCTGATCTCCTTTAGCGCGCGTCTCGAAATTCCTACGCGACCAATAAATCTTGCCGATTTTCTCGTAGCGCTCCTCGTTCCTACTCTTCGCCAAACTACCACTACTAACTTTCTACTCGCCGATTATGTTCTCGCGGTCTTATAAAAGCGTGAGAGGTGCGCGCGACGTGCGTCTGGAAGATACGATGGGCGGGCAGTCAATCCCAAGATCGGAGAGGGTGGCAATCTCTTCCAAATTTCGGCTCTTATTTTTGCCTATCTTCAGCCCACACACTTGTTGCTTCCGCCCTTATCTTCTCGGTCATTGACCTTGATTTTCCTTAAATGCGAAAATCAAGGCTAAGTCTGCGGCAATTTGAGTCGCTAATGGTCATTGGTCCGTTCCGCGATTGCCGCCCTGCCCGCGAAGCGCGGGCAATATGAATCGTTAAATATACACGCGCGGCAACCCGGCGTGTATATCTAAATCGGGCGCTTTCGGTTTTGTCGCCGCAGGACCATCACAGTTGGCAGCGGCGACGTGCGCGCGCCGGCCTACACTACGATACACCGGCAGCTTCAGGCGGTTCGCGGCGCGGTGTCTGCTAGCTCTCCTATGCTGTCGACAGCCGCGTCGGTCTCTCTCTCTCTCTCTCTCTCTCTCTCTCTCTCTCTCTCTCTCTCTCTCTCTTTCTCTCTCTTTCCCGCGGCTACAGCCGAAGTGGTGTGATTCGAGGAAGGTGCCGCTGCTGCTGTGAATCCTCTCTCCTCCCGCGTCTGCGTGCATCGGAAGAGAAGACGGTTCGCGCGCGCGTGCGTGTGTGCGGGCAGTGGTTTCGTCCTCGAGAGGCGAGGGAGAAGAGCAAGCAAGAGAGAGAGAGAGAGGGTCGTGCGTGCACGTGCAATGGTGTAGGTGCCGGATGTGTGTGTATAGGCTCGTCGTCGTTGCTCGCTCCGATCAGTCGCCTCTGCGGCGCGATCAGCTGGTGCCGTTGGTATGGATGTGTGCGTGTGTGTACCGGTCTGTGACTTTCCTCGGTCACGTCTCTCCTTATCCTCATTCCCTCGACAAATAAAATAACAATAATCATTTAATAGAAAATGCTCGGCTCTGGTGACGAGTGATTTGGTCGCGATTGACTGCCCGTGTTTTAATAACATTGAGACGTGAAATACACGTCACAAGTGACTATTCAATTACGTGACTTTTTCATATTTTTTATTTGTGCGTAAACCTCATTTTTTAGAAGAGGTGTGTGGATAGTAAAATACGTGGATAGTAGAGTTTGCGGGTAATGGAATGCATGGAGAGTAGGGTGCGTGGTAGCACTGTCGGGATGTGTATACCTAAGAAGCAAATAATTAATGCGTTTCTCTTCATACTCTCACGTTCTCTCATATTATATTTTACTCTCTTTTTCTCTTTCATAATCACTGTTCCACTTTGTTACTCTATCATTCATGCACGCTCTCACTCAATCATATACGTATTGACTCACTCGTACAATTATTCACAAACGTGCTCACTTGCTAGCTTCCTCACATCCTAACTTATGCACTCACTCGATCATACACTTACACACGCTCTTATTCTTGCATTCACGTACTCACTTGTTCACTCACCCACTAACGCATGCACTTACTCATATACAATCTGATACACTCACATGCGCACTCGCTCACTCTCATATTCGATCACTTCCTCGCATACTTAGTCACTAAATCACTTACTCCTTCGCTGGCATACAAAAGACTGCAATCCCTCGCTTACTTATTGACTTGTTTACTTATTCAAAGACTCACTTACTCAACAGCTCACTCACTTAAGCACTTAAGTTCTGTCTCTCTCATACATTCGCTCTCCCACTCACTTAATCACACACTTACGCATTCGCTGACGTTCTTACTCACACACTCAATCACACACTCGCAGTCTCTCTTTTCTCCCCTCAATTTCTCGATTTATTGCGTTACACGACTATCTTGATAGTCTTACAAGCATAATAAATACATATACAAATACAGAAATATGTATATAGACATATATAATATACATAAGTGCCGCCATGTGTGATATCATCACCTCACCACCATATCCTGCCCTCTTTTCCACACTTTTTTCTCATTATATACTTTTACTAATTATTGTGTTTCCGGATTATTTTGAAAGTCTTACAAAATAAGCATAATAACTACACATACAAACACATATATATGTATTTAGTCCTGTATACGAGGGTAGTTCAATAAGTCTTTAGAATAAAGTATAAAAACAATTTTTTTTGGGTAAATTTTTTTTTATTTTTCAACATAATCTCCTTGGAGCTCTATACACTTGGTCAATTGCTTTTTAAGTTTTTTTAATCCTTCGGAAAAGTGCGTTTTCGGAAGTTCCTCAAAATAAGCACTTACAGAGGCAATGACGTCCTCGTTGTCCGTAAATCTCTGTCCACCGAGCCATTTTTTCAAGTTTGGAAATAAGAAAAAGTCACTGGGGGCTAAATCTGGTGAATACGGTGGGTGTTCGACCAATTCGAATTTTAGTTCTTCAATTTTAGCCATTGAAACGAAGCATGTGTGAACTCGGGCGTTGTCGTGATGAAATAGAATTTTTTTTCTCGCCAAATGTGGTCGTTTTTTTTTTAATTTCTTCTTTCAGCTGCTCTAACAATGATGCATAATACTCACCAGTAATTGTTTTACCCTTTTCCAAGTAGTCAATAAGTATAATTCCACGTGCATCCCAAAAAACTGTAGCCATAACCTTACCAGCTGACTTTACGGTCTTTGCCTTCTTTGGAGCTGGTTCGCCTGTGGAAATCCACTGTTTGGATTGTTCCTTTGTCTCAGGAGCGTAGTGGTGTATCCATGTTTCATCCACAGTCACAAATCGACGAAAAAATTCCTCAGGATTCCGACTTATGCGCGCCAAAAGAGCCTCAGAGGCGACCACTCTATTGCGTTTATTCTCAGCTGAGAGCAAACGCGGCACCCATCTTGCCGATAGCTTTTTCATGCCTAATTTTTCATGTAGAATTGAAACAACTGCACCTATAGATATCCTTGTGGCCTCAGCTAACTCACGCACTTTTAATCTTCTATCCTTCAACACCATATCGTGGATTTTATTGATGATTTCGGGAGTAGTTGCTTCTACGGGCCTTCCTGAACGTGGTTCGTCACTTATTGATGTACGACCACGCTTAAATTCATTTACCCAGTTATAAACCGTTGCTAAGGCAGGGGCAGATGTGCCATGAACTGAGTCCAATTCATTTTTTATCTCATATGGAGTTAAACCCTTTAAATGAAAATGTTTAATTACCGCTCTGAACTCGTTTTTTTCCATTTTTCTTAACAAGCAATTTTTTTTTCAATTGGTTATAAAAACACGTAAACTCAGAAGATGTGGACTGTGACTGCACCATATATCTAGTCGGGAGTGGTGCTGACTGAAAACAGATGATTTGGAGCGATTCGCGCGCCATCTGTTGGTCATTCTAAAGACTTATTGAACTACCCTCGTAATATACATAAATGCTATCTTCCTTAATTTAATCACCTCACCACCACCCTCGCCCCTCTAACTCCCATTTTTACCTTTTTTTGTCACTGTATACTTTTCTTATTTATTCCGTTAAACGGCTATTTCGGTAGTCTTACAAACCAAGCATAAGAACTACATATACACATACATAAATATGCATTTAGACATGTATACTATACATAAGTGTCCTCGCTTTATATTTTATCACCTCATCCCCCCCTCCCCCCCCCCCGTATTTTCTCATTAATATACTTTTCCGATTTATTGCGTTGAACGACTGTTTCGATAGTCTTACAAATCAAGTCTTACAAATACTTTCCCTCTTCTTTCTAATTTTGTACTTTTCCGTTTATAGCATCACACAACATTTTCGATAATCGTAAAAATCAAGCATAATAACTACATACACGAACATATTTATGTATTTAAACATGTGTACTATAAAGTGCCGTCTACTTTAATTTTATCACCTCACCCCCCGACCCCTCCTTATTTCCTCTCTATTTACATATTTTGTACTTTTCCGATTTATTGCGTTATAAACAGACATCACTTGTATATGATTGAGATGTAACCATAAAAAGTATAATAATTGATTTTTTCAAAAATTTGTCTAAGGATTTTTTCTTTTTAGGCTTAAAATACTTGTGAGGCATCATAGAACTGAAATTCATAAAGAAACTGAATGTGCAATAATTTATTAGTAAAAGTTAATCGTGGCCCACCGTGTATATTGACCTCAAAGTAAAAGCATTTTTTACTGCAATTTAATCTTACATAATGATATAAATGTCAATATATTATACAATACGGAGTTTTTGTCCAACTAAATAAAATATATATTGAAATTCCGTTATTGCAAAAGAAGTTATTGGCAACTAAAGAGAGATTCGCAAAACTGAGGAGACTTTTTGATTTGTTGTTCGATTCGAATTTTGAAGGTCTCATTTTGCTCCTTGAAAATATTCAGGGTGACTTACCCATATAATAATTGTATATTATCGGATAACCTGCAAAGTTACGTCAGTTTGTGTATAAAACACATGCATGAACTTATAAACAATTGGACGTAACTTTGCAGGTTATCCGATGATACACAATTTTTATACATTAATTTTATTTTTTACTTATCGTAATGTTCAATGTATAGAATATTTTTAAATTTATTTATTTGTGTTAAGTTTGAAGAAAATATCAGTTTCTGTTGTTTAATTTTTTTTCGTTATCAATAATAATCCATAGTCTAGCCACGATACGATTATTTGTGTATTTATATTCTTACGAATTTTTTCTTGAACGAACGGCTCTCTATGCATATAAACACCTTTTGCCTGTGTACTTTTAGTTGTCTATCCACAGGGGCACTTTAGATTATACTTGGGTATCAGCTATAGTCTTCTCAAAATCTCCCATCTTACATGTCCCGGAAATCACAGTTTAAACAAAAAATTATGTTTCCGTGTATAACAAAAAGAAAAGGGAAATATCTTATATATTTAAAATTTCGGGACGGAAAAGAGAGGTAATTTTATGCTCTTTCAAATGCAATTAAACTAAATCGATGATATTATTTTAAATATACCAAAAAACCCGAAAAACTAAAACTCATAAAATCGAGAGACCGCTAAAAGAACAAAAAGAAACTCAAAAAAGAAAAAGAAATATTTTTGATCACACTTCCTTAAAAAAAAGAGCACTGAAACATTAATTTTGACTGTGAATATTCAGAGTAATACTAATCCATATCCATACACATCCATATAATTATCAAATATATTAGTACAATACCTAAATCATCGCTTGCCCTGTATTGTATAATTAATAACAGACGTATTTACGAAGTTACGGATGTTAAAATAACCAGCACCCCAAAAATTATTGTTATGAAATTTCCTCACCGTTTCATTCCAATTTTTGGATACCGTTGATTTTGACACCTATAACTTCATATAGAGAACTGTTACTACTCAATGAAGGGTAAGTGAGTTTGAGTTTTGTATGAATATAAATATTTTTATAATTATACGTTATTATTCACTTGTCGGCTGATAAAATTAAAAGTGAGAAATTTAATTTTTAAATAAGTTTCGGACCCCCTTAAGGTAGTTATCCCCCAAAATTAAAACTCTCGAGAAACTTCTGAATTTTTTAGCAAAATCAATTTTTATCTGAAAGAATATCCCTGCAAATTTTCAGATCGCTGTACCATATAGATTTTTATTTACACTCATTCAAAGTTCACGCGTTTCGGATCTTATTTCAATAGAATATATGGCAATTTCGAAGAAAAAACCACGAATATGAGTTTATTTCAGCTCTAGTGATTGAGCAAGTCTCGAGAAATATCTGAAAACCTGGGAAAAATTAGATGAAACCCTGATAAAGCGCATATTTTAATTTCCAGAAGCTGGTCCATACAGTAATGAAATAATATTAATCCAAAGATCATAAAGCTCACTTTTGATTGTATCTACGTGAGTCAAAAGTTAATAAACAAAATCTGTTACACACAAATTTATTTTAGTTGAAAATTTGTATCTATTTCTTTGACTAATTTTGAGTAAAGAAGGTTCTTAAAAGATTTTCCGTAGCACCTTTAGTTTTTGAGAAGACATGCCCAAAGTTGATAAAAAATTGTAAAAATGAAACTTTAACTTTCATATAAACATTTTGGGGGGGAAAAAGTAACAACATTATTTGCTTAAAATTACCTATAGTTTCAGAATAAAATACTTTTGGAATATAAAATTATTTTTTTCTCATTTGTTTAAACAATTTCGGACGAAATTTTACAAAAAGACCCCCGGATTCGTGTTCTGCTAGTCAAAATACATAAGAAACCATACTTTTTACCCGTGGACACGTCGATGTAAACGGGAAAGTACATAGTTCATCCACTATTAGTGTAATTTTCTTTTTAACAAAAGAACTCCTCGAATTGTATACTTATATTGTATATTTAATGCTTTATTATTATTATGATATTTAAAGATAAACATCTTTATATCAATATTATAAAAATTGGATATACGAAATATAAATCTGTGGTTAGACTTTATATTTGTATTGAAGGAACACTGATCGCAAATTCGTCTCTTTGCCGCAGTACCGCTGATGCTGAGACAGTAGTTGGGAGGTCGTAAATCTCTTGTCGCATTTAAGACATGCATAACGCTTCTCTAACTTGTCTCTAAGTTGTTTGCTCTTGATGTGCTTGCGAAGCTCGTTTTGCATACTACAAGTTTTGTTGCATTTGATGTACTTGTAACTAAATTTTGTTGTACAGTTATTACATTTATGTTTGTTACACGCCCATGAATAGGCTCTTTCGATCAGCTGAGAATAGCTAAGTTTTAATCTTACGCGCTACCGCTAGGTGACGTCGTTCAATTCGCGAAAGAAATCGGCGTAGCAAATGCATATAGGACCAGCCACCAAGCACTCGGCACCTGTGAAATCTCACTCGAGTAATTTGCCATGTTAATGCCTAGAAACGACTACAGGGCTAACATCTTAAGAGGAGACCGTATCTACTGTCCTTGTCTAAGTACATTTTTGCTATTTATTTAAATAGTAGTTTGTTAATTGAAAAACTAAGAGTCGTCCCCAAATTCTTCGTAAAATAAGAAATATTTTGAGACCTAGAAAATATTTAACATTATTTTATTTCCGAGAATACCTCTAAACGCGGTAATTGAGGTTAGGTTATGCGTTTCGAACTAGTAAGACAATTGTCGCTGGGCTACTTCTCTGGAGCAGCTCTAGGCCCGCAGAGAGCTAGGACGATAGTAGTGTTGTGACCTCCCTCGACTCAACGCAGAAGCAACATCGTGGGGCTACAAACAAAGCAGTGATCGCCGATCTTCCTGCAGAGTTCTCGCTACTCTCCTTCTCTCCACGTTGTGGAATGACGCAGAGCGCTCGGCCGGTCTCCTTCTCACCACGTCATAGAACAACGGAAGAAGCAGCCAATACGCCGTTCTTTCTACAGAGTGCTCACCGCTCTCTTTCTCTCTTCGCTAAGGGACAACAAGCCAAGCAGCCTACGCACCGATATTCTTGCAGAGCGCTCAGTCGTTCTCCTCCCGTATTCTCCACCAACTAGGCGTACATCATGCTTGCTCTGATTGGCTTTCGTCTTTATATTGCATTACGAGCAATATGCCTCTATTAGTCCCTGTACTCCTGTGTGATAATAGTTGTCATTCAGTACTGACAGTTAATCAATATGAACAATGACAAGTGAAGAGTGATGAATAATTTTTACTTGACTTTTCCTTTTCACTCATTGGCGTTGAAACACAAGAGTCGGCTACCTTATTAGACTTCGGCGATTTAACTACAAGGAAAGAAGCACTTGGTTTAAATTTAAGGTTTTGTCCCACCTTTCCCCAATTAAACCGTCATCGATAACAGATTAATCAACAGTACCTCTATTGCCCTTTCTTTTCTGGATAGCAAAGTCATTATCTGCATCCAGCATGTGATTTTGTACATGCTTTAAATAATTTCCATTATATACAGTTTTGAAGGAGCAAAATTGGCAATGCAGATTTGGTTTTTTGCTACAGAGCTTCTTGTTGTCCTTTAAGTGCATAGATAACTTAAGTTTTTATCGCAATTTTCGCATTTGCGATAATTCTTCGATTTCACAGTCATGTGCTTCCTTTCGATGTGGTCCCGCAATCGCTATTTTCTAACAGCTTTATAGTTGCAATCCGCGCACTGGAGAGACTTTGTAAAATCTGCGCATTTGCACTGTATATGTTTTTTCAAGTTCCTTTTATTTTCAAATCGGCGGCAGCATTTCCAACATTCATAAAGCACTACTAAAATAAAAATATCAAAGCTTAGTAGTCAGTTTAAGTGTTATCATACTTGATCATATATATATCCATATAGACGCTAAATTCATATATGGCCATATATAGGCCGTCATATATGGCCATATATAGGCCGTCATATATGGCCATATTTATAAAATATATAAAACATTTGTTCCCGGGTATTTATTTTAAATATAAAAATATCAAAGTTTAGTCCGTCAGTTTGAGTGTTATATTCCGCATGATACAGTAAAAATTTGGCCCTAGAGCTACCAGCAGTCCAGTTTTTCAAGTCTTATTACTAAAACTCAAATCGGAAATACATGTAAGTTATATATGGTGCATATATGATCATATATGGCGATACATGGACATTTCATTCTGGGAACGCTGAGCGCCAATGTCAAGTTTTACTTTAAACGGTTTTTCCGGGAAATGTGGATTTAAGGCAGAATAGGATTTTTTTTTAAATTTGATTTTTTATACACGATTATAACTATACTTCAACATAACATCTATTAGTTACAGTATAAAGTATAAATTTTTAACTCTCTCTCTCTCTCTCTCTTTCTCTCTCTCTCTCCCTCGCCCCTCTTCCCTTACCACTAGAAAATACGCGGGCGACTGTTGTAGTGAGTTTCAATAACCATAATTTGAATAGCTTGTATTGGGTGGTGTGTAAGTGGTGCTAGGTTATTAGATATCGTTCATTAGTTTATTCTCTTATACTGTTTTTGTATAAAAGAAACCAGTAAAAACTGATGCAAAATAAAATTAGTTGACCGATTATTGCGATATATAAGTATTTAATACGAACAGGTCAAACATTGTGATAAGCAAATGCTATGTATGTACCGTATACTAAAATGGATTAACATAAATAATTATTTTAAACAAAGATTTTATTAAATCGAATACTTTGGAAAATTTTGTTATTTTTACGAGAAAAAGGAGAATTTATAATTATTAGAAAGAGAAAAGAGAAAATGATGAAAGAGTATAAAATTACTTATAAACAGTTATATTTCTGTTCTGTTTTTTATAACTTTTTTATTGACATTTTTAAATATTCATTAAAAAGGTACTTGAAGATTAATAAAATAATGTATATTAGTACTTTTTATGTTTATTTTTCTTATAAATCTAGTAAAAATAATACATATGAATGATTTAATTACACGCTAATATCTTTTGTGTTTTATTTCTTATAAATCAGGGTAAAAATGATACGTATGAACCATTTACACGCTAAACCCATTGTAGTGAAAAAGTGGAAGAAAAATATAATTTAAAATTATTGTATATTTTTAATAAAAAATTATCATTTGATAAACCATCAATGATAAATCAGCACACATTTCTTGAGTTTCTAATTAAAAAGATATATAGCAATTTAAAATGAATTTATTAGAACAAAATTGTATATTATAACAATTATTTTAGTTTGAGTAAGCTAAGTGCCAATAAATTGGTAGCAGTCTTTTTATATTCTATAGAATGTATTTTTGAACTTAATAAATGCTAAAAACTAAACATATAAAAGATTTCTATAAAGATATTCACATTGATAGGTTTTAGCTACTTTTATTATAAGAAAAGTTTATGTTAAAGTCATTCTTATAATTATTTAATTTAATTATTGGAGGTTTTAAGTGCGAGACAAGAAAAATATAACATTTAAATTTTCAAATGCACAAATCTTTATTTGCAGTAGAGAAATATGGCGTGACTGTGTGAACAAGGTTATGGACTATACAGCTACGGATAGCTAGTCCCAACAATTAGTTATGATTTTAAATAAACTTTTTTTTATAATGTAAAATAATAAAAATATTTATTGCAATTAGTAATAATAATAATGTAGTGAATGCTTATAAATTATTACACATGGAAGTATTCATATTTATCTTTCAGCTTTGATACAAAGCTGGCTACATTCTCACTTGCATTTTCTATTTTTAATATGACATTTAAAAAGACTTTATAAAAGTCATTTGATTCCTCCGGAAATTCGATTCTGAATGTTAAATAAAATTTTATTAGCATGTCAAATGCATGTAAAAACTCCATTCCCAGGAATATCATGTGATTTGAAGCTCTCAAAAAATATTGACCGCATCTTCCATGATCACCAGTGAAAGTACATACAAGAACCGGCATCAGCTTTGTCTTAGCTTTTGATGGGCGTTCATACATATCGTCATTAATCTGCAAAACAAAGTAATTTTAAAATAGGTCATCAATTGTTGGCGATATCCCGGATAAAAAATAAGCCAGTTGTTAACTAGTCGTCTCACAAATTCTTACTCTCTTTCATATAGCTAATATTTTTATCGGAATCTCGATAAAGCTAGGTCGGCAAATATGAGAAACCATATTTTTCATTAAATTCTCAATTTTGGGAAAATATTTTTCATTACGTGTCTCGAACATGCCTCTAAGAAGCTGTACTCTCTTATGGATACTACGTGGATGTAACGTGGATCTATCATTACATGTCTCTAACGTGAATCTATCTTTACGTGTCACCAACGTGTCTCTAAGAAACTGTACGCTCTTATGCGTATTACGTGGATGTAACGTGGATTTATCATTACATGTCTCTAACGTGGATCTATCATTACATGTCTCCAACGTGTCTCGAAGAAGCCATAGTTTCTTATGGGTATTACGTAGACGTAACGTGGATCTATCATTACGTGTCTCTAACGTGGATTTAACTTTACGTGTCTCCAACAAGCCGTAGTTTCTTATGGGTATTACGTGGATGTAATGTGGATCTATTATTACGTGTTTCTAACGTGTCTTTAAGAAGCTGTACACTCTTATGGATATTACGTGGATATAACGCGGATCTATCATTATGGATTATCATTACGTGTCTCTAACGTAACTGGAAGCTCTTACGTGGATTCATAATGAAAGGAGCTTTTAGAGACTTTTACGTTTCTATATCGAACGACAGAACATTTCTTAGATCCACGTAAATCCACATAATACGTGGATTTAAGTGGATTGTGGGTGCGAATAAACACAGCGTAGTTTTTTACAAGTGAGGTTAGGTCTGTAAATATTATTCCATATAATATTATGTCTATTTAATTTTAATATGAAATTATTTGTTCGAATATATTAATATAAATAGTTATTACAATTTTAACAATTTAACAAAAGAATAGCAATAATAAATCCAATAATTCTTGTGCTAAAGAATAGCTAATCTCTATCAAAAATATTTGCACTAATTTAATTTAAGTACTAAAAAATTACAAGCTTGTGCTCATAAATTTATTTATTCAATTTATTTATAAAGCTGTGTATATAGACAACAATTATCAAGCCATTTTCAAAATAAAGCAATCAAAACATATGAAAAAGGACTAGTATTTTGGAAAACAGAATAGAATAAAATAGAATAGATTTTATTTGCACAGAGTGGAAAAATACATTTTATTTATATTTCTAGATTAATACATTCAGACTTACTGGAGTTGCCCAGTTGCACTTCGCACATTAGATATTCCCGAATTCCCAGTTTGCCTCCACCTATCATTGTCAAAGACGAGCACAGAAATTTTTAAACGTATTATGGATATACAAAGCAACTCCTCCTCCTCGCGTGTTTCTGTCCTATCTAAGCACCAAATATCCCGCGATCTGAATGCATTCTCAGACACGCCAAAGAGATGGTAAAAGAGATGAGCAGCACCGAGAAACTGTGTAAACATTTTGATATGTTTGTTGAGCGACGTCGTATTTAGAAAACCCACCCTCAGTCATCTGTCTGCCTTCTCTCTCTCTCTCTCTCTCTCTCTTTCTCTCTCTCTCTCTCTCTCTCTCTCTCTCTCTCTCTCTCTCTCTCTCTCTCTCTTTCACACACACACAACCACCTCCTAGTCATTCGTTATCTGAACAGGGTAGAACCTGCTGTCTAAGGGCTGTGGTTTTTTGTTCGACTGTAACCCTATGATTCTGCAAATCCTGCTCATCTACACCAGCATCGGCGCTGTCACTTTGTAAGTCAGCTGCTGTGGTTATTGTATGTGACAATTCACTGGCTCGCTTCTTAACAAGGAAACGACCGCCCCTATGCCAAATATATTTAGAATTTAATCCGCAAGCAATATTTTTAAGACTGTAGAATTGAAAAGACTCTTTGCTAAGAAATTCATTAATAAAAATTCTACTTTGAACAAGGCTGTTACTCGCTTCCTGGTTCAGAAGAGATACGTTTACATGCTTCGTATTAAATGCTGTGAACTTACTTTTTGCCCGCATTATTTCGTCAATTAATTCACGGTGAGAGAGGCAGACAACCCGAAGCAAGCGCGCTGACAGAATGTCATCTCTTGCAAAAGATGGGAGGATAGTGGAGATAATGGCATGGACAACATCATCGTGATGCACATCCGATCCTTCAAAAATATTAGAGATAAGTAATTCCCTCGCGGTCTCACCACTCCTCACCACATTTGACGGAGAACTAGACTTACTTCGATCAGAATGACTGCTACTTTTAAGGTCATAGTGCCCCGTTCGACGATTGCGGTTCTGAACTCGCCACCCATTAGATTCCGCCGGCGGAATAATTCATGCAACGAAACAAATACCTGTGAATCATTCACAGTACATCCTTCATCAATACTAGCAACGCATTTCCTTGAATTGCCTGCACCAACGACCACGCTGGAACATTTATCATTTATTTTATGTAATTGTTCTTTGAGAACTTCGTTTTCTTTTAGCAACAGTAGACAATCATTATGCAGCCGTTCCAGCTTGGTTGACTGTTCATCAATTTTCTACTCAAGTGACTGAACTTGCGCTGTCATTTGTCAACTCACCCCTCTGTTACCGGTGTAGAGGCAGAAATATTCCCGACAGTATTGAGCTTAGTTACTATTGAAGAGTAATGATCCTCTATTGTACCTAAAAGAAGCTCATGTGTCTTAGAGAAATGATCATGCATGGTCGATGGAAGGTGACAATAATTTAAAGTGGTTGTTACGGTAGTGTTGTCACGAAGTGGCATATTATCTGCAGAGACTTCATCTTGTTTGTACAGAAAGCAGGAGAAGATATTGAATTGCTTTCTGTTGCTCCTTCTGTAGTCGGGGTGTTATCCAAAAGTACATTCTTGAGAGTAAAGCTTTATTATTATTATTATTATTTATAAAGCTTTAGGAGTCGAAGCAGAAGTTGGACCACTTACATTACTCTTGTTAATAAGACTCTTCTTCAATATATTTAAGTCTACCTTGTTCGAAGGCTCTATCAAACGTTGAGTGCTATTAGCAGTGACTCTATTCAATTACAATTACAGTCCTGGCAGACGTATTTAGTACCATCTCGAATCTACGCATTATCGCATTTCTATGTATGCACATGCCTGCACACAGAACAGGATGGATCAGACATATTAAACAAAGTACTCTTAATTAGCTAATTTATCAGTAAAAGAATACAAGAGAGGGAAAAAAAATAATAATTTTTAGGATTTTAAAATTCCCGGGGAAGTGAGTGATGTGCTGCCACCTGTTGATCGTGGTCAGTGATCATTAGTGCTCTACTGAGACGGTAATCATGCTGATAAGTGCTGCCATCTTGTGGAGGGGCAGGGAAATTTTGCACGGTTACGTTGTCAGGTGATAGTTAGATAGATATGATGCTCTAACCTCAAAATTTTCTGCCCTTTCTTCTCTTTCTCCCTTCCAGTATGTTTTTAGCAGTATGCTCCTTCAAACGCTGGGATTATTATTTCACATACGCAGATAGATACTGGAGTGATGCTCGTGATGACACTATAGTGCTCACCTACTCCTCGGATAAGATGGTAATTTGAGGTTATGTAGGCCACTGATTTATGGAAATTTCCCTCCCGGCTCATAAAAAGCACAAAAATTGATGTGGTTCTTTGGCGTAAGCGTAAGAGCCGATTGGAGGGTTCTTTCCGACAAAAATACAAAAATCACTCCTCAGAGTGAGAAAAACTCACTATTTGTTCAGTATTTTGTATAATGTACGGAGCGACTGTGCGCTGCTGCCTCACGAACTTACTGGAAGGCTTTAAATGAAGAATACTATGATCTGAGTAAACATACAATTAGTTTATCAAAATATTCGAGTCCGGAAATAAGTAATTTTAACCTCCGAAATTTATTTGCATTTAATCAATGGAGTAATTTCTAGCATGCCAAAGAACCCGAAAGACTAAAATTAAAAAATCGAAAAACCATTAAAAAATAACGCATTAAGCAATCAATAAAAAGTATTTCCTCACATCGTAAAGGAAAAACAAAGAAATTTGAATGAAGAATTTTGAGTAAAAAATGTTATTATTTAAAATTAAAAAATGTACTGCAGCTTACATTACACGCAATACAACATAGATACAACATAATACTTTTTCGTATGTATCTAGGTAAAGGTAATTATAATCAATGGGATTTGGAATTATTCTATCTAATCTAAGAATATCAGTCAGAATACAAAAACTTATCAATATCTTATAACTCATAAATAATAGAATGTTTCTCTTATTATTCTAATGTTATCAATCTGTCCTTATCTTGAAACTTAAAAAAATAACAATAAATAGTTTTTTTAACAGATATATAACTATCTGAAAAAGGCAGGTATACTCGACAAAACAAAAATCTGATCAAATAATTCATTTGAATTTTTTTTAATTACTCTGATTAATTTATCAATTTACTTACAATTACAATTATCTAACAATTATCTTACAATTTATCTAACTAACTCCATTGGATATTTACGCTAACCTCATTGGGGGATTTCAAACAAATTCAAACAAAGTCAATCAGTTTTTTTTTCGTAAAAATTACATTTTTAAAGATAAAGCTATTTTATAAACACAAGTGAATTCAATCTTGTTTTGTTCTTTCTAGCCCATGGCTGTTCCAATCCTTGACAGTATTGAAACTAACTCCAAGTGATTGCTGAATGAAAATAAATTAATAAATAAATAAAAAACAGTTATTAATTATTTTGTGAATATTATTATTAATTATATGAATGCGATAACTACCTTCGAAAGAGTTGTATTGAATGAAGTATCTATGAATAGTAACTTATCAGCTTTCTTTTTATGCACAGTGTAGTTTTAGTAAGCAATCTCTTTTAAAAAAGTTTCTTATAATTAATCTTAACATCTCAATAAAATCACCAGGATTAATGGTTGATATGAAGTGCTTCCTCTAAAAAATAAAATTACTAATAATTACATTCATGGTAAAAAATATAACATATGTGCAATATATAACACTCTAATTCTTTGAAAAGTTTAGTACCTGAAAAATAATAGAAACAAATAGTAGAAACAAAAGTTCATATTTTAAAATTTTAATTTTAATTTTATCAAAGTATAAACCGTTAAAGTTTTAGATAAATAAAAACTTCATTTTCGCATTACCTTCATAGTTTTTGAATTCAACTAGTGGGTTTCTGTACATATTTGGATTATAGTTCATATTGCTACACATAGCAGTAGGTGGTTCTTGTTTAACAAACCTTCTTTTATCATCTTTGACGTGTGACTCAACAATAACATAATCTAAAACTTAATACAATTAATGTTACAAAATATTAACTATAACATGAAATTAAAGAAACATTAAATAATGTACATACCATCATCGTTCTCTTCTTTCCTTGAACGTCTCCTTTTTGAACCTGATGATCGTGGTTTCATTTTTTCATCGGGAGGTGCATTTTATACGATCTTGATGACCACAGATGTTAATTCCTGCCTCATGAGCAACTTGTCTGCTGCTGATACTCGTTGAACATGAGTTAATAGTGTGCGGAAAAACATCATGTCTTCATCAGTAGTGACAGCTGGTTTCTTCTGATGACTGGTTTCTTCTATTGCATTATGCATAGCTTGCACAGCTTTCTCGAGTAGAAATCAAAAACGTCTTTCGCTTGCAAAACACTTCAGATACGATTGATGTGTTTACCCACAAGATTTTCCAAATTATTTATGCATATTAAAAATTAACAATTCCCAGACTACTTACAAGAAAATGCAATTTTAACGAAATTTAATGAAATTTTATTCAATAAAATTACCAAAATCTTCATAAATTTATTAGTTAAACAGCTATTGCTCTTGAGGATGGCGCACATGGATACGCTGCTGTTGCTCACGGTAGCTACGCTTGAGTACAAGCTGCTTCTGCAGGAGATAATACGCATGCCCGCGCTGCCGCTACTGGTGTCGATACCATGCAGCCTCATATGCTCTAATGCTACCGCTGTCCGCTGTTACTGCCATTGAAGGCGTCTTATGCCGCATTTTTTGTTGTCGAGCAACGTAAATGTAAAATCCTCTCTAAAATAAATTCTACCGGCAATTAGAATTTTGTATAAAAAATAAAAATTTACTTTCATCATTAGCATTTTTACTACTTCAAAATTAAATTCGATAGGTATTTAGAACTTTGCACAAAAACCAATTTTACTTAGCACTTTCTTGCACTTAGCTTATTTTTCAAACAAATAATATACTCAAAATACAAATGCACAAAGTATATCTTAAAAAGTTTGATAGACCCAGCTTATCTCCAATCTTCAAAGAAAGCTCGATCGCCATGACCGCGAATAACTAAGCAATATGAGCACGTCATCCGACTGAAACTCGATACGCACGGGCAATGATTTCGTGCACGTTCGAATGTACAGCATCTCTTTATCGCGACGTTTCTTCTTTTTTTTTTTGAGAAGGTATATTTGAATATACCATTACGACGTTACGTGAAAATCTTTTTACTACGCACACTTTAATCATTAATTAATTAGAGAAATGAAACATGCGACGCTTTATGTAAAATACTGAAAATCTTTAATTAATAGAATGCTACAAATCATAATAAACGACGTGTACCATGCTGATATTACAATTAAATTTTAAACTTTGATGATTTTCAATACTAATCGGACACCTTTTTTTAAATTGATTTTGTTTTATTAATTTCACTTTTTAATTTATTCGTTTATAATTATCACTGTTGGAATATCACTATGCTTTAGCATACGTATGTGTGTAACTGTAGTTATACACTACTATATGCTTGTACAAAAATGAATCGACTTACTAAGAAATGTCCCAAAGACATAAACTGAAATGTGAGATATAGAAAAGAGTGGGGAACTATATGCGTCTGCCCCGATATTCTCTTGTGCCCTTTTGTCAAGTGTTTTTAGTCGTACTAAAGCATCTAACTAGAACAGACGCACATTATTGACGTTATTCCTTCCTTGTGCGAGTTTGAATAAACGAAAGTTATTTTATTTGAAATATACATTGTGTATTATCATTTATTTAACACCAATTTCCAATAGGTTATGGGCCCAGATACGTGGTTAACCCTTAGCGGCCACACCTCGGCAAGGCCACATAGCGACCACATGGGGTAACTTATTACCCCACGCTGAAAAACCTAGTTGTACAAGACATATGGGTGTTTTAACACTTGTAACCGATTGTTTCATGTTTGTTGAAGTGTTCTTCAATATTTCTAATGATTTTTATCGGTCAATTTATAGATGGCGTTCTACAAACTGGTCAAATGTTTTACATGTTTTAGACCTCCAATTTCACTTTTTCTGAGCCTGGGGTAACTAGTTACCCCGTGTGGACGCTAAGGGTTAAATAACTGTGATTTCTACTGTGTAAAAATAACTGTTTATATTGAAAATCTCGATCGTTGTGTGCATTGTGAAAATGCATTTTAGTGCACAAAGAAATAAAACTTTAATCGAGAAGAATAAGTGAAAAACGTATGAAATGAGACAAACAGATGTTTATATACGAAGCTACTACAACAAAGTGAGAGTAGTGCCTCCAGCACTGTGGCATCTGTAAGTCTGCAGACGCATGAAATTTTAAGAGGAATACTAATCTGTCATCGAAATGTTGAAAAGCATTCTCAACATGCTGAATAAATCTCAAAAAGGATTATATGGCAGAAAGATGAAGAAAGAGACAATGGATTATCACTGTGAAATATGAATCTGTTAAACCGAAGATATTAGTACAAAGAAAACTTCAAGTACAATAAAATAATTATAGGAGAAGTACAAATTGGAGTATTGAATGTCATATAGCAAAGCATTTATGATAAAATATTCATTCTGTGAAAGTTCAAAGATAAGAAAATAATGGCTGCTTCTTAACAGTGAAGTTTTAAAATCGTGGGTATTAACAAAATGATTTGTTTCAGAATTTTATTAAGTACCAATCAATGGCCTGTAAAAATCTGTGACAAAGAACGGATTTTTCATAACTACGACACGGAAAAGAAAAGTCGAAATTATCGACTACATGTATCAGGCACAAGGACTTCATTGTTCTAGTAGAGATTCAAGTCGAGCAAGCCAGACCCTCCATGAAGTTCGAGGTGACGCGTTGGAGCGTGCCGCATCGCAAGTCGAACCAGAGACATATTTATGGCTCCATATGAGAAGTCTGAACGAAAAATACAACAAATGAAAACTAAGATTATAATGTTTTCATTAAAATGATGATGTTGTATACGATTGGAAATAAGACGGTAAAAATGATTGAAAATGGTAAGCAGTTAAAATGGTAACAATAAAATATCTATAAATTTTAAAGTAGATAAATGTAAAATATCTACTGAAATACATAAAATTATCAAAATAATTTGATAGATATATTGTGGCATAAATGTTTATACGGTAGAATACAATTTCTAGAATATAAATAAATTATTAATTACATAAGCGACATTAAAAAGTTATATTACACTAATGTGTAAAGGTATAAGTTTGATTCAAGTCCGTTGTTTATAGTTTATAAAAGATGTTTATAATCTAATCACTCTATAATCTATAAATGAAAATGTTTCCTATTTTAATGAATTTGATTTATACTAATATAGCAACAAAACAAAGGCCAGACTCATTTTAAATTAAAATTGTTAAATTTAACTAAAACATAAAAGAATGTTTTTGGTATTAAATAAAAGACTTAAAGGTATAGATTTACTATTGCACAAATTTTATACATTATAGTTTATTGATGTTTCCAAAAGTAGATATTAAAATGATTATTAAAAGAAAAGAAAAAAAAACTTATTCAATAATCATTGTCAAACAAACATATGAATCACGGTACTATAAAGAGCCTGAAATTAAAATGAATAAAAATTTAAGTTTATTGCTTTAAGAAAGTAATTAATTACAAATTTGAAAGCGATAGTTAATGATAATTCGCTTAGATCTATTTTATTTGAATAGAAACTAGACACATACAGAGTGTAGAAGGTTTGAAAAAGTACAATAAAGTGTTTGCATTAAAAAAAACTGTTACGAGGGTAGTTCAATAAGTCTTTAGAATAAAGTATAAAAACAATTTTTTTTGGGTAAATTTTTTTTTATTTTTCAACATAATCTTTTTGGAGCTCTATACACTTGGTCAATCGCTTTTTAAGTTTTTTTAATCCTTCAGAAAAGTGCGTTTTCGGAAGTTCCTCAAAATAAGCACTTACAGAGGCAATGACGTCTTCGTTGTCCGTAAATCTCTGTCCACCGAGCCATTTTTTCAAGTTTGGAAATAAGAAAAAGTCACTGGGGGCTAAATCTGGTGAATACGGTGGGTGTTCGACCAATTCGAATTTTAGTTCTTCAATTTTAGCCATTGAGATGAAGCATGTGTGAACTCGGGCGTTGTCGTGATGAAAGAGAATTTTTTTTCTCGCCAAATGTGGTCGTTTTTTTTTAATTTCTTCTTTCAGCTGCTCTAATAATGATGCATAATACTCACCAGTAATTGTTTTACCCTTTTCCAAGTAGTCAATAAGTATAATTCCACGTGCATCCCAAAAAACTGTAGCCATAACCTTACCAGCTGACTTTACGGTCTTTGCCTTCTTTGGAGCTGGTTCGCCTGTGGAAATCCACTGTTTGGATTGTTCCTTTGTCTCAGGAGTGTAGTGGTGTATCCATGTTTCATCCACAGTCACAAATCGACGAAAAAATTCCTCAGGATTCCGACTTATGCGCGCCAAAAGAGCCTCAGAGGCGACCAGCTGAGAGCAAACGCGGCACCCATCTTGCCGATAGCTTTTTCATGCCTAATTTTTCATGTAGAATTGAAACAACTGCACCTATAGATATCCTTGTGGTCTCAGCTAACTCACGCACTTTTAATCTTCTATCCTTCAACACCATATCGTGGATTTTATTGATGATTTCGGGAGTAGTTGCTTCTACGGGCCTTCCTGAACGTGGTTCGTCACTTATTGATGTACGACCACGCTTAAATTCATTTACCCAGTTATAAACCGTTGCTAAGGCAGGGGCAGATGTGCCATGAACTGAGTCCAATTCATTTTTTATCTCATATGGAGTTAAACCCTTTAAATGAAAATGTTTAATTACCGCTCTGAACTCGTTTTTTTCCATTTTTCTTAACAAGCAATTTTTTTTTCAATTGGTTATAAAAACACGTAAACTCAGAAGATGTGGACTGTGACTGCACCATATATCTAGTCGGGAGTGGTGCTGACTGAAAACAGATGATTTGGAGCGATTCGCGCGCCATCTGTTGGTCATTCTAAAGACTTATTGAACTACCCTCGTATGATAATAAAACTGATGCATCTAAACATTAGGTCAATATCAGTAAATATTTATAAATCTGATGATGATAAATCAGAAGATGATTATTAAATCTGGTATTACAAAACCAGATGGCTATGGCTAAATAAATCTGATATTAAGAAATCTGATGGCCATAGTTAAATAAATCGGATACTAATGTATCAGATGATATAGTTAAAGAAATCTGATAATGAGAAATAAGATGATATGATTGAAGAAATCTGATAGTAAGAAATCAGATGATTTTAATCGAATAAATCTGATACTAAGAAATCAGATGAATTTAATCGAATAAATCTGATAAGAAATCAGATGATTATAGTCAAATAAATCGGATATTGAAATATCAGATAATTATGATAATAATCGAAGAAATCAGATATTAAGAAATCAGATGATACGGTTAAAGAAATCCGATAATAAGAAATCAGATGATTATAGTCAAATAAATCGGATAATGAGAAATCAGATAATTATTCTATAAATCTGATATTAAGAAATGAGATAGTTTTTTTTATAAAATTGAATATTGAAAATAAGATAATTTTTTTTTAAAAGTCTGATATTTATAAATTACATTGCATAAAGCCTTTTTAAATCTGATGTTGATTAATTAGATGATTTGGCATATTAAATCTGGTATAGATTAATCGGACAATTAGATATTATAAAATCTGGTGCATTAAAAATTCAGATGACCATAGTTTTACTATTTAAATTAAATTTTTATTATTTCGTTTCGTTTTCTTGATTATAAATAAATTGGAATTTGTTTTTTTTCAGAAAACTATCATAGTAAATTCGATATTTAAAAAAAAACGCAAACTGATGTGCAAAATAGTGACAATCTTAATTTGCCATAATAAGTCTGAATTTAATAAAATGAAATAAATTCGTAACAAAAACGAATATTTATAAATAAGCCTATAACGATAAAATAATCGAGGCTTGAGTTTAAGACAAATATGAATTGGTAACGGAGCCTAAATAGAGTGGTAGGATAAAACATCTATTATAGAATTTTTATGATAATAAAATAGCACATGGACTATATAATCTTATGGAATAAGAATAAGGTAGCATTTAATAAGAATACGCTATCAATAGTAAAACATATTTGCTATTTAAGGTTTAGTATGAAAAATATATAATTAAAAATATATGTAATAGTAAATGGATACTTAATATTACAAATAAGGAATTGTTTGTAAATCCATAAAATAAAAAGTTTGAAATGTTATTCAAGGTTTATGCTAAGAATGATATATAAAATATTTAGTGAGTACTAAAATTTTTGCTTTAGTAGTAAAAATCTCAGGTATGTGATTTATAATGGGTATGCATAAATTAATTCAGTTTATAACTATATCATATACAAATACAAACTATTTTGATTTTTGTCAATTGTATTAAAAGAACAATTTAATAAAAGGTACTAATGAATTGGTATATGACAGTTAAAGCTGTAAATTCAATAACTTATGATATAATTTAAGACATAGTAGAGCTTTAGTAAATGTATAAAATGTTAATTTAAAAAAAACATTTGTTTTAGTTTTTTCTTTTTGCTATTATAAAAAGAGAAAGAGGTTTTCAAAACATAGCTGTTAAATACTGTATTAAAATAATATCATAATATCTATATTAAACTGCATTACAATAGAAAGAAAAGATTGATGTGCAATAAAAGTAGTATGATCTTGAATGAAAGTGCATACGCAAAGATTATTTATTAAAGTTATTATAAAGTTTTATTTCTGAGTAAAAGTATGATGCCTCTTTACAAAATAATATTGGTTATTTCATGTAAATAATATGCACATGATTTGAATTGATTAAGTGGATTTTGATTACAGAATTAATAATAATAAAAAAAAAATACCACAGATTATTTGTTTAAATAATATAAGCAGTGTAAAGTCTGTTGAATTGAATTCCATAGTAGTTTGAAAAACTAAAACAGAATATATAATTTTTTTTTTAAGAACAAAATTAGAAAAGCATTGTAATAAAAGTCAATAGTACAATAAAAGTGACTACAAATATGTAAATGAAAGATTAATCATATTTATAATTTATGGAAATAATAATGGTTGTATTAAAGCTGTAAACTAATCATAAAATATCAAAGTGTATTACGATTGATAAAATGTATAATATTTATAATCTCTCTCTATATATATAAGAAACAGCTTAAAAGGAATACATTTCAATAAGTAATAAATTGGAATATGTATTTATAAAACTGTTATTAACAGTTATGTTTATAAAACTAAGAATTTGAATTTGGTTTTATTAATGACGTTTCTCATGGTATACGTATTTAAGTCTATAAATAATATATTGTTATGAACTACTTTATGTAAAAGTAAATAGTCATCATAAATGGTCTGATTAGGTTTTTCTGGGTTTTCCCTAATCTATACAACAAATGTTGGACCATATGTAATTCCCCAGTGAAAGTACAAGGAAGGATGATTGTCTAGTCTATAATATATAAGTTGATATTGATCAAATATAATTGTTATATAAAATCTGTACATAAATTGTATGTGTATACAAAACAGATAATATAAAGGCACATTGTTAGTTTTTCAGTTCAATTGTTAGTCGAATAATTGTTGAGGAGGCGTGTTGGAATATCGATATGCCTTAGCATACGTATGTGTGTAACTGTAGTTATACACTACTGCATTCTTGTACAAAAAGTAGTTTACTTTAGTCGTACTAAAGCATCTAGCTAAAGCAGTCGCACATTACTGACGTTATTCCTTCCTTGTGCGAGTTTGAATAAACGAAAGTTATTTTATTTGAAATATACATTGTGTATTATCATTTATTTAACACCAATTTCCAATAATCATGATACACTACAAAGATCCGTGAAGACATATTCTTACTTTGCAATGATAATTTACTATTACAAACAAATTAAGCAATAGACTAATTTCCGTAAACGACCTCAATAATTAGTTGCTTAAACTAATTTTTATACGATTTAATAGAAACAATACCAAATTATTATAAATAATAACATTTTACTTTTCTACCTACCATTTTAGTTTTACAAATGTTTCACGTTTAATAACGCAAAATGTTGCCGAAATTTTAAAACTAATTCTGTCTTATTACGTTTTATATTCTCACGTTAAATCCACAAAAACAAATTAGACTGAATATTTCTGTACATTTTACTAAAACGGCGTAAAATTTAAATTGTATTCTACACGCATCACCGCATAGGTAATAAAAATAAGTAAAAAGCATGCATTCATTCAATGCTTATAGATATATATTTAATAATCTTATATCACATTTTTATTTGTACTTCACTCTGCTGCACTGCAAAATTACAAAACCTATGGCCCAGGTCGGCCCTGCTTCCATCTTCCTGCAAGTTCCTCGGTATGATTGGCCATCGTTGAAATTAAGCGGCGACCGCTGTTTCCGCTACACACCTTTGTCTGTCTTCTCTATAAAGCGACGTCGATCTCTTACCCACGTGCATGAAGCCTCGACGTTCTCGTCGCATACATCTTCACTCGGTCGTGCCAATCAGATTTTTGTGATTCTTTTTTTTAAGCCTTTTGGATAGAAACGTATTACGAGGTCTCTTTTATTACTTTTACATTATCACCAACTCATCCAATTCAATCCGTAACACCGCTAATGGAAAATTTAATGAAATCTCATCCAGGTCAAAATCTACCAGACCATGCCAAAATATTCAATAAAAGATTATCTCGAGCGAGAGTGGTTGTTGAAAGAGCATTTGGTTTGATTTGTAAGAAATGGCGGATTATTTATACCAAGATTGAATAGACACCAGACATTGTTGTTCCGGCCCAAAGCAGGATTCACGAGAGGAGAAATTAATAATTCAATCACAGTTTAAACTTTCACAATTATATTTATTCAAATGCCTAGTCGACGTATTCCTGTGACGCATTTACGCTAAAAAGCCGATGCTTTCCCTAATAGTCACACGATGTGAACCATACGAGAGTCTAAACTGCACTGCCTTTTTGTTGTCGAGAGCGCCAACACTGGCCCTTTTTTACGACCTTCTTTCGGGAAATGCACTTGAGACAAAAATGACATGCTCTGTGCTCAACCTTTATGCGTAGCCGATTTCACTTGGTTCTCTTTCTTTCATAACGCTGTAATTAATACATTGCATCACTTTAGCACTGCATATTTATTTATTATCAATATAACATTATTATATTCGCCGTCAATTTTACTTTACAATAATTATCATTATTTCTGTCAGTGACATTCTCCCCCCGTATAAAACTCAGTTTTGTACCCTAAGTTACATGCGAACTAAGTAATGTTATAGCTTAAATTACATTAATAATGACTGAGTCTTGCTTTTTCTCATTACGTTTTTAAACATTTTAATCAAAATTTTCTAATGTTCATACATTATCTTCCCTAGCTCTTCCAAAGCTTTCAGTTGGCTTCAATTCGGGATGACTACTTATTTTGAAATTCGTCAAATTTTCCGTTAAAGAACGACATTCTCGAGATTGCAGCTTTCGAAAACGCTATAGTTTTCCCGATTCGGCACGGTAGTTCTCAAGCGTGTATATCTTTTAAAAAGCAGAAAATTTCGGAATTTCCGCGCACAGCACCGTAATGTCAATCAACCAGAGCTGGAAGAGCTTTAGACTATCAACAATAATTCATACTTAAATAAACACATAATACAAGAAATCCTTTGAATTAATTATATCCGCCTATTTACTAGCTTTTTGGTCCCTCATTTCCATAGCTTTCCTGCAATGTCAACCACATCTGATTGCAAAATTTACTAACATATAGCAACTTCAATTATTTGCATTTACTATCACTCTTTCAGTGATACACGTCTAGCTAGGCCAATGCCTTCACTTCTGTGTTCCACCTCCGCACAACCCTATTCGGGTTGTCCTTTCCGATGGTCGTCACCATACAGAGGGAAATATGTACCCCGGGCGACCCATCAACGCCTCGTGTACACGATTTCTTTAAATGTGCACGTCAAAGGTTTATCATAAATTAATTTGGTTTCACGCAGTTCCAATTCAGTTAGCCGGGCCCTAGCCAACCGACATACGGCCATGCGAAAACAATTCGTTCATGCACCACTTCTTAATTTTTCATTATTGTTATCGAATTTAATACTACCATAACCTCTTTTTAAAGTTTGTTAGACAAATTTACATTGTGTTTTATTCGTTATTATTTTCATGTTTGTTTTATTTTGTACAAACATAAATTATAAAATTGACTAATTCTAAGAAGTAGTGTACCCATGACTGCACTGATATCCATACATATCTCATTATTGTGATGAAGAAACACTTGCTATTCAGGTAGAGTTTACCACTCCGTTCACAGGAGCCAAGATTTACTTTCTTTTCATCACTTGTTTTACGAGTAACATATTACTCACTCATAATTTGAAATAATCATCAAGAACATTCATCAACGAGTGCACCATATGGCACGTACCTATATTGTAAACTATAAACAAACTATAGTTAGCCCAAACTATAGTTTGTGACGGTCTCAGCCGTTTATAAAAAAGGAAAATGCTTTTATATGTGTGTGAACGCGGTTCGCGTGTTAACCCGAGACAAGTGACTGGAAAAAACAGTTCTTAAACCTCCCAATAATTTCTCTCTTCCTGTTCCCCACTGCGTTCCCGGAGCCGCCTAGTTAGGAGCTCCGTAAATGCAGTTTTCTATGATTTGATTTATTATCTCGGTCCGGCAAGAGCACTAGCTAGCTCTCTTACGAGGCGAAAGGCAAAACCCCGTAAAAAACACTTATGGATTTATTACGGGAAAAACCCCGAAAGGCACACACTCGAGCGGTGCGCTGACCGCTCTAGAGTGCGCGCTTTCTTAATGGGACTTATCAGCGCGTTGGCCCCCTCGCGCTGGATGGATCGATGGATACCAAGGAGGGTTCAGCGCCTCCAAGTTGGAAAAGGATAGGAAGTACATCTAAATGAAAGGTTAACGTTTGATTAATAATTTATTCTAGAGTGTTATTTATTACATATTGTTAGAGGGAGTTGGAGAGAGTACTTAGTGAGATACGAGTGAACGTAGACCTAAGCGCGTTAGCTCTGGCCACAGGCACCGCTACCACTCTCTCTCTTACCCGAGGGAGCACCGGTCTAGATAGCCCAGCGTTCCTTGAGTTCCGAGAAGAGAATGATCCCCTGCCCGCAGCTCACGTCTCCCTTTATACCCGTGCTGCGCATCTGTGACGTAGCTCTCCGTTTCCACTACTCTCTCCGTCTTCTCTCCCCTCTACTCCGCTCAAGATTCGCGCATTTCTGCACGCGCCGCCAAACTTTTCGCATATTCGTGCGTCTCGCGTAATTATAATATGCTTTTGTTTTATGTTTTGGCTGAGCGATTAATTTTATTTTTATTTTTTCTTACATGCTACAGTATCTATTCCGGCCGTCACAAGTTTCTTTAAAATTTTAATATTCGAAATATACTCGAAATTCGCACAGGCTGGTCGGCGAAAAGCGAATATCCGCACAAAGAGGAATCGCGGAGAATAAGGATGCGTGCCTACATCCATGTGAGATATGACTGATGAGAAGGGTAAAAGGAGTGGGAGCCGGGTTGCTAGGCGACGTTAGCGGTGCGAGGCTGAGCCGCCGACGAAAGTCGCGAGGTCAAGCTACCGAAAGGATTGAGCTGGCTGCCGATCGGAGGGTCGTCAGTCAGCGCACAGCCACCTAGCCAGCAGGACCTTCACTCCTCCTGCTCTTATAAAATGATTTGGACAGTTAACTCATATATTCGTCAGTTTACGTATTACTATTTGCGAATATATGAGTAAGCGCAAGTTGTTTTGATGGTATGGAACTATGAAGCTGAATAAATGCGAGTCTTAAAACTTGACATTTTATATAAATAATATATAGCATTTTATTTATATACCTAAGTAAACACACATGTTTACTCATCCTTTATTTTCCTTATTCCTTTTTATCATTTTGATACCTTGGGAAAAGACAAAATAATTAAATAAAATAGTAAAAGATTATAATATTTAAATTTAATAATAATAACAATTACGAATCCTTACAATGGCGCTCGGACAGGGACTCGAGGTTTAAATAAAAAAAAGCCTAGTGTTTATTAAGGAAAAATATAAAGTGTAATAGGCAGAGTTAATAGTTTTTTTTGTGTATGTGATTAAATTTAATGACACCAGTAACACCGGAGATAAGCTTCCTGTGGCCCGGGGATGAGTTCACCAATGAACCAGAGGGTGCACAAAACAGAGTTGAGGCTGGTGTAGAAGAACTAGAGGCAGAAAATCTATACCTAAACTCGCAGATTGAAAAACTGGAAAGAGAAGCGCAGAAAAACACGGATTTGTGTGAGACGCTTAGAATTCAGAATCGGAGTATGGTCAGGAGGATCGGCGAGTTATCAGCCCAGATAGAGGAGTTTATTAGTGCACAAAGTACGGTTAATAATAATATTCAGGGGCGTATAATCAGCCTTGAACAGTGTATAGGCGAAATTACAATAGGAATATTGGGTAAAATTGGCGCGGCACAAGAACAATAGGCTCGGCCGAAAAGCGCGCGAAAAGTGGCGTCGGTCAATGACATAGAGTCGGGCATAATAGAGACAGATAAATAGTGATCAGCATCAGTAGTAGAAGGCTAGGTTAGGTAAAAAGAAAAAAATTAACTTCCATAGCGTCGGTTGATGTTTTTTTTGTCTCTGTGACGATAATACAAAATAAAAAAAATATATAAATTGTTTTGGAAAGAACACGCGTGTTGATTACGACTTTTTGTTTTGATGTTTTTTCCTTATTACTGAAAGTATCAAGGTGAAAAGAGAATATTGACCCCAATCGTGTTGAACAAAATAGCTTATTGCAGGAAAGTAATTTATAAACATGAATTAATAAAAATAAAATTATTTTATATTTTAAAAAGAATACAAATATCGTTAAGTAAATTTATTGAAAATAATTTAAATTGAAGAAATTAAACAATATTAGAACATGTTAAGTCTTTTTCAGAATACGATTCAATTTCTTTAGCAAAGTTTAGCAATTTTGTAGCATATTCTGCTCTAGATACATTTGAATCTTCATCGTACTATTCGAATTCAATTTCCTCGATTTTATCTTCCCTACTCCATTTATTGAAATCCGTTTTATTATACTTTGCCACGATTAATTCTCTTTCCTTTGTATGATTCATTAATCATCAAAAAAACAAAGTCAATAAATTTCTATAAAAATTTGTATTACATTTAAATGCATATAGTTATAAGTCACGTACTCACATAAATATAATATTTAAATCATAATAATGTGGTTATAATTATTTATTTAATAACAAAACAGATATTATTGCATATCTTTTAATTAACTTTAATTAAATAACTTTAATTGTATACATTTTATTAAATTTTCCAAACGATATTTCTATGCAAAGGATTTTGAGTTTTGAAATCATTTTTAATTTTCTTTAATTGCTTAATACAAGCATTTACACTTTAGACTATTCTCACTTTCTGCACTATAATTGCCTAGAATACATTTATTTTTATCTAAGAAAAAGAAAAAATTTTAATACACTGATTTAAGCATTTTATTATTCACACTCTACATTATTAATTCGTTGCTAAGGTTCAGATGAGGCAACTGAATATCCACTAGATCAGACACGAGGAGTATGGCACGATATTGTGCATGACAACCTTCAGTCACTGCTAGCATACGTTGAAAAAAATGAAGAACGTGTCGAGCACGTTGAAAAGGAACAGGATAAAATTGAAGAAAATGAGGCTGAGATTCGCACTCAAGTAAGCGAGCTTACAGCAAAGGTAATAATGCTAATAATGCTAATAAGGTAATAGTAACTAATAATGCTATCCAAACACGAGAAAGACTTGCAGTAGTCAATAATTTAAGACAATCGGTTGAGAGGAAATTATCAGCAATAATAAATGCGCCAGTCGCATTGATAATACGAGTAGCTAGTGGAAGATCAGTGGCAGCTGACGTACAGGATACAATGGCAGTTGTTGAAAAAACATCAGAGGAGGCTTGGATAACATCTGATCTGCAAACTCAGATTAAAGGACATCTGTATAATTTTTCTGAAAGTGAATGGAGGAAGCTAATTAGAGTGGAAATCAAACCCATGAGAGTCTTAGAAGAAAGAACATCAGCCGACGTAACTCAAGAAATAAAGGAGAAACTTGTAGAGATTGAACAGGTTAAAGGGAGAATTAACAAACTTGAAGGAGAAAGTAAAACACAGGAAGAAGAAATCCGTGATATAAGGGAAGACGCAACTGTGAATCAAAATGAAATAGCTATCCTGAAAATCAAATGAAAGAAAAAGATAGAAAGATAGTCGAAGTCGAGGATAGACTACGTGATGCAGAGCTTCGGATTATACGAGATGGGAGTGATATCGAAGAGTTAGTTAGACAGACAAAAAATTTAAAAGAAAAAGATATGGATATTAATGACGTTAATGGAAAGGTGAGGAATCTCGAAGAGATCTCAGGAGCTCAACTGTGATTCGCTCTACGTTTCCCGATCGATTAAGTAGAACGAGGAACGAGGGCGTAAGTGAAAATAGAAGCCGACTTTCGAAAGATCACTATTAGAAAACTCAATCTCTCATACCTCGATGAGACGGCAGAAAATAGCCGCGCCAATTTTTAAAGGGAAAATATCAGAGAAACCTAATAAATTCTTAAGAGTTATGAGGCGATATTTAAACCTCGCAGAGACAAATATAGCTGAATTAAAATATGCCCTATCGAACTCATTAAAAGATACGCAAAAAGCTACAAAATGAGCCCATGGAGAATTTTGTAGGATAAATACAACCTTAGTAACAAAACATTTAATTTTATGCGATTAAATATATATATATATATATACAAATAAGCAAGAAAGATATCCAAGAAAATTATTTTTCATTAGATGATGAAACGGAGTTCTTAAGTTTGATGACTCAGTAGCATGACTCGAAAAAGAACTCACGAGAAGAAGAAAACTGTAAAAAGTAAAACTAGAAACAGTTTCTTCATATTAATATTTTATAATAATCATCAATATTATCAACAATATTAAATTTTATATTAAATTATAATAATTATAACTTTATATTTATATTATTTCTAATATTTTACTTTAGTATAACTTTACTTTACGCATTTATTTTGATATATAAAGAAATTGGAGTTCGTAAAATCAAGTTTAGCATTGACTTCTAATGCTCGGAATGTAGAAAAATCACATGCACTTCCAGTTACGACGAAATTGAGTCCTTTTAATGAAGCAACACAAAATAGTATGGATGAAACTGGTAAGTTAAATATTAATTATGTATTATACATTAATTATATTTTCGTTGCAATAACAATAAATTATTATATTTGTGTAGATTAAACCAATAACAGAAAGGAAAAGGTGATCTTACGGAATGTCTACTGAGTCAGAAGTCTGAAACACTGGATTCAGAACGTATTTTTAAAAAAAGATACAATGACAGTAAACAATATAATATCTAATAAGGCATAATTTCATTTTATTTATTGCATTAATAAACAAATGTATCAACATTATTTAAGGAAATGTTTTCAAAGCCAAGTACATCATTCGACCCAGACATTGACTGTAGCATAGAGCAAAATGAGATATCAATTTGAAACAGATTTACAAACAAGATTTTATGATAGATGACTGGATGCTTGAAACAGCTGAAGTTAGACATTAAATATAGAGTATATTTTTAAAATCATGCAGCTTTAAAAAAGTAATAACTTTATGTGCATACTTAACAGGAAGATAATCCTGATAAAAGGAAGCGATCTTGGAGAAGGCTGATTGACTCAGATAAAGACTATACTGAAGAAAAAGATCGCCCTTTGAATCCCGAAGATAGTGAACGGCATAATGAATCTAAAGGCTTAGATATAGTTAAATCGAGTACATCATTTTTACCAAACAAGCAATCAGAAACAAGTACAAATATTCCAGAAAAAAATTAGTGTACACACACTAATTTTTTAATATACATATAATATTTAGCCACATATTACGTTATTGATAAGAAAATGTTATTTTATTGATGTGGATAAAATGAATAAATCAAATTAATATAATACAAGGGTATAACATATTATATTTATTATTATTTATACATTATTATGTATAAATTTTATAAATTTGATAAAATATACTTTTATATGGTAAATATACTTTTTATATATTCTATGTAAGATATTTTTACATGGAGAAGAAGACGAACAGAATAGTTTTCCAGATGGTTATGGCAAAGAAATGCGAACAGAATTGACAAAATATTTCATTCAATATTCAATTAATTAGTAGAATATGCCATTTTTGTAATAAACACTTTTGTACATTAATTATTATCTTTGATTTTACTATTTTATTTTTCTTAACGTGGCTATGGCTGGAATGTGTAGTCCTCATGAGACCGTCTCAAGCTTTGAATGTCTTCGTCTCTCCAATGGTAAAGTAATAAGAGCTAAGAACATCTCACAACTATAAATTCCAACCTATGTTCACACTATTCCTATAATTCGTCTTATAAGTTTCGTAAATTAGAAATGTACATAGAAGCCTGTCTTATATTTATAAAAGTTTACTATGATTATTCACTTAATACCAATACCAAGATTAAGACATACATCCCATTGCACTACTAAGATTGGACTACCCATTTTAATCAACTTTCAGGTTTGACAGATGAAAGTTTTTTAATCGCAGACATTCAGCTCGAGTTAAATAACTGAAAAAGTATTGAGGTCACCATGTTGATAGAGACAAAAACTTAAGAGTAGCCTTTGTATACAATGACGTCATCATATAGTAGAATTGTCAATGTTTTAATTTTCAAATTTTATTATCAAGAAAACTTCAATCCTAAAGCAGAAAAATTAAGTACTGAGGAGACGGCAACAGTTTCTTCTTAACAGTAATTACAAATATATTAGTGATAGAGTAGGACTTCAAAATTTCAAATATTTTAGTTTGCGTCGAGTATTAGAGAACAGACATGGGCAAGTATATAAGTAAAAAATACATATACGTAGCTTGACAATTTGATAAATATAAAGGTCACATCTATTGTTTTAATTATAACGGAACGGGTGAAATAATAAGCGTGAAAAGTTGCGACTAAAAGTATTACTTATATTTAATAATAAGGAAAAATTGAAAATGGACTATATAAACAAACATTTTACATTGAGCATCGCAGGAGGTGATAACTGCCGTGTCGATGCCGAGACTGACTAAGTTTCCACACCTAGGCGAAGTAAGTGTCCTACCAAGACCTGGGTTAGTCCCCGGCGCATATATCGAGAGCAAAGCTCTCTTACATTTTACCCCCATAGATTAGAATGACTAAAATATCAAAAATAAAATTGTCAATGCTACATATATTATCTTTATGGTCTTAAGTATGTTCCAAACATTATTTGGTTGGGGAAAATGTTTTCCTGTTCATTATAATTCAATTTATACTATTAAAATTTAAAAATATGCTTTGATAAAAAACACAAAAATATTCAAATTAAGCCAGATAATGGAAAAAATAACAAAGAAAAAAATAGAAAAAAATCGTATTTGAACGCCAAAATAAGTACATCAAGTGTTGTGTACTTTAAAGGAGCTTGACTTTACATGTTATATAACATATGTAACTATACATTTATAACAAAAAGATACATATGACATATTTGTTACATTTATGCATACTACACTGAGGTAATTGATGCTTAAAAAATACAGAAAATTAATTGGTTAAAAAACCAATCTCCTAAAACAAAAGCTTTATTAACGTATATAACTATCATAAAGATTATCACACGATTAACGTTTTCATTATAAATATTATCTTTTTCATATAAGTTAGTGATACCGTTTAATCAAAACTGTTTTCTTTTTTCAATGTTGCTGAACACGAAAAGGATAAGAAAAGAAAGACGATTGCAAATAATTAATCGTCGATTGTCCACTGACTAATATGTACGGCCATATAAATCGTATAATATATACTTCGAAGTTCGTGTATTATGTAATTCAGTTTCATTACGTTGATGCTTGTAGTTAATTACAGACATAGAAAAGAGGAAATAAACGCAATATTGACCAAGAACGGAAAAAGAGGAATGTTCCATTTTGTGCAATGCTATAGTCATCCGAGAAATACTTTATTTTTCTTCACAATATGTATAATTTTAATTAAGGGGGGATCCTGCTTTAGGAGGCCTAGAAAAAGCATCTTTGGGGGGATTGTTTTAGGACAGAGAAAATAAGCAAGTCTAGCGAAATTTTTAGAATATTTTAATGTATATTTGAACATTATAAATAAATTTTTTGAGAGAAAAATATTCAAACGCAGCTGTTTTTTATGCACATTTGTGCAGCACTTTGCAATTGCAGTCTCCAATCGGCGGGAAAAATGGAACTCGTAATTTTCGTCTGCAACAAAAAATCAAAAAAGATTTTAATTTTCATATATTTTTCTTCTAGATAAACTAAAAAAATGACAGAATAAAATGGTAAAATTTTTAATTTTTCTTAAGGGGGTATCCCTATATAGATCGATCAAAAAATCGATTTTTTTTATTGCATAAATCGAAAGTACAACATTTCAAAAGTATGCTCTTAAAATTTCAGAGCAAAATTCGAATCCGTTCAGCCGCTATACGTATATTCGCTAACGTTCTTCAGCGCGCGGTACGCCCGGCGCAGGTAGGCAGGTAAGCGTTCGGATACAATGGCTCCCCGCTGAGCTGGGATACTTATAATATGAAAAGAGCAGATGTTCTCCGATTTATGAGTGTGTTTGTGTGTACCCTAGCAAGAATTTTCGAGTTAATACTATAATAGGACAGGCAGTGTAGAGTATAGGTATAAACTTGTTTTGGAGCGTTGGTTCGCTACAGTCGGCTCAGTTGTACTGTAACTGTTGTGTAGTTTACAGCGCTCTCACAAAATACATCATGACATCTTACCCGAAAGGTCAACATAGCGAAAACTATCGTGCAAGTCGTAGGAAGAGATCTTTTAACGGTAATCAGCATACGACTGAAGAAGGCGAAGTGAAAGGTGTCAGTGCCAGTGCACGAAAATTAGCAGCAGCAACTGCGGATGACATTCCAGTCAATCAATCTCACCGATATCGGATCATCGAATTTGTAACTATTTTCTCGGTACTTTCCGAGATGCTGTGCTGTAAAACTTGCAAAGGAGCTGTGAATTTTGAAGAGGATGGCTTCCGTGGTTTCGGCTGGAAACTTACTGTTTCGTGTAAATATGGCATGATTACTATACCTTCTGGCCCTCACATAAACAATGGGTTTGAAGTAAATCGTCGTATAGTGTTTGTGATGAGACTTTTAGGCATTGGTTTGCAAGGAATAAATTTATTTTCGAATTTGATGGATTTTGGTGAAGGACTTAGTAATACAGCATACGACAGTATATTAGAGCACATTCATCAAGCGACAAAAATTTATTTCAAAATAACAAGTCAAAAGGCTGCCGAAGAAGAGAAAAAATTGAACGAGCAAGCAGAAAAGCCATTACTTGAAATGAAAGTATCCGGCGATGGATCGTGGAAAAAACGAGGCTTTTCTTCGAAAATCGGCGTGACAACGCTGATATTATATAACTGTGGGAAAATTGTCGATTTGATTGTCAAAAGTACGTTCTGCAAAATGTGTCTATCATGCCCTCATAAGAAAAACACTCAAGAATATGTCGATTGGCACGAAAATCATGCTGACGAATGTGCTGCAAATCACGAAGGCTCTGCAGGAAAGATGGAGGTCGACGCCGTTATAGAAATGTTTGAGCGTTCGTTTGATGACTACGGCATACGATACAGCGTTTATATCGGCGACGGCGACTCGAAGACTTTTTCTGCCGTTTTGAAAAGGAATCCTTACGGAGATGAATTCCCGGTGGTAAAATGTGAGTGCATTGGCCACGTACAAAAGAGAATGGGAACGCGTCTTCGTAATTTAAAAAAAAAATGGAAAATTGGGAGGTAAAGGCAAACTTACCGATGCCCTTATTAAAAAGTTAAGTACTTATTACGGACTTGCCATAAAAAGGAACGTGAACTCAAAGCAAGATATGAGAGACGCTATTTTGGCTACATACTATCATATGTGCTCGACTAACGAAACAGCACAGCATCAGTACTGCCCTCCGGGAATCGACAGCTGGTGTGAGTGGCAACAATCGCAGGTAGTCGGAGCCAACGTGTTTGACCATGCCCCAGCTCTTCATCAAGATTTACAAAAGCATTTATTGCCTATTTATGAAGATTTGTCAAGAGAAGATCTGTTGCAAAGGTGCTTGGGGGGACATACCCAAAATGCAAATGAAAGTTTTAATGCTCTTGTATGGCGCTTGGCTCCTAAGCATCTGCACTGTGGTTCAAAAACTGTTGAAATTGCAGCTTGGATTGCTGCTAGATTATTCAATGACGGCTATAAATCTATCCTGCAAACAATGAAGATCCTAGAGTTCACCATTGGAATGCCAACTTACAACCACGCGAAGAAAATGGATGAAAAGCGACTCAAGCGTCAGGAGCTGAAGAGTGGCTAAAAAATCAAGAACTGCTGCTTATAAAGAGGAAGAAGATGACCTCGTCTATGGCCCTGGCATAGCCGATTAAGGAAAAAGTGAAAAAATAATGGTGAGTCTATCAAAAATGCGATTTCAGCTACTGCGAACTTTAAAACGCGTTTTTCTAGAAAAGAAAATTTCTTTATTGTCCGTGTTTGTGTGCACAGTTTCTCAGCGAGTTTTCAACTTATCACAAAAAAACGCCATTTTGAAGGTAATTTCATAATCTAGTCGATGAACCTACTTGTTTTTGAAATAAAAATTTATTTAACCACAATTTTGCAATAATAATAAAAAAAAATTACAGTTTTTTTTCAAAAGTCCACCATTTTGCTATGGAATTTTTTTATACTTTTAATTTAGGTTAGTCTACGAGATTTAGACCTAATAATAACAAAAAACTTTTTTTTTTATGTTTCAGAGAGATACGACGACGACAAGTCTGCACACAAAATTGTAGGAAGAAAAAAAAAGTTCATTGTTCATCATTTTTTTATCACTAGCATAAACAAAATAATGTAATAAAAAAAATAAGAAATGCATATTTAATGTTTGAATAATAAACCAAAAAATTTTCAAATAAAAATCTTGTATAGTTTTTTCAAAAAAAATTCGCAAAGTTTCAGTTTATTTTTGCCCATCTATATAGGGATACCCCCTTAAGTTTGAAAAAATGTGCTTTTTGCAAAAAAAAATCATTTCAACTTGCTAAAAACGTTGTTTAGAATTTTTGTTTTCATGAATCTTTTTTAGTTCAAATATAAGAGCATACAAAACTGACGCAAACAAGTCTTGGTTCATTTTGATTGATCGTCTAGTTTTCTTGCAATCACGCCTGCTAGTTTAGAAAAATCGTAAAAACGAAAACTCGTTAAAACGCGTTTCAAAGTTTATGATCAGAAAAAGTTTTAATTTTCGATTACTTACAGTAATAATACGCTAATCAGCTATTCCTGCTCCATAAAGTAAACCTTCAGCTTCCTCATAAAACTCATTTTGATGCAGTTGCTCGAGTCGACGGGCCGTGCGAGCTTCTTTGCTGGAAAAAGACGCACGCCGGTTTTCCCTCTCGATCCGTTGTGTGTCGACGTTATTCGCAAACATCTTACATTGCTGGCCGATTTTTAAATCGAGCAACTGCATGGTACTTAGAACTGCAGAAAATGCTTCGTTGAACATTCCTGCAGCCATGTATGTAGCAATTTCAACGATTTTTTGGCCAGAATTCAGATGTTTCGGGCTCATGCACCAGACAGCGGAGTCGAAAGATTCGTTTGAATTTTGCGTGTGCCCGCCTAAGCATCGCCTCAAAACTTCGTCGTTTGAAAGCTCTTCGTAGATTGGACGAATACGTTCCTCCACATTTTCGTCAATCAATCGAACAGGATGCTTGAAAGACGCAAGAGAATTCGTGGCTTCAGCTTTGCGCCATTCATACCAGCTTTCGGCGTCTGCCGGACAACTCTCGTGGCGATGAGATTTATCACTCGAACAATAATGATCCAGCATTGCCATTACAGCTTTTTTCATATCTTCGTCAGAATTAATATTTCTTCTGATTGCCAAACCATAATAGATCGTTAACTTTTTAATGATGCTCTCTGTCAACCGCTTTTACCTCCGAGCTTCTCTTGCTTCCTTTTATTTCGGAGTCGAGTACCCATACGCTTTTGTACATGCCCCACGCACTCATTTTTAGTAACAGGGCAAATGTCACTGTATGGATTCATTTTGAGAACACCAGCAAAAGTTTTCAAATCGCCGTCGCCGATATAATTCGTAAACTTTACTCCGAATTTTTCAACAGATCTCAAAAACATTTCCACGATTGAATCCACCTCCATCTTCCCTGCTGAATCGTCGTGGTTTGAGTATCATGATTCTTTATGATCTTTATACCATTCCTCAAATTCATCATTGTCTAATGTGTTTTTTATGGCACATGAATGACAGTTAGCATTTTTAACAGTAAGGTCAACTACTTTGCCAGAGTAATGTGCAAGTAGAGTTGTTACACCGAACAATGAAGTGAAGCTGCGTTTTTTCCAGGATCCATCGCCGGAAACTTTCAAATTATTTGCAGTTCTCTCATTTTCTACATTTTTTCCTTGCTCTTCGTTGACAGCTTTTTTACAGACACTTTCAAACATTGATTTCGACGCTGAGTATAAATGCTGCACTATTTTGTCATATGTTGATTTCGCCAAACCTTGACATAGATCCATAAGTCCACAAAACAGATTGATGTCTTCTCGTCTAACACCAAGAAGCCTCATAACAAACACAATTCGTCTATTTATTTCGTAACCGATGTTTATTAACCGTCCTGAATTGATTTCTCGTCGACCGCACATACATAATAATATAATTTTGAAACCTAAGCCTCGATGCCCGCTCTCTGCAAATGTTACGTTTTGTTTAAAAGATCTGCAGATTACTATGTCAGAAATTTCAAGAATCACTGTCAGAAATTCAATTATTCGGTAACAGTGAGCTGAGTGTACAATTATATTTTCGGTGCTTGCGGTGAACAATTTCTTCTCACTACTGCTTGTGTTGCACTCTGCATCGTCTGGTCCACTTGTGAATCGATTTCCGTAGAATCTGTGTTTTCGTTGCTTCGCAGAACGATCACTGCTCGAATTATCACCTTTGGGATAATTTGACATGATATTGTAGCGACATGCACTCGACAAGATTCAGAGCAAAACTAACTGTTGACGCTAGAAGCAGCTCCATAGAAGCACGAACACAGAGAGGGATATGTATATATTATATACCGTTATAATCCGTACTATAGTTTGCCACGGCACTTCTACGAATTCAAAATATTATTTCGAAGGACCGTTGAACCTTTTCAGGTATACTTTGAAAACACTGCAAATCAGCCTCTATAACTTTAAATACATATTCTTAGATATATTAGGAATAGATTTAAGCAATAAAAAAAATCGATTTTTTGAGCTTTTTAAAGCAGGATCCCCCTTAATAATCAAACACGTTCGATTCACACTTCGACCGAGTGCAATTGTCACCTGTACATATAATAAACGTATGTTGTAGAAAACTTGTTATACACGAGACAATTAGGAGAAGACGGAATAAGTGCGATTTCCGGCAAAAGTCACTGGCCTTCTTCATATTCATAAGTTGAAATTTCACACTCGGCGAGCGAAGCGGGTTTAGATATGTGATAAGGACCTCATAGTTATAATGAAGTTTTTCATAACATTATTTTTCAATTGTTCGAGCGTTCATTTCGGGCGTTGATTGTTAGAAGAAATAGTAAAAACAACTAGCAATCGTTAGAAGATACAGTAGTATACAATTATTGTACTTCATGCACTTGAAAAATGGTAGAAAGTAAGGTTTCTTTTCATAGTTTGTTGCATTGTGAATTCATACGATATAGTTTGATGCAAAATGGTTCAATAAAATTGTATTTTTTCATGATGAAATCAGCTGATAGTGTTATTAGATTGACGTCCTCCCGATTCTCCATACAAACAATATAGACATATATATATATTTATGCCCATCTGAACGAAAATGGCCACTTTTTTCCCTAAAATGCGAGACCAAAATTACACTTTTTGCCGGCAAAAATGATTAGCGGGAAAAAGGAATTTTCCCTAGGGAAAAAAGGACTTCACTAGAAAATAGTCAAAATTCCTTTTATTATTTCATCAAGTTCTACCAATAACCCTGATTTTCGATTGTCTCTTAACAGTCTATTAGTCCCGCTTTCCAAGTCAAAAAGTGGCCACAGTTGTGATGGGCATAAAGTACTACTATATGTAACTTGAGAAAAAAGTCGATTTTTCCCTCGGGTGATACTGCCCTCGCTTCGCTCGCTTGGGCAGAAAACTCACCCGCGGGAAAAATATTCGACTTCTTACCCTTTTTACATAACATACTAATATATATATATATATATATATATATATATATATATATATATATATATATATATATATATATATATATATATATATATATATATATATACACAAAGTGTCAAAATAATTCAAATAATAAAAGTTAAACACGAATACAAAATAAAACGAATGCAAAATCTGAATAACATTACGCAAATAATTAAAACTAATGCAATGTAAAGCTACTAAGTCTATTTATTTTAACTGATAACAAGGAATTTAAATAATAAGATGGTCTACGATGTTTGTTTATTAATACATGTAAAAGTACTCTGTCTTTAACTGAATAATGTTATTAAAATACTACATACCTAATGGTAATGACAAGTCGCTCTTCAGGTAGTATTGGTTGTTTATGAAAATTGCACCAATTTTTCATTAATGGTTCTCCTACTTCTGATAATACATAATCAAATGTACTTTTTTGAATCCTCATATACTTGTAGAACTTGTCAAAATAATTCCTTAGAATCGGGAACAAGTGATGAAACTCTCCATAAACATGTCATTCTCTATTAATCTCATGTGTCTGGAAATCTGTAACTTTTGTCAATATACTTTACATAGAGTATTAGTATCTTGAAGGAGAAGTATCAATGGTAGATATCCATTGTATATAATCCAATCTCTCAAGGCACGGTATTGAAGAACTCTAAGCACGATCACCTATTTTATAAACACCGAAATGTGTATCTATCCGTTGCGCTCGCGCGCGCTTTTGCATTCACTTTCTATCTTCCTCTGGATTCGGTCGATTTGTCCTTCGCGTATGCGCGTTGAGGGTGCGTTTACATTGAGTTTGACGTACTAAAGATTGGCAATCAGATTTGCAAAATATAGGCGCGTTATACGTACCATCCTCGGAATCCGTACGCCAATCAGAGCTTCCATTTCTCATTGGCTCTCATTCAAATATTATTCTAATCATAGTAATAGTATCTTCGAAAAAGGCCCTTCGAACAAAAGATATAATGAAATGATAATCTATAATTCAGGATTACCCTTTGAAAGACTTCAAATATATATATTAGGATCGTTTCCAGTTTCATCTTCAGGTAATAAGCATCTTCTTGTGGTTACAGGTAGTTTTACTAAGTGGGTTAAAGCTTTCCCTATTCCAAATATGAAAACGAAAACCATTGCGGATGTTTATGTTAATTAGGTTATTTGTAGGTATCGTATTCCTTTAGAAGTTCATACTGATAAGGGGAACAACTTTGATTCATGATTAATAAAGGAATTATCTGAATTGTTAGGAATCAGGAAAATGAAAACCACACCACTCACCCACCATCGAATGATAAAGTAGAGAGACAACATCAATCGATATTGAGCTATTTGATTATGTATCTGATAATCAGAAAGATTGGGATCGATGGGTTTCACTGTATATTTTAGCTTATAGTTCCTCTAAACATTTGACGATCGGAGTTACTCCAGCACAGACGTATGCCGCCTCTGTTCTGAGGCTTCCACTGGAATTGGTTCGATGGTACCTTCCAGAGGAAGTCGAGAGTATTGAGAAAGACGACCACATCCAACGGCTGAGGAAGATACTCAATGAAATCCATGAACTGGCTCGAACAAAAATTGATAAACAGGCAAGATACGTAGATTTCAGAGAGGGACAAAATGTTTGGTTCTGTAACACCCGAAGAACCAAAGGAAACACCAAAACTTCATAAGAGTTGGGTGACCCATTTGAAATCGTGAAGAAAACCAATGACGTGGTATTGTGCATCTGCAAATCTCCAAGATACAAGAAAAAAAATTTCCATGTAAACAAACTCGCGTCGTTCGGTTTTTGAATCACGGTTTTTGAACCGTGATTTTTCCTTGAGCCGTAGGGCGAATGCTAGAACAGGGGTTAGAGAAAAGATCCACATCATGTTACATCTCCCTCTTTAATCCAAAGAACTGCTGAAGTTGTTCCTGGATGAAAAGAAAAGTCAGTCTTCAATAGACGAGTCTTTATTCTACTTTCTAGAATGATTATTGGAGCCCATACCTGGAAGCATTACTCGGTAACTTGATGCTAGGAGAGAAAAAGATCAACTCGCTTGAGAAAGAAGCTTCAAGAAACGAAACAAGATTGTCGGGACGACAATCTAAAGGAGGAGGAATAGTGTTATTACCGAGCTTCAAAGAATGAATGCGTGATAGCCAAAGATTTTAGGATTCTGCCAGAGTCCATAATCTTTTCGCCAGTTGATTGTACGCTGCATATATCGTACCACCCATTCTGTTAATGTAGAAAATAGCTATCGTATTGTCGATTTTTAAAAGTATTTATGTATTCCTATATCCATTTGCAACAGACTTTAAAGCTAAAAATGCTGCTAATTATTCTAGGTAATTTACGGAATGTTCTGTCTTCTTTTTTCTCCAGAAACCGTGGAGTTTTTCTCCATCGCAAAGAAGTTCCTCATCCTGACAATGATGCATCCGTGTATATATTCAGACTATAATCATATTTTATAATAGGATTGTTACAGTTTTTTAATTTTTTTCTTCACCATTTTAAATCTGTGTGCGACTCTTCTGATATAATCATGATATTATTTAAGGGTTTCCCTTTTTAAAAAAGTATTTATTTTTATCCATCTCTAAATATTTTGTGTATAATTTTCGATGACCATGCGGGTGAGACCCCTCTTGAGTACGTGAACGAGACCTCTTTTACCTCCTGGAATCCTCCCCTATTCATCAGGGGACGATGATCGCTCTTGCTTACGAATTTTTGTTAAATTCCGCTTGAGATTTTACTCAGGATCAGTATACAAACAGACAACAGCAACTCTTTGCACGATGCGCGCGTGCAGCACAAAGAATCAATATGGCGAGAGCGCGAAGCAGCGGGAATCTACGTGGAAAAAGGATTCCCCGCATAAGAACACTGCTCGGTCGTCACCGTAAATAATGCTACCAGTCACCGAGCGGTATGCTGACCGTCACTGTACCTGTCGATGCCTTGCATAGTATAAACGGTTGTGCCACTGTGCAACATGAGGTGAAAGCACCGACCGATAAAGCATGTAACTCCTAGCATCGTTGATCAGAGTGTCTCGGCACCTCGAAATACGATGCCAGCGTTGTGATGTATAGTGGAGCCACAGTTCATATAAGTGGAATCCTTTTTCCGCGTAGAAAGGGAAGTGAGGCATCTTTTCTCGCATACTCTGAACATGTGGCGCGCCAAGCGTAAAGTAGCAGAACTACCGTGTTATCGTTGCGTACGTATCTCAAAATATAATCTCAGCAATGTCTAACAGTACGGAATATCTGGCAAAATATACTCGGCCAATAGAAGGCCATTAGAATCTTCTTGCATAGGGAGTAACTCGCCTAATTAATAAATAAGTACACCTAGAGAAAGGTGATATTTATCGAACGTAATTCGCCTGGTTAATACCTACTGGTGGCGCCACCATGGCGGCCAGCCACTTTGGGCAACTTAGGTAGTGGGTCAAAAGTATGAGAACACATAGTAAAAATTGAGAATATTACCAAGAAAGAGGTTTCAGACATAAAATTCAGCAATTGAACAATTATGTAAGTTATTTAAGAATCTTGGCTGTACAAATAAGCAGAAAAAAAACAAAAATTTAAATTAGTATTTTTTTTTGGTAATTTATGTAATGAAAATTCTTAAATACATTAAATAATAGTGCAATATGTACTTATTTTTTTTCTTAAATCTATTTTTATGCATTATTTTTCATTCTAACTATGTATTCTTATGCTCTTAACCGACTACCTAAGCTTCCCAAACTGGCCGCACGGGCGGCGCCACCGGTAGGTCTTATGCCGCCTAGTATCGCAAAAGCTAAGCTTCGCTAGATGACGCTACTTTCAACTGTTGCACATTCGAAAAACATCATCTTTCCCTAAATGTACATATAAAATGCAGTAAATGGAATTATACTTGACTAATTTATACATTACAAGTTCCAAGCCCTGCATTATTCAACATGATTTTATTTTTCAGTGATTTCGTTAATTAAATTTTAGAATACGAAGATTTTAGAATACGAAGATTTTTCTTTTAAAATTCAGAAAGTAGCTTTTAAACAGTTGAAATATACATTTTATTCATTCTTTACCTCATTAATGGGATTTTCATCCTCTATACTGCCTTGTCTGATGTATTAAATGAAAAAATTTTATTGTTTAATTATTATTTCTTTTATTCAATTATCTTATTATATTTGCCATAGAATTTGGTAAAAGACAAAAGATGTATACCTTAGTGTACTATTGTTTTTTAAACAAGTACATTCTAAATTATTATTATGAAATATATTTTTGTATAACCTTACAATATCAGGTATAAGGAGAGTATATAAAAAATAAAAGGCCATTTGAAGTACAAAATTATTATACGTGTATTTAATTCAAACTCATTCACACATTTAATAACATAGATATACATATTTTTCAAGTTTTTTGATCAGAATAATAATTATAAATTTTCAAAAATGTCTTACATATTTATAAAATAGAAAGTTTACGCTTGATCCAAATACAACATTTTTAATACTAAAATAAGATGAACATGTAATTTTACAGCAATAAAGTATTAGAAGCCATTATTCGCTTATTACACTCTATCGACGAACACATTCAGAAAACACTCAAACAATAATATTATTATAAAATAATATAAGATAATATAAAATAAAATAATATAGTATAAAATATAATATAGTATAATATAACATAATATAATATGTATATAAATTTCACTGATCTTCAGAAGTCTTCAATTTCTATATTATCTTTCACTATTATAGAGAACTAGAAACAATAAAAGCTTCTATCTGACCAGTATAACACCGAAAATTCGATGTTTGTATAATGCTTCATGTATTCAAGAAATGAATAAGTAAGATTAACATAGTATAATTTACTATTTAAAATATATATCTTTCAATACTTCGTAATAGTATGCTGCATATATGTTAAATTAAAAGATTGTCTTTAGTATTTTTTTTTATAATTTTTCTTGACAATCTTGCTGATGATTGTTATTTACGTCATATTATAATAATATATAATAATAATAATACATTCAGTTAAATATTTATAAAATATACACACAAGTCTCATTATAAAATCCTCTATATGAATAATATTTGTACACCTTGCATATATAGGAAACTATATAGTGAATAATATACTTGTTCACCTAAAATCTCGTTAATGTATCGTACTGTGTGACTGAATAACAATGATGGTCAAAAATACTTAGTCTTCTTTAATCGTCTGCCTTCCTATGTGTGATGAAACCATATACTTAAAACAAATGATCAATAAAAATTAAAATTCTTTTGCAAATTTTAGTAAGTTTCGAAATATTTGATATATTCCGTCATTATATTTCTGATTTAAACTGTGTAATTGATAAACAATACATCCAGGTATTAATGAAAAGAAAATTTATCAAATTTAACTCTTTCAAATCACCAATATTGAAACGTTTGCGACCGTTTGTAAAATTTCTAAATTGGACTAGTTTCGTTATCGTTCTAAATGCACCAATTTACTTCCACGAAACTAATAATTATCTACATAACAATTTATCAATCAATTAAACCCATTTGAATGTAAATTCTAATTGAACATTTATTTCAGTACATTATAAAACTGTTATAAGTTATAAGTACAAAAGCAGCGTTCAAGAATATCAAGTATTTTCGAGCCAGTCGTGGGGTGGTTCGTCCCCAACGAGTCGTCGTGAGGTCGGCATTTAGTAAATATACATATAATAATGATAATATTATTATTCTTAATAAAAATAATAATATTATTATTAATAATAATAATAAGAAAATAATAATAATAATAATAATTAAATAATAATAATAATAATAATAATAATAATAATAATAATAATATACAGGGAGAACGAACGGTTAAAGTCTTAAGTTATCTCTGACAGATCATCGCCTCAGACGGTGTTATCCTCGGGTTTGGGCGGATGGCGTTTGGCTACCGCCTCGGCGTGCTCGTGAGCCTTTTTGTGCTCGGACTTGGCTTGCTTTACCTCCTTGGTGTCGACGACGCTGCCGTGGTTGCCGATGGTAGCGGTCGGGCCCTTGTAGCCGACGGGACCGTCGTGATGGTAGAGCAGGTGCACGGGCGGCACGTAGATCCTCTTGCGCATCTCATACCAGGCGGGCTCGGCCTCGCCGCTGCCCTCCTTCTTACTCTCCTCTTTGTGCGCCTTGGCTAGCTTCACCGCCTGCTCGTACGCGAACAGATGAGCCTCCTTAGCCTTGCGTACCTAAAGGTGACGAGAATGTAATTTTTTAGAATTGCGATGCTACGATGCAAGAAAATTGAAGAATTTAATTTTAAATGCAATTGCCACTGGCCAACTGAGTTTTGAATATTTTGTGTGAGACATTAAAATAATAAGATAATAAGAAGTGACCCAGATATATCTTTGAAAATTATTCAGAAGTGTTAGAATCTTTCTTGAATTTAAAATCACAGTGAACATGAATTCTAGTATAATCGATAGAATATAATATCTTCGTTATAATCGAAATAACAATTTTACATTGACCCCTTTGATTTGAAGTAATCTTTGATTACATTAGTGTTGCAATTATGCAATGAAGATCGCAGTATCTCCACTCTTAGATCGCTTTGAATCTGACGATAAGTACCTTCTTATGTTACTCATCTGTATCAATAACTCCGCGTAATACTATCGTACTCTGCAATTGCTCTAAATATTGGTTTTGTTTAATTATATCATGTTTGAACTATCTTTTCAATAACGTTAACAATATCTTTTATACTGTATCAATTAATTTATCACATAAATTAAATAGCTATATCATGATTTTATATTCAAATTTTATAACGAAATTTTAGAAAATTCATTCAATTTTTACCTCGAGAATGTTAAAAAATTAGTAAGCATTGTTTAGAAATTTAAGTCATTTACGTGGTTAGAATCATCGTAATTATACACGTTACTAAACTTATACGTAAGTCGATGCAAAAAATGTATTGAAAGTCAGAAATAAAATTTTAAGTTAATAAAATTTAAACTGTTATAAAATTTGTTGGATCTATATTTGTTAAAGCTTTATATAAATTAAAAGACAAAATCGAATATATATCTTTTAAACCTTTAATTATGTGTTAGTTGTTGCGACATAAGATAAGTTGATTTGTTTTTAAATGAAATGCAAGTAAAATGTGGTTCATAAAATTTATTGATTACGTATGGGATAGTTATCCGTAACCTAATTTACGAAACATTTAAGCTTCTTAAATCTAAATAAACTTCAATTATTTAAATGTATATATAATGTACTAGTTTAGGATTGATATAATTATTACACAATGCTTACATGACGAAAGGAAAGATTACAGTTAAGCTTATATTATTTGACTGTGCGATTGAAGAATTATTTTGACAATTTTCCTTATGATGGAAAATTGTAATTAACTCTACCGCGCGATACCGTAAGTACTTTTGTTTTTTCTGACGTAACTCAATATCAAACACGTTCGATTCACTAGAAGGTAATGTCAGATATGGAGAGGCTTGGATACGGATATGTCGAAACTTTAGAAATTATGGCTTCATTTAAGAGGACAGCATCATAATTTCTAAAACTCACACTTTCTTCTTTTCCTCGATACATCTAACTACACAACACTCATCACATCAACTGGAGCAATTTCTCTTAGATAAGTGTATTTTCGCAATAATCATTTTGTCCGATAGGACCAATTATAAACCTCGTTATGTCATTTATTTAACTAACATTTTACTTAAAAAAAATAATTACTTTTTCCTATATTTTTGTTGAAAATATTTTTTCCCTCTCACATTGTACTGATTTTCTATGTACTGATTGTAGATTTACTTTGAAAATTAATCACTATGGGAGAAATCAATTCGACATATTTAGGAAGGAGCCACTAAAATATATTTCCTTCCAGTATATGTCAAATTAGTATACTACAAAACTCATAAATTTGCTCGCTTATTGTATGATTATTGTTACTCGAGCATATTATATACCTAATATATAAATATCCAAGTAACTTTCCAATAATAATTCTATTATAAATCTCCCTCTTAACTCTTCCGATTTCCAAAAAAATAAAATGTTTAAGATAACTATGTAAAGCAATATTTCAAGTTCTTTAAAAAATGACTGCAAGAAAATGAGTTGAGTTTAAAAATATTAAAATTAAAAACTTCTTAAAATTCTGACACGAGGCGACAGCATCAAAACGAATCAATTTCCCACCCCAATGAAATATTTCTCCCCCGACTTTTCTTTCTCAACCGTACACAGGCCTGGCCACATAATTCCAATTGGTGAACCTGATAATTCTGCGAGCACTCACTTCGGGCGTGTCCTGAACGCGACCGTCCTCGCCGAGAGGCGCGAGCGGGCCCTCGTAGCTCTTCTGCTGGATGGTAACGGGATGCTCGGCGTCCACCTCGTTCGTGGCCTCGGCCTCGACGACGGGCTTCGTCTCCTCCTTCTTGGTCGCCTCGGCCACGGGGGCCGCCTCCGGTTCCTCGACCGCCGCGGGCTCGGCCGCCTTCTCCTCGACCGCCGGCTCGGCCACCGGCGCCGGGGCCGCTTCCGCTTCCACCGCCGGGGCCGCTTCCTCCGCGGGGGCCGCTTCCGGCGCGGCGGCAGCCTCGGGCTCCGCTGCGGCCTCGGCCGCGGGTGCCGCCGCTGCCTCGGCGGCCGGCGCCTCCTCGGCCTGCTTCGGCTGCTCCTCCTGCTCCGGCTGGGCCTGCTGCTGCTCCTCGGCCGCCGCCGCTATCAGCACGGCCATCAGCTCGGGCGTCATCTCCACGGACTCGGCCACGATGGGGGCCGACTTCGGCGCCTCCTCGGCCTCGGCCGCCGGGGCTTCCGCCGCCGGTGCTTCCGACGCCTTCTCGGCTTCGTGCGCGTGATGCGCGTGATGCGCGTGATGCGCGTGCTGGGCGTCCAGCGCGTTAGCCTCCGCCATCTTTCTCGCGAGGTCGGCCACCGTTTCCGCGTGGATCGCCAGATGATTGGCTCGCGCCTCCGCCACTTCTTTCGTGTCGACCACTCGGCCGTCCTTGGAGAGCGGAGCCGGGGGTCCGTGGTACTCGTGGTGGATTATGTCCCATTTGGATTCGCGGCGATGCTTCACCGCGCTGAATCTCCAGCCCGACGCCAGCGTCAGGAGGGCAGCAAGGGACAGTATCACCTGGTGGCAAAGAAAAACGAAAAAGTTTATGTTAGTCGAAAGGTTAAAAGGCACGAAGTTTGAAATTCAAAATTTAAAACGTGTTGTTTCAGTTTAAGCGGAAAATAAAAATCGGCCTCCACATATATGGAGTTGAAACTGATAGAAGTTTGGACGTCGAAAACTATAGACCCGCGAAAAGTTCAAAATATTTTCTGGATTAAATATATAGCGATGTTGTTTAAATTTAATTAATACTGACATTTTCAAATCTAAGAATGATATTATAGTTGCTGTTTAATTTCAATAATTTGAATAAGATTTAAATTAATGCTGGCCGATATTAACAGTATGTATGAATAGAAGTATGAATACAAACAGAAGAATATATGAAAAAAATGAAAATAATATTAAATATAATTCATTAAATATGATTATGCAAACTGTAATTATACAACTAGAAATATGTAAGATACAAGAAATAAAGCACTTTGCTTATATGTATCAGTGAAGAATGTTTCGCTATGGAGTTTCTATAAATGGATATAAGTGATAAAAAAAGTATTAAGTATGTGAATCTCATTCCGCAACTAACTGAGTTCATGACTGAATAATGTTCTGCTAAAATGTGTCAATAAAAAAAATTAGAAAGTTAAGTTTAATTATGTTTACATAACACACAAATATATTAAATTAAGCAAATATTATTGAAATGAAAAATCAGGAAATATGTCGAGCACGCGATTCCCGTAATTATTGCAATTAGAGAAATTTAATTATGACGATAAGCTAAATCTGTTTATTTTTAGTCAGCCTGACCAGTTTTTACTATATGCATTTATCATATTGTATTATTATAATTTCTTATGTGATTATGCCAATTGTATATTTAAGATGATGCTAAACCCCTCTGTTATCAAAAAATTCTGGAACTACTTTTTTCATTCATTTTTCAATTTGAAAAAATGTCTTTCTGGAAATTTATTATTTTTGATTGAGACAACAACGTCCGATATTTACTCAAAATTGAAAATTGAATGAGAAAAGTGGATTCTCATATTTGTCTGTAGCAGGTGGCTTTAGCATCACCTTAAACGACAGTTAAGATATGGCTATTCAAAAAAATCAGTAAAAATAAAATTCAATATATATCTTAAAAGATTTAATACTGATCAAATAAAACGTGACCTTAAATTATAAATAAATTAAATTTAAAAATAAATAATGTTAGTTAACAAAAACAGGACAATTATTAAATATTTAATTTCAAAATGGACTTATAAATTACAATGAGAAAATGTTAGACTCTAGTAGAAAATATCTTAATACAAAGTATAATGTAAAATGAAAAGCCGGCAACTGCTTTAAGTGCTTCGGTCGAGCCTCCAATACGTCACAAGGTAACCAGCTTCACCCCTACAAACTGGTCAGGTAAGATACTGGTACCGCTTTACGATGGAAAGTGGCTCGTCAATTTTAAATACATATTGGCTGTACAAGCTTATTAATAAATTAAGTATAAAATATATAATATGTTTTCAAAAACAATTTGTATAATATTATTGATTGCAATATTTATAGATTTAATGAATTAAAAATACCTAATTTAAGAAATAAATTTTAATAAACACTAATATCTTCTATACTAATATTGTAAAAGATCAATGAAAAAATATAAATATGAAAATATGAAATTGATTTTTTTATTTTATATACTTCATTATATTGATTAATTTTATAATAATTTTCTTGTTGATAAAATATTTATAACATAATATTTTTTATATGATTACTTTTCAAATGCTTTTAGTACAGTTAAATATAGAATAAAAATAAAGTAAAAGTATTCTTAAAAGATATAAAAGAGTTTTCACAAATTATTCGTAAAATTAAAAAGAAATTAAATATAGATGTATTATTTTTAGTCTCCAGAAACATATTACTTTTTTCCAAGTTTCTTTATGAACAATCAAATTAAAATCTACCATTATATGAATAAAATGCTAATATCATCATATAGTATTATTTCAATAAAATCAAAATTAAATAAATTAAAAAAAGTAATGTATATTTATTATACATATAATAATTTATATGTATAATAAATATGTATTATTTTTATTTAATTTATTTAATTTTGATTTTATTGAATTATATATATATTTTGTTATCGTTATTTCTGACAGACTGTACAGCCAAATAGTAGCTCAAAGCACATTATAACACTTGTGCGTTCCTGAGAGGAAGAGTATTATATCTTCCGTAGACGAGCCTCTTTCGGATGAACAGGTGCGCGGCGGCGGAGAAAACGCACGTCTATTATCCCCAATTATGCGCTTAAACGCTCCCACGGAGAAATTTAACGTAGCACTTTTTTTATACGCAACACTTGATGATCTTCATACACGAGAGTTTCTGACTCGGCTTCAAATTCGAAAAAAAAGCTTTTCCAAAATATCGCAATAAAATGTAATGTAAGAAAGTGAAATTAAAGAACTAAGAGATTTTAAATTAAACGACACTGAATGTTAAGAAATCACGAGAACTTACAAACAGTCTCATGGCAAACGGTTAATCCTGAGATGCCGTACAGAGGAGGAACGGCTGAATGAGGAGTGCGCTTCGTCATCGGTAGCCCGCAGCTTTTATACCAATCGCACTTACGTGCGTGCGTGCGTGCGCGCAGCCCTACCCTGGGATCCCGTGCGCGTACCCGTCCTCCGCCTCCCGGTTCCCGCGACCACCGCACGCCGCTCCGCGAAAATCTCCCCCTTAATTGCCGGCCTCTCGTGCGGCGCTTACGCGCGGGCGAGCGAAAATAAACAAAAAAAAAGCGCGGCATAGCTTGACCGCGGCCACCGCGCCTATCGGAAAACCGGCGGCGGGCCCCCTTTTAGTCGACTTTCCGGTGGTGTTACATGCGCCGCTCGCGCGGGTGCATATGGACGCGCGTTACGGCACGAAATTACGACGCGCGCTCGCGAATTTGTTTATTTTGTCGCCTTAAAATTATATTTGCGTTAGAAAGTGAGAGCGCCAAGCGTGCGCGACACGGAGGAGTCGTCACTGGCACGCGCTGCGTTCGTGCTTTTTTCGCGGGAGGGTGCGCGCTACATGCCTGCAGGCGCGCGACGCGGATCGACATTTTTTTGCCAGTGCTCTCGTGGCCGCGGCAAAGCTACTGTACGGGAGCTTGGACTCGAGCCGGTGCGCCGCATACTGGAGGCACGCACACTCGGGAATGCCGCGGGAGTCGAGAGACGAGCTAGAGGCGTTTGCTGAATTTTCATCGTGGTGAGTCGTTCTTTCTCAAGATTTTTATTTTTAAGTTTTTAATTAACTTCGTCATTATATGGTCTAATAATTATTCAGTGAATTCTTTTTTTTATTTTGCTTAGATTACATTATTTAAATAATTTTACTCCCTTTTTTCATGTACTACTTAATTTCCTCAAATTTTCGATTGCAAAATAGATACAAAATTAATTTAAAATATAGAAAAGTCTCGACAATAGCAACTAGCGCCATATGATTTCTAAAAAAAATGTTTTAGAATTATAAATTTTTGTATGCATAAAATTAACACATATCCCATTTTTTAAGTACAATATCTTAAGGGCAAATAATTATTTGCATACCATAAAGAAAAATTCATTCATTTTATATAATAAATTAATATATAATACACGCGTATGAGTGTGCGTGTGTTCGTATGTGTATGTATATAACTTATAGTTATTCAATTAATTGTATAATAGGTATTAAAAAATAGTTATTAAAATAATAGTTATATTAAATTAATTTAATAATAGGTATTAAGAAATTGTTATTAAATTAATTTAATTACCGTTATAAGCTTACAGTATATTATAAAGATACCCCTATAATTTAATTTTCTGCATTTTTATTTGAATAAAAGAAATATAAATAGTGAGTGAATTAAAAACTTTGCAAAAAATTTTTTGGTTGAGCTGTTTTCGATAAGGCCTCAGGAAGTGGTTTACGGTACATAGAAGTGATGCCTAGCACCCGTAATTACGTCCCATAGGCTCTTGAGGTTAAGATATGACCGTTTATAACTCTGCAAATTATTTTACTCGTGAAATGGTGTAATAAGATAAAAATTTGATGAAAGGAGCTTTAATTTAGGCTTTGTTTCATATAATAATATTATTCTGTTGCAAAGTTATGAACAATTAAAAATGATCAAGAAAAATGCCTGAAGATTTGAGGATTTTCAGCTCTTTAAATTGTGTAGTATTCCAATATCCTGCAGACTAGCTCGATAGACCAATTTGGGTTTTACATGGGTTAAGTTGTTCGTTGTGGATTCTATTTTGAATCGATGATATTTAGATAACCTAGTTTTTCTATTTGAATTTTTCAAGGTCTTGAATGCAATACAAAAATTAAAATGTATACCTTTATTTACTTAGGGGAGAGCCGTGTAGCCTGGGCTACAGAATATCCCGGGCCACTCATTATTTTGAGAATCTGGTACTGTTTAGAGATATAATTCTCTATTTTTCTAATGTAGAATTATCTTAAAGTATAAGTCTAGAAACATTCCAAAACAAAAAGATCATCGATATTGATATTGAATATTTTGAGAAACACGTTAGATACTGGATTGGACTTTTGTGCAAAAAAGATCATAGAATAATATCTAATATTACTTCATTTATATTCCCTTATGCAATAATAGTTGCATGGTAATCTAATTACAGCTAATGTAAGTAGTATATGGTCAAAGTAGAATCCACAATTAAAGAATAATTTAAGTTCTGTAAAACCTAAACAGGTTAATCAGGTCAGCCGATAGACTGCATATCAGCAATAAATATTCGTAATTAAATATCTAATTTATGTACAAGGGGATTCAAACTCCGACTGAGAGCAAATTTGTTAAGAATTTATTACATTTTTATTTGTTACAAATCTATGACTGATCACGTTTTTATTGGTGTAAATGGATAAAAAGAAATTATATGGAAAACATAAATAAATTATTTAATAAATTAATAAATTAATAAATTAATAAATAAATAAATAAATAAATAAATAAATAAATAAATAAATAAATAAATAAATAAATAAATAAATAAATAAATAAATAAATAAATAAATAAATAAATAAATAAATAAATAAATAAATAAATAAATAAATAAATAAATAAATAAATAAATAAATAAATAAATAAATAAATAAATAAATAAATAAATAAATAAATAAATAAATAAATAAATAAATAAATAAATAAATAAATAAATAAATAAATAAATAAATAAATAAATAAATAAATAAATAAATAAATAAATAAATAAATAAATAAATAAATAAATAAATAAATAAATAAATAAATAAATAAATAAATAAATAAATAAATAAATAAATAAATAAATAAATAAATAAATAAATAAATAAATAAATAAATAAATAAATAAATAAATAAATAAATAAATAAATAAATAAATAAATAAATAAATAAATAAATAAATAAATAAATAAATAAATAAATAAATAAATAAATAAATAAATAAATAAATAAATAAATAAATAAATAAATAAATAAATAAATAAATAAATAAATAAATAAATAAATAAATAAATAAATAAATAAATAAATAAATAAATAAATAAATAAATAAATAAATAAATAAATAAATAAATAAATAAATAAATAAATAAATAAATAAATAAATAAATAAATAAATAAATAAATAAATAAATAAATAAATAAATAAATAAATAAATAAATAAATAAATAAATAAATAAATAAATAAATAAATAAATAAATAAATAAATAAATAAATAAATAAATAAATAAATAAATAAATAAATAAATAAATAAATAAATAAATAAATAAATAAATAAATAAATAAATAAATAAATAAATAAATAAATCAATAAATAAATAAATAAATAAATAAATCAATAAATAAATAAGTCAATAAATAAATCAATAAATAAATAAAAAAATAAATAAATTAATAAATCAATAAATAAATAAATTAAAAGATTAATAAAAAATACATTAATAAATTAATAAATTAATAAATTAATTGTATTTCTTTAAGAATATTATATTTTTATTTTATTTATTTATTTAAACCAGTACAAAATTACATATATGACGTCCTATATCGCTATAGGTTACAGCAGTAATTCCTACAGAGGTAAACAAAGTTACCTATACGTAGGGCCGGTAAAATTAAAAAATATATATAAATATAATTAAAATATTCACACTTTATCTTATAATGAAGTAAAAAAAATTGTGTAGGAAATACATTATTATTTAAGTTCTACATGTCTGTCTGTGATGTACATGTGAATATGATACGTTTTCAGTGAACACTGTAGAATAAATAAATAAATAAAATTTAAAACATAATAAATAAATAAATATGAGAAATTTAAAAAATAATAAATAAATAAATATGAGAAATTTTAAAAATAATAAATAAATAAATATGAGAAATTTTAAAAGTAATAAATAAATAAATAAAGGTATAAAATAAAAAAAAATAATAAACTAATAAATTAATTACTAAGAAAAACTTAAAAATGATAAAAATAATAATTATTTATATAAAAGCTACTTGGAAACTGATAAATTTCGAGTTCAAGCTCTAATAATAATTGACGACCGCTTGACATTTGTCATCTAAAATTAACGGAGATATTAATGAAGTATAAATACTTTATATTTCTTTCATCTAGCAACTTCAAACGAATTTGATATTGATTAAGTAACGAAAAATAATTACACGTTTATAAGTGACCATTAGTTTTTTATAATTATAAGAGTACTTAGAGCTTAAATATAGGTTGAAAATAGTAACGTTATAATTTACATACTTATCGCGAGAAAGATCACTCACAAATAAAAAATTAAGTTTACTATTTAAATAAATATTATATACACAACATTCTTTCAATTACAAATTATAATTCTTATTAGTTTAAATCTATAAAGTAATTTTATTTAATTAATATTAAATTTAATGAAATATAGAATTATAATACTTGCAAATTATTAAATATTTAATTTGATTTTTATTTTATTAAAACAAATATAAAAACGTCTTTAGATAATATTTTTTATATTTCTGTTTGATAAAATATACTGGTATAGATAAGATGTAATAAGTGTGCATTTAAGAAAACATATATAGGATAGAACGGGGTATTGCCGGCCACCTAAGCAAACGTGCTTGTTATTTCCACTTTCAAATTGTTTCTTTTAACTGTAAATAATTATTATGTAAGTTCAAACCATTGACTTTAAATATTTCCTATTGGTTTAATATAAAAATTTAAGATATCGAAGCTATGAGTCGAAATAAAAAAAAAGCATTTTGACCGAATTTACCCCACATCAGAGGGTAATACGAGGGTAGTTCAATAAGTCTTTAGAATAAAGTATAAAAACAATTTTTTTTGGGTAAATTTTTTTTTATTTTTCAACATAATCTTTTTGGAGCTCTATACACTTGGTCAATCGCTTTTTAAGTTTTTTTAATCCTTCAGAAAAGTGCGTTTTCGGAAGTTCCTCAAAATAAGCACTTACAGAGGCAATGACGTCTTCGTTGTCCGTAAATCTCTGTCCACCGAGCCATTTTTTCAAGTTTGGAAATAAGAAAAAGTCACTGGGGGCTAAATCTGGTGAATACGGTGGGTGTTCGACCAATTCGAATTTTAGTTCTTCAATTTTAGCCATTGAAACGAAGCATGTGTGAACTCGGGCGTTGTCGTGATGAAAGAGAATTTTTTTTCTTGCCAAATGTGGTCGTTTTTTTTAATTTCTTCTTTCAGCTGCTCTAATAATGATGCATAATACTCACCAGTAATTGTTTTACCCTTTTCCAAGTAGTCAATAAGTATAATTCCACGTGCATCCCAAAAAACTGTAGCCATAACCTTACCAGCTGACTTTACGGTCTTTGCCTTCTTTGGAGCTGGTTCGCCTGTGGAAATCCACTGTTTGGATTGTTCCTTTGTCTCAGGAGTGTAGTGGTGTATCCATGTTTCATCCACAGTCACAAATCGACGAAAAAATTCCTCAGGATTCCGACTTATGCGCGCCAAAAGAGCCTCAGAGGCGACCACTCTATTGCGTTTATTCTCAGCTGAGAGCAAACGCGGCACCCATCTTGCCGATAGCTTTTTCATGCCTAATTTTTCATGTAGAATTGAAACAACTGCACCTATAGATATCCTTGTGGCCTCAGCTAACTCACGCACTTTTAATCTTCTATCCTTCAACACCATATCGTGGATTTTATTGATGATTTCGGGAGTAGTTGCTTCTACGGGCCTTCCTGAACGTGGTTCGTCACTTATTGATGTACGACCACGCTTAAATTCATTTACCCAGTTATAAACCGTTACTAAGGCAGGGGCAGATGTGCCATGAACTGAGTCCAATTCATTTTTTATCTCATATGGAGTTAAACCCTTTAAATGAAAATGTTTAATTACCGCTCTGAACTCGTTTTCTTCCATTTTTCTTAACAAGCAATTTTTTTTTTCAATTGGTTATAAAAACACGTAAACTCAGAAGATGTGGACTGTGACTGCACCATATATCTAGTCGGGAGTGGTGCTGACTGAAAACAGATGATTTGGAGCGATTCGCGCGCCATCTGTTGGTCATTCTAAAGACTTATTGAACTACCCTCGTACCGGTCAGCCTTGGTACAATTCCGGTCACTATTAAAAAGTTACTTTTATAGGTAAAAAATGTCTTTAAATCAATTATATAAACCTCCATATAATCCGTCGCAATATTATTCGTACTTATACAGTGAAATATGTATTAATATAACCACTGTTCAATCAAAAACACTTAAGCAAAGTTGCCCTACCTGAGAGCGCAGCGCAACGTTGTCTTAGCGTCACTTTCGACGTATAAAAAACATTGTTACCGGGATTACCCCAATTCTGCTTAGTAATTTAAATTGAAATGACAAAAAGCAATAGCTCTATACTCTTTTTTCTTCACTACTTTGTATTCTTAAATTATTCAAATTAATAAAGTTGTAAAAAATAACTGCATAAAGTATAAATAATATGCATAGAAGCTTATTTTATTGACCAGATTCCTTATAAGAAATGTAGACCTAAACTTTGATTGTGTATAATTCCTTAATAAAACTGAATAGAAGGTTGTTTGGACATTAGATTAATTGCATTTTATGTTGCGTTTGATATACTATTCAAATTATTACCTAAAAATGTTTAGATTATTGAAAATAAGGATGACCGGAATTAGCCAGTAAGCGGCATTACCCCGTTCTCCCCTATGCTTGAGTAAATATTTAATCCAATATTTAACTTCTACTTTTTGTAAAATCATTTCTTGTTTTTACCGGGAAACGGATCAATACAGTCTACCTAATGAATGGTTAAGACTTTTAATTCGCAGTAAGTAGAGTGTATCGAAGATCCTTTCAAGGCCTTCCTCAATCCCGTTTGTTGACTTATATGTCTTGTATCGAACAAGTTATTAGATAATACTTTCAATATTTGTATGAAAACTAAACAATTAAGAGTAATATGCTATATAACTAAAAATAACATCTATAAATTTTAGCTAAATGTTTCATACGTAGCTAGTTTAAACGTCGAAAAAAATGTTTTGAATAATCTTTATTCCAAATAAAACTTTCTTAATAAGCACAACACACTATTTCACACCTAAATTATTTATTAACGTTTTCTAAATTAGTAGATTGAAAAACTCTTAACTCATTACTTCCGAAATGATTATATTAATATCAACTGGTTATCTCGTGGAAACGGGTAAAATTGATCAAATTAGCAATGAAAGTATAGATTCTGAAAGAGTGAGTCTTTCTCTTTCAGAAACTATATTTTTCATTAATCATTTAATCTGTTTTGCATGTTTTCTACGAAAAGCTAACTGACATTTTGAAAGCGAAAATGAAATCTACATCATTTTGGTCGCTTCTGAAATAACATGGATTAAACGTAACAATAAGGATATACATAGCGCGACAATGAAAAAAGTTATTTTCTTGTTCTTACGTTACATTATAAAAAAATTTTATTAGGTCGTTAAGATTTATGTTCTAAAGATTAAGATATACTTGATCTGTTTAATTAACTTTTTTAGTAAAAATTCCTAGAAAATTACCTTTTTAAATACATATTATTTTCATGATTTATCATTATTAAATTTAATATACTGGCAAAAATATTGATAGTCAATATTTTCCTAAGATAAATTAATAAATAATCAATAATTAATGAAACGCTTGAAAGCTTTCTATTTCTGTATACAATTAAACGGTAACAAAAGAAGCAATTAATAGTTTCATAAACTGAATAAAATACTTTTGTTACTGATCAATTTAATTTTTGCATCTTATAAATAAATATTTTAAGTTATTAAAAACCATTTCGATTTTTCATGGTACATACATTGTTAACATACCAATAAACGCCGATATTTTGTTCAATGCCAATACGCGCGTGAGCATCTCTAATACTCATAGCACAGATAAACTATGTTAACAGTCATAAGTATTACTAAAATATCAGAAATGTTCGGATTAATTTTTTAATTAATTATAATCATTTTCTTTATTTTTTAATCAATGTTGTGAACTATACTTAAAAGTAAGAAATAGTTTACAAAAAAGTCTTAGTATTAAAAAAAATGGCAGTAAAATAATTTTTCAAATATTGTTCGTTGTCCTATGTTAATTTTTCAATAAGTATTTTTATTCAAACTCATAAAATATTAAATGATGTTAAGAAATAATTAAGGAAAGGTACATGTGAGATTTCACCCGATCTATGTTCATATTTTTGGCAAGTGAACAAAGTTTTTATTACATAACTTTTTATGAGGAATTATTTAATTATTTATTTTTCTTTAGTACGATAAAAAAAATGAAATCTTGACATTTATCCCTAACTTTCAGTAGGTCTTAAACTGAAGCTATCCCCTATAATTTTAAAATAGCGGTCAATAGTTACAAAGTAATACTTCAAGAACAGGTAAAATCATTAAAAAGATGAATGCATTCATTATGTGGAACTCTAATGTCTTCATAACATGCATTTTAAAACTATTAATACAAATAATAGACAATTAAAAGTATATGAAAATCAGAATTTATAAACATGAACTATACCTAATACATAATGTTGTATAAAATTCCTATATACTTATAATTAAGTTAGTATTTTTTCTTTTGGCATACCTATATACTGTACTCTTTTGTTGTCAAACAAGTGTTTTTACCCGAATACAAAGAATTACAGAACAAAAGTGAACACTACAAATAACTAAATGTAGGCATAAAATTAAAATTTTTTTTATCACAATATACAATTTGTCATAAAAAATTCTTTTTTTTTAAACGATTTAATGCTCTTTACACACCTAGACTTAAACTTTGTTTGGCACTAACCTTTAATGCTAAATATCCTTAATACCATAACAGTTAGTCTAATTTGCTAATTTGAAAACACCCAACAATTAGAGAATATTTTTATTTATTTTTTATATCTTAAAAGATTCTTTTTACATAAACAGAACAATAGTTATTTGAGAACAATAGCCTTCCTCCCTTTAACAATCCAAAATTATACTCTCAAGGAGGGTTACCACCCTTCGAGAAACATATTTTAATGAGATTTTAGGAAATATTTTCTAAAACTTAAAAATTAATTCTAGCAATCGCAATTTGATATAAAACGGTTCCGAAAGTCTCAATATTCTGTTAACGTTGATAAATTCGCAAATTAGATATGTCACGAAAATTACAAGAAAAATGCCAAAAAATGCAATTTTGGCACTTAAACATGATTTATTTAGATAAGTGGATGCGTTTAGACTTTGGAATCAAAAGAAATATTTTCTATTTAATATATTATAATACTCTAAAATCTTTTCGCCTTGTTTTATATTTTTAAAAAGCATTTAAATAGAAACCATGCATCTGACTTTTTTTAACAATCACCCATTTTTCTTTGAGATTCTGTGAAATTTTATGTATTTCTTGACACTATCTTTGATCATTAATTTTAATAACATTGCAACAGATTAATATTCTTAAACCTTACACGTCTCTAATTAACGATCACATTTTTGGTTTGATTTTGTTGTCCCTTATTCTAAAGTTTTATATTACACACTCTCTAAAACAGAAATAGTGATTTTTCACTCGAATCGAGAGATTTCTCACTCTTTGGCAAAGTGATAAGTGAGCCAGTCGGCTTCGAATGATTCACCACTTTTCACAAGAGTGATATTTTCACTTTTCGCTAAGAGCGATTTATCACTTGGGTTGGAATGAAAGAAAATATCTTTATAAAAGCATAAATTGTGTAACTAATTGTACTTTTTTATTAATATCTCTTTCTAAATACAAATATTATTAAATAAGGTTTAATAAAAATGAAAAAAAAAGAAAGAAAAGGAAAATTTAACTATGGTGGGAATTGATCTAGATTCCTCCTCAGGTTACTATACCAGCTCTTAATCCACTAGATCAATCAGACCTTAGAGTATAAAAACAAAGTTTACTAAATAAGTTTAGACAATTAAGAATATTACTTTAAATTGAGTGAATAATTATATTTTATAAACTTTTTAATACTTGAAAAAAATTAGATGAATTAATTAACGGGATACTGCACATTCCTAACCTCGAAACATCCCAAATAACTTTCACTCTTGGAAGAGTGATTTCAGTATAAGTATACTTCATTCGAGTGAAGTATACAGAAAAGTCACTCAAAGCTAAGTGATTTACACTCTTTACAAGAGTGAAAAAAAACCTCTTCCAGATTTAGAGAGCAATGCATGAATTCTGATTTCAGTAAATTCCAGAGCTTTATAACAAAAATAAAATAAGACCAAAAGTATGTGTAGAGCACACATGGTTATAACAGGTTCTAAAGATTTCTCTGCACATTGAAATCCAAAGCAAAGAGAACAACATTCTTATTGCCCAAAGTTATCGTGACACCATGCACTTTCGAGTGTGCACGGGTTCTTTTTCGCGCCAACCTCGCGATCGAGACTGTTCGATGCCCTGTAAAATTAAAAATCGGCAAAATGTGGGAGTACGTAATATGCTTAACGAGGTCATATTAGGTGACGTTGCGTAGGACTTGTTTATATATTTATCAAAATATGGTTTACGGAGCGCGCGCACGCATTTTGACGTAATAGTGCGCCTGTCTGCCTGCCTGCCTAATCCGAACTCTGCGCACCACCCGGAATATTATATGTAAACGTCGATGGCCATGCGGTCGCAGCCATGCACGTCGGAACTGTATCAATTAAGTGCCATAACACGCACCGCGTCGTACGATATTTGCCGCGTTTCCTCATTTTCAGTGAAAATTTGCAGCTCCCGCGCATAAACGGAGATAGTAAAAGATTCAAGTAAACCAATAACAGGCTCAATGCGACATTCTTTGCGGATTCCGATCAAGGATACATGTGCGCAGAGCTACTAAATGTTTATGCGCATGAGTATACGGTTCCGCGAGCGGGCCACGTTAAGGAACCTCGAATGGAAACTCTCGATAATTTCCTTGGACATTTATTGGGCGTTTGCTTTTAGAGTTCATGATCGAAATAAAGATTACGTGAATCGGAAGCGGAATTGGAGTAATTTTTCTCTTCTAAGTCGACGGAAATGCACACGTTGGATCACTCAACTATATGTTAATGAGTAATGATAGGTTTGATACATATAACTTTTGATTATTAAAATTTGTTGGAGTGGATTTGTAAATAAAAGAACCACTCTAATACAATAAAACTCCGTTTCCTCTAATACGTTAGTTTATGATAACAATGTTCCCAATATATATGATAAGGTAAACCTAATAATATTTTTGTATTACGCATTGGCTTTAATCTTGGCTGTCGGCGGTCCACTTCTTCCTTCCGCATTTCCATACATCCCCCTTTTTCCTTCTTACAGTAATAATAATACAGTAAACAAAATTTGAAAAACAAAAAGATAAGTATCATTTTTAAGTTAATGCTCTTCAATTAAACAAGTTTCAAAAGGTGCACTTTTCACTTAAATTTGTTTTACACGAAAGGGACCATTCACAAATTACGCCACACAGTTTTTGAGATTTTTTTATTCTCTCCATCTCCCTAAAATAAAACATTTTCACTGATTTTTCTATGTCTTTAGTACACATCTTCACACTAACAATGATCCCCCTCGCCCTTTAAAGCGTGACGTAACTTTTTAATAACCTCAAAATAGCTAAACACAATAATAATACTTTTTTTATATGAAATAATCATTCGGGTTACATAGGTGACATTCCTATATTTGTTCTAAATGCATTCTCTTTATATTGCCATTAACTGGTCTTTTCTTCTCCTTTTTCTCATTTTTCAAAATTCTTCTTTGCTAATCCTGATTCTTTCAGAGAGTGCCATCTGTATCTATTTTGAGTTATTTTCATTATATCATTTTAAATACCCCTTTGATATATATCCCCTCTTCCTCCAGTGCTCCTTTTCTTTGTATTGTATTTTCTTTCTCTTTCCACGTATTCATTTTTAACCATACAGTACTGTCTCAACTATTTTAACTTCAGCTGTTTGGGCACTTCTATCTATTTGAACAGATCAGTCTGCTATTGTCGCTAAATGTTTCGTAATTACACTTATAATTCACGTATATTACACTTTCTCTTTGCTCTCTATTTTCAACACAATTTATTGTCTATTTTCCTTTACCTTATTATCTTTCATTATCGATATCCCCCACCTCCCTCTGCAATAGTAATATTCATAAAACCATGCGAATAGTAGATTAATTTTGATAAGCAATTCACGTAGATATTATACGTACTACTACGTCAAATTATGTATTTAATACTAATAAGAATATGTGTATGAGCAAGTACAAAAAAATGTATTATTTTTCTAATGACTATCAAATTTGTAGTAAGTGCATGCATGGAGTACATAAAAGGAAATTCTTGAAATGTTAAAAATATAATTTGCAAAATCGTAGACATTTAATTTATTCCAAAAAAATGTACTTGTTAAGGCACGCGCAAATGTTACATGCTATTACCAAACATTATATCTACTGTTTCACAACTCATTTCTTCTTTTTCTAGTCTTGCTTAAGTAAATATATATATAAATAAACTCGCCTTAAATAAGATGTTTTATAACTTTATCAAAACTTGATATAGCATAACCAGATGAAATTTTGGCTTGCATAAGATTAGGTAAGTTTATAAGAAAAAATATATTTATAAAATTAAAATTACATTTTGATTAAATATATAATAAATTCGTGGCATTCTTCAACAAACAGTTACAGGAAAATGACTACTTTATGCTACAAAATGGAGTCAACCCTCGCTTGATTCCAGTTTTAAACAATTGGTTTTACTTTGTATCGACGATTAGTAAAAATTTACTCAAAACATTATAGAGTGTATAGAGTGTTATAAAATAAAAAAATATATAAAAATAATAGTATTTAATACTTATAAGAATATGTATTTTAATTAGGTTAATATTTTTTGTACAATATTTAAAAATTTTATGAAAGTATCTTCTTGGTGTAATTTATTTAAGCGTTACCTTTAGAAAACCTTAAGTTTTCAAATCAAATGACGTAACCTTATTTCAACTTTTCCGTGCTCTAATTTAGTAGGTGGAAGCTTTCTTCGCTAGCTGATAAACTGAATGTCAATATATCACTTTCTAAATGAACTACTTAACCGATTTATTTCAATCCTTCCACATCGTTTAATGCACTTATAGCATTTTTAGTATTTCTTAACGTATAGCATTCCATTAAGGTCGCCTGATTTTTGTAGAATCTACCCAAATTTAAAAATAAAAGAAAACTATTAATAAGGTCCTAGACTTCTAAAATAAATATTTTTCCTAAAACTATACACCTATCAGCTCAAATTTTAAAACACATAAAAACATTATTTTATTAATACATAATACTACTAATGCTCTTAAATTTTTATTTTCATAACTTTTTTTCAATACGTAATACCATTTTTTCAATATGTAAAGCCGCTGCCAATCCATTGGCACTTAGCTTCTTCAAACTAAATTAATAACTCCAATATAAAAGTCTTTGTTCTTAGAAATTAATTTAAAATTGCTATATCTTTCCGAAATATAACCCTTTAAACTAAACATTACGATTTTATATATAACAAAAGAAGGGAAAGAGACTATCTAAAATTTCCGGTTGTAGAAGATATATCATTTTCTCTTTTTAATCTATCTACACCAAATTATTCATAAAATTTCTAACTTGTCAAAAAACCCAAAATACTACTACTCAAAAATCTAAAAATCTAAAAATCTTTATGAAACAAAATCAAGTCGATGAATCTTGAAATTTTTTTTTGAAATTTGAATCTTTATTTGAAAATGAAGAACATGAGCCCTGTTTAGTAAAAAGTGAACGTGTCATTCTCGAGATATAAGCGATCAAAAAGAAATTTCAGAAAACACATAACCTCAATATTTCAGAAAATAATAGATTTTATGATCTGAAAAGACATACAGGTCATGTGATAGCAAAAAAGTACCTTTCTGTAAAGTTTCAGATAAAATGCTGTCAATTTACTTCAGTTATCGTCGGAGAAAGAAAATCGATTTTTCTTACAAATTTTATTTTTCCCGTCAAAATAAAAATTGTACTAAACATTCCTCTCCATATTCCTAATTATCTCAAATATTTTCAAAATTTCTTGACATGCTTCCGAAATATAACCATTTAAACAAAAAATTATGTTTTCTTGTATAACGAAAGAAGGAAATGGCCTTATCGAAAGTTTCAGATCGGAAGAGTTAGGTAATTTATGCTCTTTCAAATGTCTTTTCACTGGATTGATGATATTATTTCTAATGTACCAAAAAACACGAAAATGTAAAACCCAAAAATCGAAAAACCGCTATAAAAACTAAAAATCATCGAAAAACAAAAAATAAATATTTATAGCCGCCTTTCCTTAAAAAAAAAAGAACCTTGATATATTAATTTCTACCGTGTATCTGCAGGGTAATACTGATATTCGTCCACACACGCGCACACACACATGCGCACACACACACATGCGCACACACACACATGCGCACACACACACACACGCACGCACACACATACACACTCACACACACACATACACATACACGTACACACATACACGCACATATACATACACACACACATACACACACGCACGCACTCATGCACACACGCACACACGCACGCACTTTTTTCTAAAAATAGTGTATTTTGATTCCCAGTATCTCAAAACATGATTCTAACATGTGTTTAGCAAAAGTTTCTTTTTACTATCACAAAGCTTCCTGTTCAAAAATGTTAAAATTGTATGTGTATGTATGCACGTATGACGTGTGTGCGTGCGTGTGCAGGCGGACGTGCTAGTCTAGAAGCCAGATATGGTTTTATTATGTACTTTTAGATATTGAAAATTTAATTTTTTGCTTCAAAAGATTTGTTTTCCGGTTTTTTAAGCAATTTTGAACAAAAAATGTTGTTGCTAATTTTTATGTAGACACATTGTTTTCGAGAAAACATCGCCAAAGTTCTAAGTAAATGCGATTTTTAACACCCAACCATATTAATGTATGTAAACTTTTTCAAATTCAACTAGGTTTCAATTTTTCATCTAGCAATATATTTTGAGTAAACAATATTAATTTTGCGGTGCACATATGCACTTATACATAGGCGTCTATTTTAATTATAATCCAGCGGTATCAGCAGCTTTCTCCCCATCCAAGCAATAGAATCACATATTTTAGAAACATTTTTTATCCACTATCTAACTTATGTGTCAGTCGAAAGATGATGGACGTATACATTACTCTGGAGTCTAAAGGATTAAAAATATGTAAAATAAATATTGTTTATTTAAAATATAATGCTAGATGACAAATTAAAAGCTAGTTAGGTTAAATTGAATAAAGTCTGCATTTAACAATATCGTGAGGTACTAAAATTCACAGAAATTGGTATATTTGTAATTTCTTTCGAATAATGTTTTTAAAATATATTTGTACGTTATTTTTAAGAAAAAACGCATTTTTAAGAATGATGATACCACTATTATCACAATAATTTGTTGCGTTAGTTTGTAACCTTATTAACGATTAAAAAGAAATACGAAAAATATACATTTTTAAAATATAAGTAATGATAATTCTAAATACTACTTTTTGAATCAGGCAAATTTTCAATAAAAAGTTTATAAATCAACTGTTTAAAAAAGCATTCTATTAAAGCAGTAAGATTTGCAATTTTTATTATTATAACTGTATCAGAGTTTACATCGTAAAATACTTACTTTGATTTAACCAATATTTTTAGTAAATGACATTTTAATACATTTTTTATTAATTTATTGTAATTATTTTTCTAAAAATATTATTTGAATGGTCTAAAACCAAATAAAATTATTATAATGAAATTGCAATTTATGAAAATTTAACATTCAATTCTTATAAAACTTTTAATTTTGCTTTAACTGTTCTATCTTTAATTAAAAACAATAAATAAAAAATTTTGTCAGGATAATAAACACATACAGCATTGATATTATAAAACGATTCGTAAATTTAATAATACTAAACTTGATCTTTCATAATCTTATTAAAATAATTTCATTTTGAAAAACTCACAAATGCACGTAAGAGTTTTCGTATCCGTTTTAGGTAAAAATATTATTTACTGATCTATATGATGTAATTGATTAGTGACATAATCGATTACCACTAATATCAATGTAATCAGTTAAATAGAAATATACTATATAACTGATTGCGAAATGCTTATTAGCATTTACCCCACAATGTATAATAAGTCTTAAATGTATGATTAAGGATACTGTCACGTAGATGCGTAAAAAATGCATTTTATTGGGATTGTTTTGTAAAATGACATGTAACGTAACCAATCATTACAATTGTACAATGATTTTCACGAGTTTTCTTAATGAAAAGAACTGTTGACTTTAGGTATAAAAAAAGTATTTTGTACTCATTGAGGTTGTATTCGACGTATTGCTATCCTTTTATTTATGATAGCTTAGGTGTAACATCTTTTGAGTGTCAAAAACAGTAATATCACGTCGTGAAATATCAACAATTTTTATTTGCTGAATCAACAGATCGCTTCTCAGAGCCCTGGAAGTGACAGACTCAAGTCTTACGGTATTATGAAATCACAAAATATCTAAAATTGTATTCGTTTAATACATAGATCGTCTTCTGGGATCGCCTAAACTGACGGAAAAAAAGACTTGTAAGACATTAAGGGGACAGGTCTGTTATTTTTTTTTTTTTTTTTTTTTTTAAATTGATTGGATCTCTAAAAAGAATAGTAAAAAAAAATTTAACGATAAAGTGCTCCACTCTTTTTGTAATACATGTCAAATGGAGTCGAATAACCGTCGAAAAAAAATTTTTCGTTTATCATGTCACCTCGAATTGTGTGAGGCTTAAAGTAATAAATATGGTATTAAAAATAATGATTTATTGTGACGTGTAGGATCAAGATTTTGAGGTTTTACAACGGTAAAATTTAAGATAGTATTGTGTATTGATCGTATGAAATTTTTCAGAATGATTGTTTTTAAAGAAAAAACTTTTTTGGGTTTAACCCAGGCCTGCTCCCTTTAGGGGGTAACGCCACTTTGGCATTTTCAAAAAATCGAAAAAACATTCGGACTTTCCACAGAACAGCCGATATTTTGTATTAAAGTGTTACGAAAAAATTTTTTACATCCTAAAACATGTACTACAACCCCTTATTAATGAATTTCCTGTAAACTTCCTCGTTTCCTCACAAAAAATTACGCATAAATGCTCATTTTTTAGAGAGGCAGAGTTGCGTTACCCCTTAAGACCCTAGCTTAATAACTGATGTATGTAAAGGTCGAATGATAGTACGTGTCATAAATGTTTTCAATAGAACTTTCTATTTATAAATTTTGAATAAACTAGAAAATGAACTAAGTAAACATTTCAACTATTACTTCCAACATGCGTTAAACGTTGTGAATTGCCTCTATCAACGGCATATGACACTGTCGTACGACATCTACACCAGTCTTTATTCCCTTCTGAGAAGGTATTAGGGCATAATAAAAAGATAAAAGATTCCGGATAGCACCCAAACTTTTAGCAATATTTCCTCAATATTGTTTTTTAGGATACGCTAGATTTGTTAATATTGTTCATTAATGTTTTGTAAATATTATTAATTTAATTTTTTTTTAGAAAATAATATATTAAATTGCAATAAAAATCTCCAGATAAACAATGCAGCAATATTGCAATAATCTTATAAAAATGTAGGAGAACATTCTCACATATATATCTTTTTACGTGCAAGGATTCCACAGTGTTAAAAAACACTGCTTCTAAAAACGACAATATTAGGACAATATTGTCCGCAAGTTATATTTTATTCTTTTTAAATTCAAAATTTTATTTTCATACTCAAAATATTGCACACGGGTTTCAAAATATTATGAAATATTGCTGAAATGAAACATTGAATTGTATTATTTGAAAAATCTATGAAGGGAGGGGTATTTGCCCGCAGAGTAGTTGTTTCTGTTGTTCTAATAAATATAGTAGATTTTTTGTTAAAGAGTGTATGAAACACTCTAAAAATCTCGTCTACAATTTGCTGTTAGAAGCAATCATCGAAATTTTATCAAAGATAGACGTTCAAATCATTTTTAAGAAACGAGTGTTCGTATTAACATCATACAAACATTCCAATCATTTATATTTATTGTTTCTTGGTCTTGGAGAAGTAAACTTTTCTTTATACCATCTACTATTACTTGTTTATCCGGTAATCTGAGTTTCTTTTCTTCGTTTTGTTGATCTATTTGTTTGTTTCAACTTTCTTTATCGTTAACTTTATCCACTGTCTCTTTCTGTATTTCTACTTTTCCTTTTATTTTCTCCTCATATTTGTCCAACTTACTTAATAGTATTAACAATACCCTCCTGTAACTTTTATCCTTACACTTTTCTCACATGTTTGTTTTGATACTACCATATGATTCGACATCTTCTTTATTTTTCTGCCTCTGTCCTGCTTTACCGATGCTTTCTCTCTAAAATACTCCTCAATCACGGGTTTCTTCGAGTCCTTTATCAGCTCTTGAGATGTCACTCTGTGCTAATTGCATGCGTGCCTTTTCTCTGTTCTTTTCTTTTTCCTAACCTCACTTTTTCGTGGAGAGATCATTTCACCTTATTCTTTTACTTACTTCTGTAAATGGAATACATTTTTAGACAGTAAAAAGTATTAATAAAACTTTTTTTAAAAATTGGTTGGATCGTCGAAAAAAAAATTAACGAAAAAGTTCTTTGCTAACTTTTAAGTACATGTCAAAAAGAGTCGAATAATCGTTGTAAAAATATTTTCGTTCAAATGATTGCTTTTAAGTATAAAAAGATCCGTTATAGAAATTTACAAAGTATCTAAATATGAAATAATAACTAATCAATTTTTTATAAAATTTTACTATAGGACCACCTTTAGTACTTACAGAAGTTTAGCACTTAAAATTTTGCTTTTACTTGTAGAAATTAGGCTTGGTACTTTGTAGTCATGATGCATCTATTACCCTCTCTCACATTTAGAGAGTTTAGCAGGTGAAGGTGAAATTTAATCTACCGGAGTAGCGGTAATAAACGTATAATGATTTTCATTTTTGAAAATTTTACATATCCGGAACTGAAACCTGGCATCTCTTGATTAGAAGCCTGAGTTGTTAACCACTTATCCAACGCGGTACTTAAAAAACATTCTTGATAATTTGTGTGTCATAAACTACTTATTAAGGAGAGGAAAAACTAGTTTCCGGAAAATACTCTTGAACTAAACCTTGAAAGTGCGAAGCCATTCGGTATTCAGTTTCAATATCATAAAACGTAATAATCGGAACAAATTAAAATCTATCAATAAAAAGATTATTATTAACCAACTCCTTCAAAATAATCACGTAAGAGTCTATAAATAGTATTACCAATATGCATAAACTCATCGCTTTTACTTCGATAAATTAGCATTCATTCCAGGCATTTCCTTTACATAATCCACCGTCAAACGCGAAACATCCCGCAACGAGCAATGCCCAGTACAAGTTCCGTTGCACGGAATTCCGCTGCGCAGGCTGCTGCTACCACTGGTGCAGGCGAAAAAAAAAGAGAAATCACCGGAAAATCGTCCGGCGTGCGCTGAGCAAAACTCGAAACACGAGAGCGAGCACATACATAGGCACGAATTATCCTGCTTAGCGAGTACGATAGGGAAGGATCAACAAAAAGAGAAAGAGAGGGGGGCAGGAGAAAAATAAGTAACGCGATAAGACTCAATCCGCGCAGCTCTTGATATTGGATTGCGCAAGTGGCAGCGTCGGCGGCGCGGTCAGCGATCACGAGCGCGTGCGCGTGTGCGCGCCTCCATGCGATGGACACGCAATTCGCCTTCAGCCGATGCGACAAAAAACGCTCAACTATTATTATGAGCGCGTGCGTGGAAGGAAGGCAAGGAACTCTGAAATTCACTCGCGAGCTGCTGCAGAGAAATCGATATGTGTGGTAATTAGTGCGGCCATTTTTCGGCAAGAGTAAGAGAAGTCTTTCTGTGTGTGTACAGTGCTGAACACCGATTTATTATGAAATTTGCGCTGGCGCGCCGTTGCTTTGCCGCCGCGGGTGAGAGTTTTATCAAAATTGCAGAGTTTGCGCGCAGCTGATAAAACGTTTTAGCGCGGACGCGTGTCGACAGCCGCTCGGCGGCAAGCGGTGAGCGCGGAGCTAGGTGACAGTATATGTATACCTACCTGCAGCTATATCAAGTGATATACGAATGATTAATTCCATATCCGAGGTGAAAAGCTTTCGCTGCCAATGAGGACTACTTTTTTATTATCCATCAGGAAATAGTGAAACGGTATTTACAAGATTCCACATTTTTCGAAATAATGTTTAATAATATCTATAAGTATTTTTTTCGTGAAATAATTCAATTAAGAAGTGAAAGTGATATTTTATTGATACATTTATAGAAAAATTAATTAAATACTTTTAACAATTTGAGATTGTGCGTCCAAATATGTATTTTACGATATTTTACGCAGAAATGTGGGCATCAAATTAATGGAGTTATAACGGTAGGCGCAGGTACGAGTATCTTAAATCTGATTAACGTATAACTATTTAATGAATTGAACTAATTCTTCTGAAAATGAACGATATCATGTAAATATTACGCAAGTGACTTATTTGAAAATAAAAATCTTATTTAAGTGAAGTGATTAAAAAACTATAGATATTTTTAAGAAATTTGTTCGCAATGAAATAATTGATATAACTTATTTCTACAGTAAATCAATAAAAATTGAAAGAGTATAACAGAAAATTTAAATAGAATATTTTGTCAATTTGTTTTCGTTAGTATAAAGCGTAAAGAATAATTATTATACATTATATAAGAGAGAAATTAATAATTTATTATACTAAAACCAATTATTATAAAAAATTAAAAATTGTTTTGGGGTTTCGTTCTAAATGTATTTATAAAACGCTATCTTTAAATCTCAAAATAATATAAATAAGAAAAAATATCTCTTAAAATTATTCTATACTCTTCCACTTATGTATTTATAGACCGCAACAAGTTTGCTATCGACATATTCTTTATTTTAGTTCTTTAAACCCTAAAAATTTATTTTAATGAGTCCATAAAACTTTTTATACTTAAAAGTAAACATTCTGAATTTTCTCTATAGTTACTTGGTAATATCTTTAATTTGCACGTCACGTTAAATTATTGTTGTTAATTTATTGAAGGAACTTTGGAACGTGCACAACTGTACGTGATTCGATGAACAAAATTTGTTATTCCGACGGTTATTTGATGCAGTTGAGTACATACTAAAACATTAACAGTGGACTGTTTCGTTAAATTATTACGTTATTGTATTTTAATTGTTTGTCAGACAATGATCCACTTTGTTTTAAATTAAATAAAGTTATTCAAACGAAATGATATATTTTTAAATAAATCATATTTTGTAAACTAGTTATGGCGTCTTACGTTTTATTTAGTTATTAATAAGGAATAGCGGTATGCATTAATATATTAGAATAAATAATTTTATATAGGAATGCTTAAGTTTGAGGTATCTAAGTGCCAGTAAATTGGCAGTGGTTTTTTGTTTGAAATCAAAAGGTGTATGCTTCATAAGAACAGTTTTATTAAAGCAATAGCCGAGGATACATGGAATAATGATCATTTTACATCACGAAGAGTAAATAAACTATAAAACAACTAATTATGACGAAACATTCCATGTTAAACACAACACAACTAATAAATTCAAAGCACTTTCGAATTAATTCGAAAATCCTGCACGCGAAATTCTTATAAATCTCTTGCACAAAAAAGTCTTTGAATAGCGGGAAAATAGGAATTGAATCGGCCCACAAACAAGCAATTGCCCAAGAAACGATCGAGAACTTCAAGAAGCATCCAAGGATTCGCGGAGTGCATTCGAGCGTTGAGCCTCGTCGTTGTTCTGCCTGCTTCGCTCTCGCGAGTGGAGAGAAAAGAAATATAGTAATGAAGTGCACAAAGAGAGGCGCGAGCGCTTTATTGTTGAGGTAAGTATCGCGATGCTCTCGACACGCTCTCTCGCCGACTCACCTTCTCACGTCCCATCGAAGGGTGTTGGAGCCGCAGCCGGCCGCGGCGGGCGTTGCGACACTCGCGCAAATCGCAAAATCGCGAATGGAGCGAGAGCTGCGCGCGGAGAGCCCGTAATCGGATGCATAATGCATGCCGTTGAGAATGGCGCTAAAGAGAGCAGAGGAGAATTGGATTGTGAGAATAACAGAGTCGGGCGAATCCGCTCGGGCTGGATTGTAAGTTGATAATAATAGGGGATCATCACGTTTTGGACATTCATGTTTATAGAAAACGAGACTTTAGATTGTCGTTGAGTAAGAGACATTCATTTTTTATGGTAAGAAATCTTGTTGGGAAAGCATGGATTAAGCTTCAGAAATTTAGTGTCCTTTATTATGAATGAAAAGCATAAAAGCAACTGAAAATATTTATTAATTATCTATGAATTTTCAACACCTAAATAAAACTATTAATTTTCTCGTATAAGTATTACTTGTTTGTGTACTCAAATTTCGTATTACTGGATTTAAAATATATTTTTTACACCTATCTTACAATAATGAAGTTCATAACATATGAATTATTATTTATGTACGTAAATAATCTTTTGTACAATGAAACTTTAAAAGGATCTTTTTCTTATACGTCATTGTGTAATTTTATTTATTTAAGTGCAGCTATAAATATAATAATTACGTTATAAATTTTAAAATCAGTTCGTAAATCATACATTTTAAGCAGAAAAATGCTTAATTGTATACATGTAGATAAATGGAAGAAGCACCATATGCATTGCAAAGTTGAATATAGGTCAAACTGTGGTTTACAAGCTACGCGATAGCAAGTCATTAACGTAATCCAGTCATATATAATGTGAATAATAGAACGCGGGCACTTTGATATTTGAGCGTGAGAAAGGTGGACGGGAATGCTTTTCCATCTTGAATGAACCAATTGATGATCCTATATTTTCACGCGCTTCTATCTAATCCCTGCACAGTTTTTTTATGATTAACACTTTAATAATTCATAACATGAAGTACGTACATATTTTCTAAACATATTTTGTTTATTTCACCGAGTGAATATTTTTTGTATGTGGAAATCAAAAGGAAAGGGTCCAAGGGATAAATAAAGAATATCGATTTAATTATTCCACAATGTTTAATATCACATATCGCATGATACAGTGATATCAATGTAAGGAAGTATATGCATGAGTGCAAGTACAAAATTTGATAAATCAGCTCCCTTCTTTTCGTGGACGTTTCAAATTACATAGAATTATTTACTATGTAATATATTAATGTCCATTTTTATATAATATACATTTTTTAATATTAAATTAATTTGCTATGAGATTAGTACAAAAAAAAGTTAGTACTATTTTGTAGAATACAAAACGATTTATTTTTATGTTGTAACAAAATAGTTTCATGTGATAATGATTATAATATGTGCTTGAAAAATGTTGTTGTTCGTACTGAACCTATAAAAACCCACTACTAACTGCCTTATCGGAATGCTTTCTCAAAGAGAGGTCCGATTAATCAGTTTATAGAATCATATAATGGCAATTCGCAAAAAACAATTTAATGCTAAAATTAATTTATGATTTTGGGCTTTAGGAGAGCCTTGAAAGACATAGTTTGAATGAAACTAAAATTAATTTCGATTTGCTAAAATAGCTTTTCTTTAAAAACACGAATAAATTCTTCAAATTTGCATTTTTAGATATATGTCTATCTTTTATATATCTTGAATACAATCTACCGAAAAAAAAATATTTTTAATTTGATAAAATAGCTACTTTTTAAATTTATATTCTAGTTGTTTCTTAAAAATAGCTTAAGAATAGTTTTAAAAGACATAAATCGAAAGGAAATCACGTGGAGTTCAAGAACTTTTGTCAATTTTTATATATCTTCAATAAAAACTACCAAAAAATTTATTTTTCTATTTTAACATATTTTTAAAGGTAATTATTTTATCAAAATACGTTCTGAATATTATTCATTTAGCTCCAAAATCTGATCAGCTCTAAGTTCAACGTACCTAATATGTCTGTAAAATGTCAGCGCATAACATGTTTCCATGACAGAGCTATGGTAAATAATTAATTTTTGCTATAATTTATATTATGCAAATTTCCATTATAAGATTCTATAAATCGATTAATGACGACTTCTCTTTATTCTGATAAGACAGGCAGCAGCGGCTTCTATTTGGTGTATCCAATACTTTGGGATACTTTAGCTTCTTTAGTATGTCAAATTTTTCGAAGCGAATTTACGTTCATGGACAAGTTTTAATAATGAATAAATATTCTTTAATATGTCATTTTAAAAATTAGTCATTTTAAAATCATATACATAGATTGATATCCTCATTCTCAGATTTTAAATAATAAAGTTTTATGTTGATACGTAGTTTTAGGAGAAATGTGCCTTCATCAGACATCTAAGCTTTTGCGTATATACAAATTTTGTTCGTTAAGCGAAAGTAAGTGAGCACATTCTTTTTATTTATAGTTTTCACGAATATTCAATAGTATACAAAGGCTTAATTCATTTCACCAACCGCAATGAATATAATAAAATATTGAATTATACTCATATTTGAATGGTTTCAAAAATATGTGCTTGATATCGAACAGGTGTTTTCAATATTTATTTATATTTAATTATATTTATTACATTCAAATAAATAGAGAATTTGCATACTATTGTATAGTAGTAAAAGAAACCTAAAAAAATGTTTAAGTTTACGTTCAGACCAAACTTATAAACGAAGTGTTTACGCACACAATGGTTTAGGTGTCCGGTGCAGGCATACCTCAATGTTGAATTGTGAGTTTTAATGAAAAAGGTCTTATTCATATGTATAGTAGTTCTTAAAAATACAGACTGCGCGTATATGTATCTTTTGCTTCGTAGAAGAAGCTTCGTGGTGGTAAAAAAAAGTTTTGCTAAAAACATGTTAGTAACATGTTTTGAGACATTAGGAGTCAAAATACACTAATTTTAGAAAAAGTCTGTAGGGATGTGTGTGTGTGTGTATGTGTGCGAGCGTGCGAGCGTGCGTGCGTACGTGTGTGCACGTGTATGTATGTGTGTGTGTGTGTGTGTGTGTGTGTGTGTGTGTGTGTGTGGATGAGGATTACTATGAACATTCACGGTGAAAATTAACGTTTTAGGGCTCAACGATTTTGTGTTTTTAAAAGGAAGGGAGGAGCTATAAAAACATATTTGTTGTTTTACTATGTTTTTTTGTTCTTTTTTCTGTTTTCCGATTTTTGAGGTTTAGTTTTTCGGGTTTTTTGGTATGTTTGAAATAATATCATCGATTCATTTTTTATGCATTTGAAAGAGCAAAAAATTACCTATCTTTGCCGATCCGAAATTTTAAATAAGCAATTTTCTTTTTTCTGTTATACAGGATAACGTCGTGTTTTATTTAAACAGTGATATCTGGGAAATATAACATGGAAAATTTTTGAAAAATTTGGAGGTGATTAGGAATATGAATAAGAATATTTTGTAAAACTTTCAAGCCTTTTATGCTTTTCCTTTATCAAGAAACAAATTATTTTGTAAAACAATGTTTTTTTTGGCGAAGGATAAATTGAGTAAAATGTCATTATTCCTTCTGAAAATTCCCAGAAAGGTAGCTTTTTACTATCTCTTGAGGCTATTAGAAGCCTAGATTATAACGACCTTTACATTAAGAGTTATTTGAGGTTATGTTCTTTTTTAATTTTATTTTATCGTGTATATCTCGAGTGCGGCGCGGTAATTTTTTGCAAACCGGGGCTCATTTATTTCGTTTTTTAATGAAGATTCTGAATTGAAAAGAAATTTTGAGATTCATCTATCCTTTTTGTCTTACAATGATTTCTTTATTTTACGATATGCTGAAATCGATAAGGTAAATTATTTTTGTATTTTAGAAATAATATGATTGTTTAATTTTTTATGTTTTTGTATTGAATGACCATGTGTCCCCTTTTTTTCGGGACTCCGATATGTCACAATGCATATGTGACTTTGTATTTTACATTTGTATTTGTATTTTATTACACTTGTTTGTTGTGTTGTGCGATGTCGGTCGAACGAAACCCATCATGTGCTTACTAGCATCTCGGACACTTTTGAGGAGGCTATATGCGCGCATACATCCCGCAACAAAGCACAATGTGTACTCGGAGATTTTTTTTTCAGACAAAAAACTCGAAGAAAAAATTCTCGAGAATTTTTACCAGGAAAAAATTTTATATTAGAACAATTAATTTAGTTTGAGGAAGCTAAATGCCAATGAATTGGCAGCGGTTTCTTAATTACGTTTTGAATACTTTTGCGCTAGTGTTGCCCAACTATCGAAAAATACTTAAACGTCAACAGTCCGGTATAGGATATGTCCGGCTATAGACACATTTCCCCTAATTTTGGACACTGGCATAATATTCTCTATAAGATTTTTAAGAAAATATGGTAGTATAACGCATGTATAGCAAATATAACATTATATAAATAAGTATTTAAATATCAATTTTCTACGAGAACATAATTCATATCTATTATTAATAGATTCACTAAGCAATTATATTAAATCTAATAGATCCGTCGCAATTCAATTTTGATATTTTCAATCTTGTATAATACTACCCGGCTAAAAATGAATCATATATGTTCATATATGATCATACATGATCATATATATTAGATACGACCTACATAAATTTTCGAATGAAATGTTCGTGCTCAGATGCAGTTATTATAGATATAGTTACCTATTTAGAATGTGTCATGTGGATGATAACACTCAAACTGAGGGACTAAACTTAATTTAAAAAATAATTAATATTTTTATATATCATCCATATATGATTACATACAATCATACAAAAATTTCGTGTATAATCATAATATATGGTCATATAAGGTCATATATAATCATGTATGATCATATATGATTATATATGGAATCTTTTTTAGCCGAAAAGTTAAAATATTTCCCAAACCTAAAACTTAATATTTAATACTACTAACTTAATTACTTTTTTGTTTACAAGATACATATTATTAATGAAGTTGATTTTTATTATTATTAAATAAATGAACGTTATCTGCTCCATATGAATTACTAAAAGTGATCTCTCAAAAGCGGAATTTTGAAAATTAATTTTTTTTTATTTATCATATAATAATTAATATTAATATAAAATCTATTTATTGAAAAAAGTATCATTTAAGATGTAATTTAAGTTAACTGAAATTTAATGTAATACACATATTGAAAGGTATGCACAAAATTCTTTGTGCTTAAATACTTTATGCAATTAGAAAAAATGAGTACTGAGTGGTTGATGTATTGTCATCGGAATTCCAGAGTGAATTTTTAGAAGGAACGAATTTGTGTCAGTGATCTATCGCTCCACGATCGACAAGCATCACTATCGGTTGATCATTAATCATTCTCAATATGTTTTACGATCATCGACCCATGACGTTGAATGACTTGAAGACTGTAATATAACATGTTGGTATACGCATGATTAATGAAATGCAAGTATCATTATAAGCCGCTGTTATGTGCACTAAGCCTTTCCATAATACAAGGTAAAAGTGAGTTATATACATTGTAATTTCATTGAAACGGCAACTTTTTGCAAGCATACCTTAATTATTTTACACTCATTTAGTAGCCATAAATAAAATAAAGTTTCTCTCATGCTGTCTATTTTTTTTAATAATAATTGGCGCTTCGAAAAAGGTTTGCATCATAAGTATAAAAATATATAAAATTTTTATTTTATAAAAACATACTTTATTTTTTCATGAAAATAAAATAATATCAAGTTTATTGTTATACATTTTTAAATTTTTTACAATAATAGTTTTTAGAATTAAAAACTTTGTAATGAATTTCTGCTTATTTGATATGGCGCTATTTATTAATTCTTTATTCAAACTTTGTTTTTAATCAATATCACTTACGTTTAGTAGAGAAGCAATAGAAATGTATGAAAGCAAACTTTAAATTAATTTTTTATTATAAATAGCATTAGCATTATGTATTTGCTGCTTATTTATTGATTATTGCTTCTATGCAAAAGTAGATAATCTCTAATACTTTGAAAACTGTTATCTTCTTAGCAATTAATGTCAATTACTATTTTCTTAAAGTATCACGTTAAGAAGAATAACTTTTCTTATGCAAAGGATATCTGATTTGATAACCAAAGATTTTATGTGTTAAAACTTAAATTTTTAACCAGATTCAGATCTATTTCGTACTTGTACTTCTATGATAATACTACGCAAAATTATGTCATAAGCTAATATACTATCTACGATGCTTATAAATTATGTTTATTTACTTGTAAATGTAAATACTACAAGATAAAGTTATAATGATAAAAACTATACATCAATGTTTTGTAAGTAAAAGAAAAAGAAATGGTCAGTACAAAAAATACTATTATTTGTATAAAGTATTTCTGACTTTTACTTGTATTGTGTTTGAATAAAGAAGCTATTTGGTTTAAATTTTGTTAATATAAATTTCCAAATTTTAATTATAAGCATTGTGAACTCAATATTAAGAAGATCATAAATATAGATTAGCAGAAGTATCTGATTTAAGTTCTTCTTGTACGTCTATGGTGCTAAATGTATGAACAAAAATATTAATAGCATTAGATTATAGGTTGGCTAAAACAAAAAATCATGAATTTAAACAAAAATGATACTTCTCAAAATAACTATGTTACTTATTTTGTTTATTTTTTTCTACAACCGGCTGTCATAACTGGCATAACATATTAATATTTAAGGACTCTCTTTATTACTATAAACTCTCAGTATATTAACATTAGCTATATATATACTTAAAGCTTTTCCGCTTATAAGTCTCCCTACGTAAGTACGTCTCGTTTCTGCTAATTGGAGATATTTTCAATCTTTTTCATCTACTTCAGTATTGAGGAAATACTCACAAGGAGAGTATATCCTGCAAGAAACGGATTTCGATCAGACTTTGGGAGGTGGTTTCTGGTACCGAAAAATGAATCTATAATTAGTTTCAATGAGTCCTTGCCCAAAAAGAATAAAAGAAGATGGAAAGAGTTTTAATTTAAACTCTGTTTCTCATAATAATATTGATTTCAGTCATCATCTTCAATTATTACTTAATAACTCTGACCTACAATTATTAAAAATTGAAGGTACTGACTGAAATTGCATAAATATTTGAAAAAATTTCAGTCATCATCTTCAATTATTACTTAATAACTCTGAATCAGAATAATATTTTTAATGGAAACAAAGATGAAATTAAAGCTCTATTTACCTATTTTTATTATCTATGGGTAATTTTTCTATCATTAAACTTGTAGAATTATAGTTAAAATACCTCATATCTCGAGAACAAGGGACCATTCGAACAATTTACCGATTCTGGGCTTGATTTTTGGGCACAAAGAACCACCATCCAATATATTATTATTTACAACTCGTATTCCTCCCCGAATTTGTAACTATATGTCGAGAGTCTACTGTACTGTCCTTCGAGTTTTTTATAATCTAAAAAAACATACAGATTAGAAAGATTTATATTACTGGAAACTTTAACCTATAATCGTAGACGGCTATTGTTACACTTACCCTTTAACAAATAAATATAAAATTTAATTAATTTTAAATATTTCCAATTTTAGTTTCATACTTTGCATTATAATTTTTTTACAGAGGCCCAGAAATCATCAACATTGCAAGCATTAAACGTTTGCGTAGTCAAAAGGATCCACAATGAAATAAAAATACGTACCTTTATTAGCAAGAAATGACGCACGACAAAATAATCTTGCGTATGATGAATAGAAAGACTCTATTAAGTTATTAATTATTACTGAAATTTAATTATACTTATGTCAAAAATGAAACAAGAGACTAAATTCTAATTGTAAGACATTCTTAAACATTTGTTATCATAAAGCATACTAATACGACTAAGTGCAAACAGTAATAAAATTAAAATATCTGGTCAGTCCCAAAAATAGAATCTTTCTAATCGTTCAAGACGAAGCCTTTCTCAAAGCAGTCACCAAAGTAACACAAACCCACTGTCACCGCAGCAAAGTATCTCAGGCGAAGCCCCAAAAAAGGAAAGCACGCATGGGGCAGGTAAATGTACATGTATACAAACAAACTCATGAAAAAAAGAATATTTGTAGAAAAAAAATTTATTATCGGCCTAAATTATGTACAGGTGTTAACGCAGTGGTAAAGGGACGTGGAAAAATCACGCCGAGATCGCCCATCCGTCTATGTCTATATGCGTGTGTGTGGGTGTTGGTGTGTGTGTGTGTGTGTGTGTGTGTCTTGAGCTCTGATTGTCGATGTCGCTCAGTACTGCGACTGATAGCTCTGGGGCTGTTGGTAGGACTGGGGCTGCTGGTAAGCCTGGGGCTGGGGCTGGTAGGACGGCTGGTACGAGCGCGCTGCACCGGAGAAGCCCTGGGGAGCTCCTGGGTAGGCACCAGCACCGGGGTACGACGTCCTCGGGGCCTGGTATTGGCCGGGCTGGGGTCCCGCTTGGTATTGGCCTGGAAATCAAGAAAAGGATAGCGTTGAATTTTCGAAAGATTTTCTTTATTTAAAGAATTTTTCCATTTAAATATTGACTATATATAATGCGAGAATATGAATGGCTGTTCACAATTATTTAGTAATACTTATTTAAATGTGATTCGTTGTTATTCTGTTATGTGAATTATATAATATTTAGATTGGTAACAAAATTATTCTAATCATATAGTAAACTCTAATATCACAAAAGAATATCTAAAAATTATATAAACTACAATGTACTAAATTTGTTACTTGTTTGGAAGATGTACTTACTTTTTGTACACTATTAATTGTGGGCTACGTGTACTAATTGAAAAATTTAAAATAGCAGAAATTGAATAATTGTAAGTCATTGCAATTAAAATGTATACAGCAAGAATCGAAAGATAAATAGGTCCATTGTAAGTAGTAACAGACATGGTCCGACAGGCATCATTCGTATTTTAATTAGAGCAAAAATATAATAAATTATGCTAACAGCAAATCGATTTAGCGACTAAATATAGTAATCAAAACTGTGTTGCTGGTTATTAAATTCAACAGAATTATGTAGTATTATTAATGTATTACTTTTAAATAGATAAAAACCATAAAACTATATAAATAAATAATTACTGTGTTACGAAATTGATTAAAAGATCGTTCCGATAGCACAGCATTGCGCATATCAATATATATATATATATATATATATATATATATATATATACATATATAAAATATATATATATATATATACCTATGATAGGTAGTGAACAATAAGATAAATGCCGTTGTTTAGAGGCAAAAATGGAGTGACAGGTGTTGCATGTCTGTACAAAAGCTAATGCGCGGTTAATATTTCTTAATGGGCATTTACAGAGTCTGTAGTAGTGCCTCGTTTGTTCGGAGAAAATTTTATAGCTGACCTGCGATACCCGATGTGTTTGTCTATCGTAAGAAAATAATTACGCGATAAATTAGAGCGAAATTGTTTTACATGATTTATGATTAATACCTGCTGTTGTAACTTAATTTTCCTCAGGTAGTCTAAGGTATTTACGATGAGAACACAAAAAAAATCAGGTACAGTTAGAGACTGTGAGAGTCTAGTAAAAAAGTGTTAAAGTAAATTGATATTGGTTAACAACTGCTAACTGAAATGTGATTAGCATTGATTGATTTAAAAAGTTGTAAATTACGAGTGATTAATCAAATAATAATTAAAATACGTGATTTTAAGAATATCTTAACTACAAAATTCTGTAAATATAATGGGAATGAGTTGAACAAGTATAACGATAACTTATACGTTTTCTAAGCAACTAATAATTGAAAAATAATATTTGGAAGAAAAATATTAAAATTGTTATGCAAATTATAGTATGTAATCATTTTAGCCTATTGTTTTGTAAAATCACACATAATCATACAAAGTATATAATATTTCCCTACTGATTTATTATGCGCAATCAACAATGTTTTTAGCAAAGTTTATGTATTAGAAGTTATAAAACACATTCCGTTTATTTTAGTTAGATTATGAAATTAAACTAGAAATAAATAAATTCAATTTATATATGCAATTCGTATTATATAATTATTAGATTGACATTACGTTTAATTGCAGTAAACACACTTAACATTTGAACCAATAGCATTGACGTAATCGACGTAACAGAAAACAAAACTGCAATTTACAAAATCAAGCGGAGTCGAGCAACATACCGCGCACAAATTTCTAAAATTATGTAAATTGTTACCTCCGGGTGCGCTATTCTGCAACGATGAGGCATTCCCGACGCCTGTACTACCTGCCGCGCTTTCTCGCTGCAATAGACCGTGCGAAGGATGATGATTTCCCCGATGTGACCCTTAGCCCGCGCGATCGATCATCATCGGCCGTAACTCGCAATCAGCCTTCGCGCGCTCGAGCCGGGCTGCCGCTAATTTCGCGATTATTATCGCGCGCGTGCGCGATTCATGGAAAGGTGCAGAGCGCGCTCGCAAGCGATAGAGCGATCAAGAGCATCGAGAACCGGTTTTTCGCAGCTGCCGCTACCGGCGCCTTTTTTCTTTCTTTCTTTCTCTCCTGCTCGGTCTGGCGTTACGAGACGCAACGCGCGCGAAATGGCAATGGCCTGTGGCGCGATCGCGTGCTTCGTGACCTACGACACATCATCTTGTCTTGCGCACGATGCATCGGCTCGGTGGGGAAATGATTGTACGCTTCCGCGCTGAACTTTGCTCCTCGCGCGCATTTCTCTCTTTGAAATTGTTTTTTATTCTCGTTGAAGAATTTGCATGGTATTTATCTTTTCTTTTCTTTTCTTTTCCACGAGAGGTGAATGCATTTTATGCGGATAATTAGTTTCGCCTTGATGGCTGACAGAATAATGCGGTATAGCAATGCTGCACTTTTACGGAAATGCTGAAGGTAATAGAGAGACCCATGCAATATTTGAGAATATTATTGCTTTACGACAAAGGCAAACGAGTTTTTCAATTTTAAATATTTGACATTGAAATTGCATAACAAAAATAAATTCAAGAATTACTTGTTTTTAAACTCTGAATCTGTAAGTATAGATTGTCACAATTGTTGATTGTCAAAATTAATGTGTAAGCTATTAAATGAACACCACTGCTAACATGTTATCAATACTCTTTTCAATGTTAATTTGTGAACAGTGAGTATGTCGATAAGAATGTGAATATTAAAATGCAATATTATGACTTGACAAAAATGATAATTTCGATATCATAATTTTCATTACAATTCCTAAATATTATTAACGTACGGAATGCACGTAAATCCCTTGGGGGTATTACAATGCCTATTCATTACTTCTGTCATGGGTGTCTATTAGTCATATTAACTCATTTGATTTCGTAATGCATAAATTATCAATGCTTCGATCTAAAAATATCATGCATATTATGCATAGTTTATGTACATTTATGTACAATTTTTTAATATATTCACACAATGCATACAAAATATGCGTTATATTTGTATCAAAACTAATTGATATACAGACAATAAAATTTATTGTTACATATTATTTGATTCTAAAAATACTATCACAGTCTTTGGAAGCTTATTATTACAACATCGACACCTGTCAATCTCAGTCAATTATATCTTTCAACGTACCCGAGACGCACAAAAAAATCTATTTATGTACTTATCCCATCGCTAGTTGATTTTAATCGAGTTAAACCTATCAATGAACTATTTGAAACAAAGTATAGCTTCTGTAAGGCCTAGACTTGAAAACAGTCACTTTAAATCGATATAAGGTCACTTATGATTTACAACATATCCTTGCATCAGCTTTCAAATGAAGGTCCACCATATTTCCTAACGATTTACTTTGTGACCTCCAAATTCGTTACATGCAAGTATTATACACTACCGAAAAAGACTTCCAATCAATACGAATTCTATCATCATTCTGGTTACTATTTGTTTTGACAAATTCGTATTAAATCATCAAAAAAATAACGATTACTTAGAAATATTTGTAAATCACCCCTTATATACAATAATGTCATGTTATATTAAATATAATAACAGTTCATAATAAATGGCAGACATACTTAGAAAAAAATTAAATAAAATAACAGCCGATTTAAAAATAATCATTTTAGTTGACCATTACCTCGATGCTCCTTGCAAAAACTGGCACATTATAGATCAGTCAAAATATACTACTCATTTTTACAGGTCTCTTATAAAAACTAGTAGTATTTGGATTTTCAGATAAAGCCTAACGCCTTTTTCGAACGTCCGAAAAAGTGATATTTTCCCCAAAAATAAACTTAACTATTTTTCCAAAAATTTGAAATGTGTTCAAACAAATGCATTCCACATCCATCCACCAATTCTACCTATCGATCGACCCGGAGACGTAACGATGAAAAAAAAAACCGACCTTGTCCCTCACCGGAGTACTCGTCGGCTCCCGCGTACTTGTAGGCCCTGGCCTCGGCGTCGGCGAGCTCCTGGAGCCTGGCCGACTTCAGGGCGGCGACCTCGGGGGTATCGACGACGGTTCCGTCCTCAGCGAGAGGAGCCGGGATGAAGGGAGCCTTGGCGCCGACGGGACCCTGGTAGCTCTTGGGCTCGGGTCCGAAGTGGGCCTGCTGGTGGTAGGCGGCGCCTGGGGCCGGACCGGGCTGGGCCTGGTGCTGGTAGTGGACCGGCGCCGGGGCGGGCTGATAGCTGGCCCGGGCGAAGGGCGCGCCCGCGGCGGCGGGCACGGGTTGGCCCGGGTAGCCGAAGCCCTGGGGACGGCCGCTGGGTCCGGCGTACTGGGGCCCGTAGGCCCCGCCTTCCTGGGACTTGTCCTCGGCGGCACGGGCGGCAGCGCGCGCGAACTCGGCGAAGTGCGCGGCCTTGGCCTGCGCGACCTCGGGCGTGTCCACGACCGTGCCGTCCTGGCCGGTAGGCGCAGGGGCCGCCGCGTAGCCGGCGCCCGGTGCACCAGGATAGCCACCCGGTGCGCCCGGGTACTGGGCCTGGCTGAACGCCACCGCGCAGGAGAGGAGTATCTGAAAGTGACACAAAGCGAGGCTTTATTGCAGGGAACGAAGTGGAATTTATGCTGTGTTAATTGCGGGGTGTACTTTTGAAAAACGTGCGCGCGTGCGCGCGCGTGTGTGTGTGTGTTTGTGTGTGTGTGTGTGTGTGTGTGTGCGCGCGCGCGCGTGTGCGTGTGTGTGCGTGTATGTATGTGCGCGTATGTGGAACAGTATCGCGCGCAAAAAAGCTTTCACTGGCGCAGTTGGAGTAACAGTTGTGTTTGAATTTTTTGCAGTGTGATTCAGTTCGAATGCGCATTTTATGCTTAAAATGCGCGACACTGTAATTATTTTTTATTGCGCGATGGAAAAAAACGTCATGTTAACCGAAGGTCTGTGAATTAAATTGATAAGTTTTTGAGATTATTGAGGCTGATTCGACGAAATAAACCAAATCTTGTCAAGAAAGTAACGTGACAATGCGATTGGTTATGCGTTTAAAATATGCGCGTTATGTGTATATTTTTATATATAGTGAGGTCACTGCTTGAATGAATTACCAGTTAAGGTCGCAGCGAATGACCGGATCGCATGGTATTTTACTTTTCTTTACGATCAATATTTTATCCAATGAATTTACTCGAAGTAATAGTGGCTAATTACTTTATGCAATCTTGTCAAGTCTTAAGTACATTATAATTTAGTTGTTAACTTTATAACGATTCTAAATACTAGTAATTAAGCTTTCTCGCATGAGAAATTATTATTTGATGTGTGGCTATTTACTGCTTGGATAATTTTTAATTTAATTATATCGTATGCAAATTAATTTATAGTATTACCAATGACTATACATAATATCATTCCTCATGAAATTCTATCTGAAGCATAATATTATTGATTACTACATGAACATTGTCTGTTAATGCTGTAGGCGTAACAAAGAGTGAACAGATTTTAAATTTAACGCTTCATAATCTTGCCAAAATCCGACAGTCACGTATCTATTGAATAGCTCGTGGGCGTTTACTTTACTATACTATTATGTATGAAATGTATTATAAGTTGATTATTGTCATAAAGTGCGATGAAAATTTGTATCCTTTTGTTTTGCAAATGTATAAACTTATGCAGTATTTCATATCTGAAATATTACGGGGCCGATGCTGATAATGTCATACTGAGGATTTGATTCGATACGGTAATAATCGAGTTTCTTATGTCTAACCCTGCTAGCGTCTATCCATCATAAGTTGTCGCTTTCATTAAAAAATATTGGTTTTCTTTTCAATAAATTCTGTTTTATTCATTCGAAATAAAGAATGACTGTTGATAAGTGTCACTCTTTTTATCGATTAAGAATTCCGATATTATTGTACGATAGGGTACGGATATGACTAAAAACAATATAAAATAAAATATAAAATGTCTTATTAAAATTTATTGTTTAACTATTAAAAATAATTAACTAAAGATCATTGTCTTGGAATAAATCATATTATTGAAGTGATCATTTACTATTATAATGTTAAATTGTTCTCCTATAAAATAAAGAAAAGTCAATTCTAATTTACAGTCCTAAAAAAGGGATTTTGTAATACCATTCTTCAGTGAATAAATAATCGTGGTACAGATACATTTTAAAAATGTAATCTCTTTGTAATCGTCAGTTGTTAAGATAATCGATTGTGTAATCTACTTCTTTACATTAGGAAACCACCTGAGTCATTTAATCATGTTTTTAATTAATACACACAACTGATACGCCCTCTTGATATATAATTGAAAACCTTTGAAAGTAAATGTGGACATTTGATTTTTATACATATTTAATGAACTTACATTGAGATAAACTAAAAGTGAAAGAAAAAATATACTGTATAATAAAAGCCACCTTGCATTATATCATTAGAAACAATCTCTCGTGAATGATTAGTTTTATCGTGCATACTAAATATTATGTGTACTAAATGTGTTAAGTGTACGCTGAAAGAAACAATATGAACCTGAACCAAATTCTAATAACGTGTCACTAAATGCTGCACCTGTGAATATTTCTTAGATTAAATTGCAACATGTTAGTCGTTGAGCAGTTTATGTGTATGTTTCAGTAGTAACAATCAAACCTAGTCAGCCGTTATCTTTGCCGCGTAACAATGATCAGTAGAAAAATATGTTGAAAAATTACTTTCGAACTTTCGTATTTTTATTTCAATTATAATTTTTAATCTATCTTAAGGAAGACAGTATCTAAAAAATCAGAAAAAGGTAGAAATTTCTAGCGCGTTAATGTTCCATTGTTACGTCATGATACATTTTAGAATTGTTGCATCACTCTGCTGTAACTTCAAAATAACTGCTACACCATTTTTCTTTTTTAAAACAATTGAAAGTTTTCTTATGCAACATTGAACTAAAATCTTCTTAGATACAAGAAAATTATAAAAAATATCAATCACACCAACGGTTACCAAACAATCGGCAGCGAGCAATTAAAAAAAATCAATCGTCCCAAAACCATAAGAGCCAGAGTAGTTTCGAACAAAGGCAAAGCGTGGGCGTGCGGCTAGGGAAGCCCGTGGAAAACCATCGAGAGCGCCTCGTTACGGTCCAAACAGCATCAGCGGCAGCAGCGGTTAAACGGTCCTATCGGAAAAGGTCGGGCGCGGCCGTATGACCCGCTTCATCGAGACTCTGTTTCTCTCTCCGCGCTCGACTTAACCTTTCACTTTCCTTTGTTCGAAAATCTCGGCGCACACCTACACACGTACTATGCCTACAACTCTACCCAGATACATACATCTGTATGTAACTTTCCTGTAACTTTGCACACAAGAAATAGAAGCTGGACAAAAACCACGGTAAACTAAAGTAAGGTGAAAAATAAAAGCCGAACTCACCAGTGCGTAAATCATGTCGACTGCTGAAAGTTTTCACTCGATGCTCGAAAGAAAAGTCTTTAGTCCTGAAAGGTCTCTGCGAGCTGTGTGCTGAACTGCTGCGTTGCTGCTAATGTTGCTGCTGCTGTTGTGCTCCTCTCCGCGTTGTCTTGCACGCTCCAGCCGACCGACGCGGTTCACGATTTCTGTGTGTACCGGGAGAACGCGGGGAGTCTCATTTATAAGTCCGCAGGACTCCCCGCCACACCCCCGGCTTGGCAGGCGCGTAGCAGCGGCGGCCGCGCGACACACTGCAGCACGTACACACACAAACACACACACACACAGCTCGCCACAGAGATAGTCGATCTCTTTCTCTCTCTCCCGTTGTACCCCATTATACTCGCTTTCGTGTGGCGTTTTGTGTGCCGTCTGTCTCGCTCTCCCGCGATCGCCTTCGGCGCTGCTCTCGTCGATGGCCTTGCAACCTTGACACTTCCTCGTTCGCGCAGTAGCAGCAGTGGCTCCACTGGACCTCACGCTCTCCTTTTTCACTTCCTTTCTCGCGATCTTTCACCGGCAGCTCGGCGCGTGCGTCCGCTGTGCCGTCTGCGAACACGATCTGGCTGGGAAGTCACAAGGTAACGGAAGTTGGATTTACAATAATGACGAGTGCTTACTTAAGCATATACTTATATGTATGGATGTGGGTGTACTAGCTTTTGATTAGAATAGGAGCCTGAGCGAAGTTCTCTGAACCTATGGACAACACGTGGGAGTGCACGCAGAGCATTTGCGCTGATTCTTACGTGGGAGGAGACGTGCGTGCACGGCATGGGTTTCGCGTGTGCTCACGTGGAAAAGTATTGTCAGAGGGTGTAGATGGATCACTGTAAAGCGATGGGGTTTAAAGTGTTTTGTAAAGTTGTCGGTTTTATAGGGGAATATGACAAGGGATTACAAAACGTTTCTATAGGACTTTTGGAAGTCTTCAGTTTAAACTGAAAATGAATGTTAAGTTGCTAATCGAAAATACACCGAATACACAGTGAAATTTCTGTATAAACAAACATGTGTCTACGGTAGCTTGGATATGGAATCTTGTAAGAAATAAACAATGTGTCATAATACCGAATTCAAAAATTAGCATGCCAAAATTATCCAGTCCAAAAAATTTGTTTTTATGTATTTTATAGCTAGCAACTTTCTCACTTTGGTGCTTTAAAATTAAAGTGCACAGTAGATTTTGCATTTTTACGATAGTCAAAAAATAATTTATTCGTGCAAGAATTAGAGCTCAAAATACTTATGAAGGAAACGTGATAATTGCTAACTCCAAGACCAACTAACTCAGCGATTCATGTCAACTTTTTCTTTCACACTTTTTAGAGTTACACATTTAAGTGTATAGTATTGTTCCAAAATGTATACATACGGAATTAACTATAATGGATATTTGTTCCGAACACTAATCTACAAAATTATCACAGATAAATATAAATAAAAAAATTGATAAAATAATTTCAGTTGAAATAGTCAATATGTCAACCTTATGAAAGTTTTTCTCAACATTAATTATCATAGATAATACTGGTTCTGCAACTTGACACCTACATACGCTAATCTGCATCTACATGAAATGAATTAAACAGTCATCTTAAATGAGTAATGAATCATTTTCACATGTTTAACTTTTCTTGTTTGCTGTATTGGGGACAATGATAACATGTACGTGATTTTCTGTATTAATAGTAATGTATGAGTTCGTATTATTTATCGAGATGTATTCACAAGGAATGTTATACCTTTCAGAAACGGATTTTTATGGAGCTTTCGGAGATGTTTTCTGTTATCTAGGAAGTACGTCTTCGACTGGTACTATATGTGACTAACGTGGTCAAATCTCGAAAAATAAAGTATGGTATCAATAATATATGTTTAATTTTCGAAAAATTGCGCCTTCATTAATAGCTGTAACTCGGTATCTATTTCTTCTATAAATCTTTTAAAAATATGAAATGCTAGAATATGAAAAATACTTGAATTTTAGTGGTGGTGAAGGTCAATGTGATATTTTTATTCAAACTTAAATGGCCGATCGCAATTCGCTCTAAAAATAACATTAAAAATCCGTCCATTAAAAATAAATACATAAATAAATTAATGTTAGGAAATGCCCCGGCATCACGTATGTAGACGAAAAAACATTTTACTTTTTAATATATAAAAATCCTTTTTAATTTAAAATCATAATTTAAAAAAAAGAGTATTTTGTATATGATAACATCGTTTTGAGTGTCTCGTTCACTCTTCATCAGATTCTAATACAATCTCTATAATGTTCTTAAGCTATAATTCTAAACCGCAATTTATATAACATTTTAGCGCGATTTTTAATTGGTCAGCATTTTGTAACAAAATAAGCTTTTAATACTTTTGACCTATCGAAATAATTAAACCTTTTTCATTTTCATTTTTCATTTTATATTTTGTATTTCTTATTTTGTATTAAGATATTCATAAACTGAATACTTACCAAGATATAGCTATTAATGAAGATTGATGATACTGTACTTATCAGTAAAATAACGGTTTTTATTTATTATGCTACGCTAGCTTATTTTGTGTTGCTTCAAACTAAAATCTTTTATAAAATATAATTATCAATTAATATCATTTCTCTTTGTCATTAAAAAAATAAATTCGAAGTCTGCATTTTTGCAATACAAAGGTATAAGTCAATCAACGTTACACAGCAATGCAAATTAATCTATATCTGATTTGTATACACATCCAGCTGAATTGAATAGGTTCCAGTGAAATGCAGGTTAATTTTCGCATTACTCGAAATTCATGTTTACGTGAATATATGTACTACTTGTTTCGAAGAACAAGAGAAAATAAATTACTTTAGATTACATCACAAGCTTTCAGTAGTGTATATAATTATTTTCAATAAATTTTCTATTTTTTTCATCTGAAAGACAATGAACCTATTTTCTGTTACGAAAATCTTAAGAACAATTAGCCCTTCAGAAAAATGTTATTTTTTAATGTAAGAGTTAATTATGTGCAGAGAGAAAGGCGTGATTTTAACACGTGACACTTTATTTTTATAACAATTTATTGATAATTGATGCTAATATTATAAAGTAATAAATTTAAAAACCGCTGCTTCGTTCTAATAAATTAATTTTAAATTGCTATATCTCTTTCTAAATAATACCTCAAAAAGGGGGTACTTTCTTATCATTTATGGTTTGACAAAAGATAATTTCTAACGAAGATTACAGAATGATAGGTATTAATACTTACCTCAGAAATTGTATCTCTTTAGGTAATGTATTAAAATTATTTAAAAATTTAAATTAACTGTAATCAGATGCTAGTGCGTAGACTCACTCAATTCCTAATCATCTAAAATTTTGTGAACGGTTTGCCAGTATAGATTTATGAGATATAACCGTTAAACTAAATATGACTTTTTTCGTGTATAACAAAAGAAGGGAAAGAGCCATACCAAAAAACTCGAAAAACTAAAATTCAAAAGTCGAAAAATCTAAAGACTGATATAAAGAAGAAACGAGTTGATGATACTATAAATTTCTTTTTAATTTCGATTCTTCATTAAAAACTGAAAAAAATGACCGTGCCATTCTCGAGATATTCTCGATCAAAAAAAGTTTCTAAATTCATATAACCTCAAATATCTCGAAATATAAAGGTCCTCATGATTTGGGCTTAGAACTCGTTCGAGAAATACTAAAGAGCTACCGTTTTGCAAAGTTTCAGAACAAATGCCGATTTACTCTAGAATTCGCTACTGAATAAGAATCAATTTTTTTTACAAAAATAATTTCTCTCTTCAAAAGAAAAAGATTAAGCCTACAAAATTTTACCGAATATTCTTCTCCATATTCCTAATCATGTTAATTTTTTAAAAAATATTCCTTGTTAAATTTCACAGATATAACCGTTTAAAAAAATGACGATTTCATAAATAACAAAACAAAAGAAATAGCTTATTCAAAATTTTGGGCGAAAAAAGATAGGTCATTTTATACTCTTTGAAATACATTATCACTCAATCGATGATATTATTTCTACGGCATTAAAAACCCAAAAAAACTGAAACTCAAAAGAACCGAAAAACAAAAAAAGAATTTTTGAGCCGTAGTCCTTACAGATAAACAAAAAAAGAGTTGCGAAGCTTTAATTTTTACTATGTATATTCCGAGTTTAGTTGATTCTCATCCGTACCTTTTCTATAGGCGGTAATTCGATTTTTCTATTTTAATTTTTCGGGTTATTTGATACCTTAGAAATAATATAATCAATTTAGGAATAATGCATTTGAAAGAGCATAAAATTACCTATCTTTCCCAATCTGAAATTTTGAACAAGCTTTTTTTTAACCGTTATATCTGTAACATGTAAGAAGGAAATCTAAAAAAAAGAGATAATTACGTATTATATGGAGAAGAGTATTTAGTAAAGTTTTTGAGTCTGTGAAGAAAAAAAATCTATTTTTTGTCACCTACGATAACTTAAGTAAATCGGCAGCATAGAAACTTTCCAAAAAGGTAGCTTTTTACTATCTCATGGATGAGTTATTTGCCCAGATCATAACGACTTTTATAATCCAAGATATTTGAGGTTATGCATTTTATTTAATTGTTTTCTGATCGCTTATGTCTCGAGAATGGCACGGTCATTTTGATCAAACAGGGCTGCTATTGATGTTTTTAATAAAGATTTAAAATTCGAAAAAAACTTAAAAATTCTTCGACTCGTTTTTGTTTTTAACGATTTTTCTATTTTACGATTTTCTGAAATCGATAAGGTAAATTATTACGTATAGTAGAAATAATATGACTCGTTTAATATTTTCCATAATCCCTGGTAGAAAATAGACAGTATCTTCTAGTCCGTATACTGGAGTCTAGCTAGATCCATTACCTAGAAATTAGCTAGAAATCAAGATAGATACTGGCTAGGAATTCTGAAAGCGTTCTGCCATATATATAAACTAAAACTTGGCAGAATTTATTTGGAGGTTAAAATCCGATTAAATTAGGGTCACTGCGCCAGAGATAATGACCAGACACCATTGATTGATTACTACATAAATTGTTGACAAAATGTAGGGATACAATATTGACACTAACAACAAAATTTAAAAGGTAAGTCCCACATTAATAATTACTTAAAGTATATTAATTTTAAACATATATTAAAAGAAAAACATGTTTTTCACTCAAAACCCGTTAATAAAAGACAACTTTTTTCAAGATATATAAAAAAGGTATAGCATTTCAAAATAATTTAATAAAACAAAAAATTTCATATTGGAACAGTTTCTTTAATTTGAGGAAGCTAAATGCCAACGAATTGGCAGCGGTTTTTTCTACGTAACTAATTCCTTTTCGATCCACGTAATCGATTAATTTCATTTAAAACTTTTTTTATAATCGGGCTAAGCCCGTGTAATCAATACGCATTGCATATTATTGAATTTAATGTCTAAATAGTAAAAAATCCGAAAATTAATTCTTTTAAAGTAAATTTTAGACTTTAAATTAACATGATTACACTTTATCACTCGTTAAATTATTATAGATTATTGTATTAACATATTGTCCTCAGCAACCGTTACCGTACAGCAATAGTGCCTTCAAATGAAAGTTAAAAAATAAAAATAAATTGATTTATTTGTAATTGTTATCAAAAGTCAATCTTATACGCTGGCCAACCAGTTATGATAGAATATACATAAGTAACAAAACATATCTGATAGTCATACGTAATATAATAAATGCCTCTTATGCTCTGAATATACGACATCGCAGTACAAAATGCTAAGAAAAATTGACTAGCATTGAAAACAAAATATTTATCGCTTGTTGAAGAAAGACTCGTGTGATAACTTTGCACGAACTTTCATAAAATTTGGCTATATTACTACCGGCGAATTCTGTCAATCCAATAAGAAAACTTTGCGCATGGGTTGTTCACAGCCACGCACCTGATACTCAATACCAGTTAGACTTTCTCAGCTGCAGAGCTGGAAGAAAAGAAAATTTTTTTCACCCATAGACGAAATACATCGTCGAATGACCTACACTGCAATATAAATATACGTGCTCTCTCGCGAGTGTGCGAACGCGCCACGGCTTCGGTCCCGAGGCTCTCGTGCCAGAGACACGTGACCTACGCGCGAGTCGCGCAGTCGAGAAGCAGGATACCGCACGCGAGTGAGCGCGCGCGCGCGAGGAGATGCAGTAATCGGTGCCATTATAGCGCGCCGCGCGTTTAACACGTGTATGTGCCTTGCCCGTAAAGGCCAATAGACGCGCGCGGAAAGTGCTGCTGCTTGAAGAAAATAAGTTTCAGGAGACAGTATGCACGAGTAAAAATTGAAACTTTTTTTGCATTTAAGTGCTTTTGTTATTATGATTTTGAGAATAACATAAATTGTTATTATTATTAATATAACAATAAGTCATAAGTAAGGATATTCGGATGCTCGCACTAAAATAAATAATAATGATGTATGTGAAGTTATCGAGTATTACAACATTATGTAAGAATACTGTATAAATATTATTTATTATTTGAAATCACGCCCCCATAACAGGACTATGACAATTCTAAATTTGGTCAACATTATTTTAGCATACAAATAGCTCACACGTAAAGAATAGCCCTTGATATACTTTTGAAACTGGATAGAAAAGGTCTATAAACTCTAATACAACAATATAATTTAAGTTATAAAATGTTATATCATGAAAAATTTACATTTCTTGCTCGGTATTACAAATACTTAGAATTTTGAGTTGTCATAGTCGTGTTTTGAAAGTGCAATGATGTAAATCGATTATACAAGCTAATATTGTTAGTATTGAAACAATATGAATAGAATGTGTTTAATTAAATTTTTCATTAATTTAACAGATACAATTCATGATTTACACGTTTCTTTGTCAAATTTCTAGTACACGAAGTTTTATTCAATGCTATGATATTTCATATCAGATGGTTAAGACTCTTTTTGAAACGCATGATAAAATGATGTATTAAAATTTCTTTTTAAATTGACCGAATTATTAATAGGCAGTATTGTATTAGATACTTAATAATAAATAATAAGTTAATATGTTCCTGCCGATATTGACATATAAAAAGGAAACACAAATAGAAATGATGAATGATTAAAGTAATTATTGGAAGTCACGTTCGGTACACATACCTATTCGCTCCGAGCATAACTGGTGTCGCCATCTGAAGTTTTATATATTTTCCATTGGCTACGACTCTTTTTCGCCACCATGGCGTTTCGATCACTTCTTTTTATGCCCTCGGACCAATACAAATGTTAATCCCTCCCGTTACCGGTAAATCCGGAAAACCATTTTTTTAATTTAATTATCATTTATTAGAAAATATTGCTCTGAAGCGTTATTGTTTTTCATCGGGACAATAATATTTTAAAGAGATATTTACTCAAAATTAAAAATTAAATAAAAAAAGTGGGTCCTTATAATATGGAAGTTGCATGCAATTTTTTTATTTAATATTCTGATAGGTCATAGTCGATTTTCTTTGTAACCTCTTTGAATGTTTGCAATACCTCAAAAACTGAAAATGATACAGCGTCTTGAAAATCTTCGTGACGTCACATTGCTGTGGCGGTACCTTTGAAGATACATAATTATGTGACGTCATAAACGAACTATTAGGCAATATAACTTTTTCAATTTTTGCTTTATCCAACAAATTCGAACGGATTCATAAATCGACTTATGGCGTCTATCGATTTGATAGATACCAACAAAGAAAAAGTTTTCATGCTAGTTCCCTATTATCGGTAATGGGTGGGATTAGTTTCACCTTAAGACTCAAATTAAGTCATCATTTCTGTTTATATTACTAAATTTCACAAACTGTTGTTAGATGTTTTATTACAATAATACTTCATTTTTTAAATACTTATAGTTCACAATTTTCGAAATTTCATTTTCATTAATATTCATTTTCTTGCCTTATGTTAGAATAATTAATCGATAAAGTCATTTCAATTTACTAGATAAGAATTTTTAGATTAAACCATTTCAATATATCATATATCATACAACTTTAGAAATCTGTTTCATAGTAGATACTAATAAAGACGATGTATCTGAATGTGTCATAATATAAATTAGCATACATGATTTTCGAGTATGATGTCAATAAACTCAAAACGAAAATGACCTTGATCTTTTACCTTCAGTAAACGCATAGTGTAGTACATCTTAGGATATAGTAATATTGGTAAAACCAAACCACCCTGATGGAAACCAGTTTCATTCGTAGCCATTAATTGGTCATAAATGGTCAGTTATTAATAATTGATTGGTAATATGAATTAGATTGATTTCTACCAGGACAACATAGAGAGCATTTTTTAAATATTATCGTGAAAATCATAGTGAATGTGTCATTTCACGGGAAAGCTTATTCAGATCAAGGATAAAAATTGCTATAATACACTGTATAATTTTCCATACTTCACTGTTATCTTTCATTTTTACCGATAATAATCTGAGTAATTTTTACTGGTATTCTGAGAAACTTTTCCCGTGAAATCAGGATATTGCCCCACGTCTGCTATAATTTTCATGGAAATTTTCATCAGAAATTTTTTCCTGAATCCATATTCAAAAATATGATGTTAAACTCACTTGTTACGGATAGTTACGAGGACCCACTTTCTTCATTTAATTTTGAACTTTAAGTAAATATCTCTCTGGAATGTTGTTATTTCAATCAAAAACAATCACCTTCCAGAGAATTTTTTTAATTGAAAAATAATAAAAAAAGTGGTTCCTCGTATTTTCCGACAACACGAGGGTTTAGCATCACCTTAATTTATAATAATGATTTCGATGATTAATCTTTGTATTTAAACAATTGCAAGTATCGATTATCAAGTGGTCGAAGTTGCCTCCTCAAAAAGTAGACGCGTCAATAATACAAGGGATTCTAGGTGACGGTGATGTAAAACAAAATAGAGAATATTAAAAAAATATACTTCAACGCGCGCTACATTCCTTATTTTATATTTATCATTAAAAATCTTCAGTTCCATATGAGGATTACATTAAAAAAAATATCTGTTTTTGCTTTCTCTTAGGCGAAGCTTTGTATTAGTAAAACCGCTGCCGTTTCATTGACACTTATCTTCAAATTAAATAAATTGTTCCAATATGAATATCTTTATTCTAATATTTAGATGATTGCTTCTAACAGCAAATTGTAGACGAGATTTTTAGAGTGTCTCATACACTCTTTAACAAAAAATCTACTATGTATTTTTTATTGCTATTTCTTTTTTACTAATAGCTCAAAATAGGTGTGTTTTCTATCATTGATTGTTGTCAAAAGATAAATTACAAAAAATTATAAGTTTATTTAAGTTAACAGTTCAAATCATGTTCCAATACTTGTCATTTCAACGATTCTACATGTTTTTAGGTCCACCAAGTCTCAGCTTCTTAGTCTGAAAGAGCCCTTAAATTGCTTGTTGGTAAAGTTTCAATTCGTCAAATAGAACCAACACAATTATTAAATAATATGAAAAATATATATTATATCGCTATATACCATAGAGGCACGCCCATACAGAATGATAACTTTCACCCCTCGTATCTCGAAAATAAAGAGAAGGTTTAACGTTAAAATTTATAATATAATCTACTACTTAACATTCAATTTAGACTCAAATTCGTGGATACAAAAAAGCGATTTTTTCGGCCACTCTTTGACGTACATACAAATGTCCTTTAGCAAGAAAACGAAAGCTTCTCACGTTGCACAGTGAAAAAGTCGAATACGTGACGTAGGGTACGCATGTCATGTGACTTCGGCACTCGCACAGTGAAACGTTACGGCTCTCGCAGTCCCAGCAGGAACTGAGACAAAGAATTTGAAAAAGAAATCGAAAGCCAAGACACCTTTGAGAAAGCACGAGATATGCGACAGCAGCAAAGTGCAGGAGCAAGGGAGACAAGGGGACGAAGTTGAATGAAGGCGAGAAAGAGAGGGAGAAACGGAGCACATGCACGGAGCCATGCGGGGAGTAAGGGAAATATTGCTCGGTTGTCTCTCACGGCAGCCCTGAACCGTCGAAGGACTATGGGTACGAGAACGCGCAAGAGAGCGAAGGACGGATTGCCGCAGAGCCAAAGCACGCGGAGGCCTGCCGCGTTTCTCGCCTTCTTCCTCCTCCTCGACGCATGCATGCACGGCGTGCAAGGCAGCTGCTGCTAACGAACTGTCTTATACATTTTTAGAATTAACACAGCCTCTAAATTACAATTTAATTAGAATTACTTTATCAGTATTTTGATACTGGATCGTTAAGGGGGAAACATACGTTTACTGCAAAAAATAATGTAAATGTTCACAGGAATTTCTTCACAGTCAAAGTAGATAATATATCGACTTAAAAATTGTATATTTTTATTTGTGTTAAAATGACAGTATTACAAAATTGTTTAGTTTTCAAATACGCGCTATATTGTTTCCTTCCAACCGAAATCATTTATATATATCATTTATACCTAAATCAGTCCTACTGCTTAAAAACCTTATTGTTATATTCATATAATTATTTTTCATTTTTAAGGTACTGATGGTGTTAAAAAAATATTTAAAAAAGGAAAAAGTCACTATTAAATATTTTGATTCCTCATGGAAGAAGCTTTATGATGATAAAAGAAAAGTTGTGCTAAAATAATTATAGAAAAATATTTTTAGACATTAGAAATCAAAATACACTATTTTAATGTAATGTGTGTGTGTGTGCGTGTGTGTGTGTGTGTGTGCGTGCGTGCGTGCGTGCGTGCGTGCGTGCGTGCGTGCGTGCGTGTGTGTGTGTGTGTGTGTGTGTGTGTGAACGTACGCGCGCGCGCGTGTGTGTGTGTGTGTGTGTGTGTGTGTGTGTGTGGTGTGTGTATGGATGTGGATCAGGATTACTCTGATTATACACTGAGAAAATTAATGTTTCGGGGCTCATGTTTTTTTTTGTTTTTCAATGCGATTTTGATTTTTAGCGATTTTTCGAATTTGAAGTCTTAGTTTTTCAGATTTTGTGATAGCTTAGAAATAATATCATTGATTGAGTGATAATGCATTTGAAAAAGCATAGAATTACCTATCTATTCCAACCCAGAATTTTAAATAAGCTATTTCCCTTGTTTTGTTATACACGAAATCGTAATTTTTCTTCAAACGGTTATACCTGTGAAATATAACAAGGAATTCTTTTTTAAAAAATGAGATGATTAGGAATATGGAGAAGATATTTTGAGGATTCATATATTTCTTTTGTTAAAGAAATCGATTTTTAGTCAACATGATAACTGAAGTAAATTGGCTGCTTTTTAAAAAAGGGCTCATTTTTTTCGTTTTTTTTATGAAGATTCGTAATTGAGAAGAAATTTAAAGATTCCTCGATTCGTTTTTTTTAAGCAATTATTCTATTATACCATTTTTTTAAATCGATACGATAAATTATTTTTTAATGTTATGCACCTATATATTATCCTTCCTAATCACATTCCGCAATAGCCCAGGGTTATGCCTGTGGAGTGGGTAAAACTTGTTTCCGAATGAAACCTGCTCTGGGATGCTCGGTGTATTTGGCATGTTCGAATTGGATATCTGTGACATTCGTAGGTTAGACACCGAATCCGATCATTTTACACGTTTCGTTCACTTTGTTGAGTGTGAAACATCACTGATGGTCACCAATTCAAGTACTAACCGCGCCTAACGATGCTTAAGGACGGAGTCCAGTTGAGAATCTATTTTGTGTTCATTAACATTAAACCTTTTGGAAATTTAGCAGCATATATTATAAACAAAAACTAAGAAAAAGAGCCAAGAAAGACCTTGAAAGTCCCCTTAAAACCTGAGATATACCAAAATATCGTTAAAAATGGTAAAAAAAATGAACATTTTCAAAATAGTCTAATATATATTCTTTTTCAAATATATCATTTAACCTAATAACAAAATGTTAAATTGAATTTATTTCCGTTTCTTCCTTAACTTTTTTTTAATTTTGGTCTTAACCCTTTCAGTCACAGAAGCCGATATATCGGCTCCCTATTGTTTTTAGTCACAAAATTTGATTTCTATTGTTATCGCAGTACAAATATACGTTTTCTATGTATTTTTGATCGTAGAATACGAATCTGATATCAATAATTTTATAAATATAAAAACAACCCTTCAAATGGGGTGAAAACCACCCTTTTAGTCATGAAATTGAATTCGTTTGGTTATGAAAGTAAAAAAACCCCCTCCTCATTAGAACACGGGCTTGGGACCGTCTGTGGCAGAGTTATGTTTTTTTCTTTTTTTTTTTGTTTTTCTTTTTTTCTTTTTTTCTTTTTTTTTCTTTTTCTCTTTTTTTCTTTTTTTCTTTTTTATTTTTTTTTTCGTTTTTTTTTCTTTTTTTTTTTATAATTTTTTTTTTATTTTCTAAATCTTTTTCAGGTAGATATTTATTCATTTTCTTTTATCTTATATACATTTACGTTTTGTGATATATTTCATAACAATTTTGTTTTTCTTTTATGCATAATGGAACATTGCAAGTTGTGCACATGTAGGAAGTTCTAACTCGATTTGTTTTAGAACTACAACAAGTGCAATTTCTTTGTATTTTGAGTTTAGTTGGAATGTGCGGGGCTTGAGAAAATCTTATTTCATTTGAAATTTGAGACTTACGCTTACTAGGAGTAAATTGTTTTGTCTTGGTACCTCTTTTTTTAGGTGATGCAAACCCAATAAGCTCAGTTACCAGCTTTAGTCGAAAATCTATCAAATTCATTTTAGTAGTAGGGGTATTTTGCTTGTAAATGATGAAAGAATTTACAACGGTTACATCGATAAAATGCCAGAATATTCGAAGCCACCACTTTTTACTTTTTCTACTAATCTCGTATGTAGATTTCAACTGATCTGCTTTGTCAACACAGTTCATATAATTATTATAGTCTCGAGTGGCTTGTGGACAATTGATTTGAATGCTAGTACCATCTTTTTGTCGTCTACTTACAGTAGTTTTGATTGAAGGATCGTGAAAATTAGATAAAAACTGGACAGGTTTGTTATCATTCCATTTTATCCAACTGATACCCTTGTATGAAGTCCGAGATTCATAATCTCCCCTTTTCATTGTTTTATCGTTTATTTGTTTTTTTGGCAAACCTTTCCGATTTTTTCGTACTGTTCCACAGGCTAATATATTTTTACTTTTGAGTTCAATCATCAAATTAACACTAGTAAAGTAATTATCGAAATAAACTTGATAATTTTTTGAAATAATTTGATGGGTTAAATCGATTACAACTCTTTCGCCCAATTGTTTTTCAACCAAGTTAGCAGTTTTTCCAGTATATACCTGAAACTCACATACAAAACCATGTTCATCTGCTCTAACCCAAATTTTAAAACCTCTTTTTATAGGTTTCTGTGGATTGTACTGTTTTAGAGTACTTCTACCTTTGAATTTGACCATACTTTCATCAACAGCTTGTTTTTCAGATGGTTTGTAGAATTTTATAAAATTTTCTGAAAGCATATCAAGTAAGGGTCTTAGTTTATATAGCTTATCATAATTGGGTTCACCTTTTTGTGGCATTGATAAGTTATCATTCAAATGTATATGAGACAGGATAGCAAAAAACCTATTGAGAGGCATAACAGGGCTTATATAAGAGTTGTGTAATTGAGAATTAGATGACCAATAGCACCGAATGGCGGGTAACCTACTTATTCCCATCATGATATTCATGCCAATAAATTTCAATATTTCTGCTTTATTTACTTCTTCAAATGGCTTGTCTGATTGCTGCCCGTAAAGATTAGTCTGTTCGACAATTCTTTCGATCAAAACTTCTGAAAATAAGCAAAGGAAAATTTGTGAAGGTGAACGAATATCTGAAGGAACCATTGGACCGCAATCTTCGGAAAAAATTATTTCGTCGAATTTTCTTCTTTTATTATCCCAAATACCATCTAAAGCAGCTAATCTGTCACTCAACGGAGTATCACTATCACTTTCATATTCAATCACGTTAGAATTTTCACTATATGAAGTATTTTCTAACGAGGCTACTGCTTCATCAATTTGATTTTTGTCAATATCCGAATCATCATCACATTCAGAATCATATTCTGGATCATCATATTCATCTTCACTTTCATTATCACTGGTGATTTCAGCATATTCCATGATAAAAATTTTTTAGAATAAACCAAAACAAATTTCACAATGTTGTGAGATTACTGATAATTTAGAACGAATAATGATATTGAAATTTTTGATAGGAAAAATATAGAAATTTTATGTAACTACCTAATAAACTTAGATTTGATCCTTTGAAGTTCTTGCAAACAATTTTTTTTATTATTATTAATATTCTTTTTTCAAAATATAGTTTGGATTGAAATCATTCACTCGAGGGGATTGTAACAAGGGGTGTTTTAGAAAATTTATATGGCTTTCAGAGATTTTCAATATATTTTTTGAGCTCTAAATTCTATTTATATATTCTTAGGTCCTATCGAGTGCTTTGACGTTGAGTATTCACATTTTCGTAGTAATCCAATTAGAATTTTAGAGATCGTTTTTACGATTACTGAATTTTTTTCCATTGGATTCAAATTTAGCGTTGAAAAATGTATCAGAAACTAATATTAGCAGTAACATAACAAAACAAACAGGGTTTCGTGACTGCAATGTTACTTTTTATTCCATTTTACGAGTTTTTTTATGTTTTCAAATTTGTGACATTGGATTTGCATCCGCGTTAAAATTTACATCGGAAACATATATTTTCTTCTATAGTGAAACGAATTGAATTGTACGTATAAAAGGGTGGTTTTCACCCTGTTTGAGGGATTTTTTGTATATTTATAAAACTTTCTGAAATCAGATTTGGATTCTGCATTCAAAAATACATTGTGAACATATAGTCTTCAAAGAATATATAGTCTTCAAAAGAATTAAATTGTATGACTAAAAGGGTAGTTTTTACCCCATTTGAGGGGTTGTTTTTATATTTATAAAATTTTTGACGTTACATTCGTATTCTGCATTCAAAAATAAATTGGAAACATATATTGCACTTCCATAACAAACGGATTGAATTTTATGACTATAAGGGTGGTTTTCACCCCATTTGAGGGGTTGTTTTTATATGTATAAAATTATTGATATCAGATTTGGATTCTGCATTCAAAAATGCATTGTGGACATATATTGCACTTCCATTACCAAACAAATTGCATTTTTTAACTAAAAGGGTGGTTTTCACCCCATTTGAGGGGTTGTTTTTATATTTATTCAATTTTTGACACTTGATTTGGATTCTTCGTTCAAAAATACATTGGAAACATATATTTGCACTTCCATAACCAAATGAATTGAATTGCGTGACTGAAAGGGTTAAAGTAATCTTTAGGCATAACAGAAATAATATCTGCAAAAACCCACAATCCGCAAGTCTTTTTTAGTTAATTTTAGTCGAGACCCACCGTATTAGTGTGAATGCATTAAAAAGAGCATAAAATTACCTATCTTTCACAACCGAAAATTTTGGATACGCTCTTTCCCTTCTTTTGTTATGCACGAAAAAAGTCATATTTAGTTTAAACGGTTGTATCTCGGAAATGTATGATGGAAAATCTTTCAGAAAATTTTAGATGGTTAGGAATTCAGCGAATCTACGTACTAATATCTGATTATATTTAATTTAAATATTTCAATAATTTTAGTAAAGTACACACGGAGAAAAAATTGCTGTGATAAGGATTATTACCTATCGTTGTGTAATTTTAGTAAAAAAAATATCTTTGGACAAACCATCAATGATAAAAAAAGCAGACCTTTTTTGAGCTATTAATTAGAAAGAGATATACCAATTTAAAATTAATTTATTAGAACAAAGAATTTCATATTACAACAATTAATTTAGTTTGAGGAAGCTAAGTGGCAATGATTTGGCAGCGGTTTTTTGTATCATCAAACTAAAATAACCATTTTATTAGACCAGGGTAAATTTTGCACAAAATAATAATTTACCATTTATATTTTTAAGTCAAGCCTTATAATATACACTAAGACCAAAATATCATTTCTATGGAATAAAAATTAGCTATTTTCTCATTTCTGATATGGTTGGAAACTATTTTTGTAAATATCTCAATCAGTCTCTTAAAATAAAATTACATTTTTATTTGTAGTTATATCAAATATCTGAATCTATAGTAAATTTAAGTTCTAATCAAATTGAAAATTCATCTAATGGAAATAATAATGTTAATAATTTTTGTTTGAACTGACATATTTGTGAAGGCTTTATACTAATTATAACGAGCAACTAATTTTCGCTCTTATGATAAATGGACTTGTTCGGTTCTTGTATTGAATTTAAGACAAGTGAATTACATACTAAAATATTTTTCATAACTGTAAGTTTCCAAACACCCCGTATATCCTGCATTTCGAGCTTCGGTGGCACATTGAGAACGCACACCACGCGACTCAGGCGTGCACATGTATAGAAATAATGTGCGAGAACTCGCATACCGGATCGAGAGATTTTTCACGACAAGGTCACTGACGTCGTTCCATGTGCATGCTTTACTGTTCACTTTTTCACGGAACGCGTGCTTTCTTTCCTTTTTATCTTTATTATGCGCTTCACTTCCTTGTTTCCGATCGAAGAAAGTAATTAATATGTTGATATTCGAGTGTCGGCACATCATTTTTTCTTAATTGTTGGTTTAATATAATATACATATTGTCAGGATAAAAAGTAATTGTATCTGTAAAATTTGAATTTCAAGTGTAAAACTTAAAAATAAATATTCGTATGATATTATTGTGTTATTGTTTTAATCTTTTTCTGTATGTTTCCATACATTTTCGAATGTACTTAAGGTCATCGAATGAAATCTATATCCTTTCGAAAAAATGTATATGTACGCATACATACGTATATCCGAGTATATATATGCCCACTTCTTATATTCTTAAGTATAATCAGGGTTTTATATTACTAAAAGCGTTATAATTTTTTGAATTTTTAAATTCTATAGCTCTTTTACATATCATACATTCCAATTGCTTTTTTTTTAATCATTTATTTATTTGTATTATACTTTCATTGAAGCCTTTTAGCATTGATTATACTTCTTATTACAACATTACAAACATTGATCCTGATCAAGTTCGATCTGCGCTTCCGATAAATCTGTATCAATAAGGAATTTTTGTCGCCGAAGAAATCGGAGTGACGGACGCATATAATTGACGAATCGGATTGACGAATATAATATAATTGACAAATCGAACTGACAGACGTATGTATCGTTTGACACTAATATAAAACTACGAGTATATTTACAGAAATATCGACTTTTCTAAATGTATTGCAAATAAATAATATGTAAAATATAAGCTTTACAACAACTGTATTAAACTTGAAAACTTACAATTGTGAGAGCAATGCTAAGGTTTTGGGAAAGCTTGAATGTTATGAGTTATTTAAAAATATTTTGCAATACTCAGAAATCCATTGTACAAGACATAAACCATGAGAGAAAGCGTAGGGTAAGACATAATTTGAATGAGTCACGATTATTTCACCAAGAAAGTATTATTTATGTAGTGATATATATAAAAATGTTTTTCTACATTTTCTTTCATATCTATTTATTAATAAAAACAGTAATTTATTACTGATTTAAGGAGGATCTTTTGCTAAATATAGGGCATGAAACAAAACATCATATGAGAGTTTATAGAGGTCCTATGATAAAATTAATGAAATGTACTTAATAACACTGCATAACTACATGAAAAAGAAATTGTTCCGAAAAAATCATGATGCCACACGTGTAAATATTGTCAATTTCAAAAATATTTAGTTGAACCCCAATTTTTTTATTTCATATTCAATTTTAATGTTTCTGGGCTTATTTTTCTCTTAAACATTTCTCTACAAAGTTAACGGAATAAATTTATAAAATAATATATCTATGATTAGAGAAAGCCAATTGTTTATAAAATTTTACGCGTTTACTTATAAATCATTAGCTTTCTCTTATTACAGATATATTATTTTATAATTTTCTATATATGCATAAAGCCCTATATCTAGCGAAAGACCCTCCTTAAGTATGGAACACAAAGTGATCTTGGTTTAAAACATTTGAAAGAAGATCTAAAAGTCTTAATGTATAGAATAAGTTAATACAGATGGTATAAGCGTCAGATAATATGGGTCAATGTGGGTAAATCTACTAGAATATATTACATATAATGGTGTACCACTTCATCGTTATTATGATCTGCCTGAATATATTTTTTATTAATTTTGCAGTAACAAAAATACTATCAATTTTTCTACTATTTTTAACCTGTATAACTTTTTCAAAATATGTACATAGATTATATTTTTAATTTTTGTGGTTCAAGACAACATATTTTTATTCATTGCGATGACTTTACAATATGACACTTTCCAGTCATGAAAATATTACTAATTTATTTGGACTTCGTTTGACTAAAGAAAAGTCTATTATTAAGGTTTAGTTATAGACTTGTTTACATTATTTACCGTTAATTTACACAAAATACTTATTAGTAAGAAGGAAAGCATTAATACTATTGCATTCAACAAAAACTTGATTATGATTTAAATTCTGTCTACAGCTGTCAGAGATTTATTATTCAAACAATGCGTTAATATTATTGCTTCTGGCGACAAACTGTAAACGTAAGTGTGCGCATTCCATAGCACTTTCTCCTATTCATAACATTCATTCATTTGTACAACAACTGGAACTTTTAGCTTACGCAAGTACATATTTTGTTCTCTATCATTTAGGTACAATTTTGCAGTATCCAGTAAAACATTAATTATTGATTTTGCAGGTAAGATGGCATAGAGACTTTGTAAGTTTGCTAACAACTTTTAACATAAAGTTTTAATGTTTTATTTTCTTATTCTGCGTTATTTACACATTATTAATGATTTTATTATACAGTTAAAACAGGCATAACCTGGAAATATTTCTAGTCTGTTAATTTTTTGTTTCTGAAAATAATAAGTTAATACTTATTTAATTATCACTGCAATTTTTAGTCAGTACAATATTACATTAAAAAAAGCTGCACATAACGTAGAATTAATGGTACCAGAGATCTTACTCACAAGATTACAAAATGAATAAGTACTATGTAGCGTGCACTACACATTATGATGTTAATTGTATGTCAAAATAACTTGTATTAATTAACGTTAATAAAAAACCGCTGCCAATTCATTGGCACTTAGCTTTCTCAAACTAAATTAATGGTTTCAAAAGGAAATTCATTGTTTTTATAAATTAATTTTAAATTGCTATATCTTATAGCATATTATAACCGTTTAAATTAAAAATTACGTTTTTGTCAAAAGAAGGAAACGAGCCTATCCAAAATTTGCGTTGTAAAAGATAGGTAATTAAACCTCTTTTTAACCCTCTGGCGCAGTATCCCGAGATATCTCGTCCAAACGAGGTTTTTACCGTAGCCAGGAGGACGAGATATCACGTCCTGAAATTTTTGGCCTTAACTTTTGACTGGTATACTTTTAGAATACCTACGCCCACGCAAATTAAAGCTGACAACTTGTTCTTTATGATATGCTTGGTTCGAATTTCGATTCTTTACGCAGCCCCTAAAGCATAAAGAGAAATTTTATACGATTTCGAAACATGTAACAAAGTAGGGTAATACGTTTACGCAGGGGGGTTAATGCATTTACACTAAATTGATAATAATATTTCTAACATGACAAAAAACTCGAAAACCTAACCCTCAAAAATCATAAAATAGTGAAATCAGAATAAACTTAACCACACATTTCATTAAATTTCAAAATTGATTACATTGTCTGTTAAATTCCTTTGGTTGCACCCCACAACAGAGTTGAAGACATATTAAAATAGATATGTATTAATTTTGTTTCCTCGTAGAGGAAGCTTTGTGATGGAAAGAAAAGAGTTTTGCAAAAAACATGTTAGACATATGTTTTGAGTTACTGGGAATCAAAATACACTATTTCTTGATAAAGTATGTATGCATGTGTGTATGGGCGTGTGCGTGTGTGTATGTGTGTGTGTGTGTGTATGTGTGTGAGTGTGTGTGAGTGTGTGTGTGTGTGTGTGTGTGTGTGTGTGTGTGTGTGTGTGTGTGTGAGTGTGTGTGTGTGTGTGTGTGTGTGTTTGTGTGTGCGTTTGTATGTATCTGTGTGTCTGTGTATGTAGTGTGTGTGTGCATGCGTACGTGCATGCGTGCGTGTGTCCGTGCGTACGTGCATGCGTGCGTGCGTCCGTGCGTGCGTGCGAGCGTGCGTGGGTGCGTGCATGTGCGTGTATGTATGGATGTGGATCAACTTTACTCTAAATATACACGATGAAAATTAATGTTTCGGGACTCATTTTTTTGTTTTTCTTTAAAAGCGGCAAATCAAAAAAAATTTTTTTTGGTTTTCGAGACGTTTTTATTAGTTCAGCGGTTTTTAAATTTTTAAGTTTTAGCCACTCAATGGATTACCATCCGGATAAAATCGCATGGTTAGGGAGGCCTAAATACTCTAGTAGGCTGATTTTCAAAACTAAGTTCTAAGAGGGTTTAGGAGCTCCTAAAGATGGGGTACCATCCGGATGATATCACATGTTTTGGGAGGCCTAAATACTCTAGTAGGCTGATTTTCAAATATAATATCTAAGAGGGTTTAGAAGCTCCTAAAGATGAGCTACCATCGGATGATATCACATGTTCAGGGGGGCTTAAACACTCTAGTAGGCTTATTTTTGGAGCTGAGCCCTTAGATGGTTTAGGAGCCCTAAACATGGGGTACCATCCAAATGATACTACATGTTTAGGGAGGCCTAAACATGTGGTATCATCTGGATGGTACCCCATGTTTCGTGGTTCCCAAACCCTCTTAAACCTTATTTTTGAAAATCGGCCTACGCGGAATAAAATATTGTTTGTAATCCACATGATTTCCATAGTGTGTGATTCCGACGTGCAGGAAAGTGACGTTTGTATAAAATGCATCATTTTTTAAGTCATTACATATAATTTTCTAATTAGTAAGTGGCCGTTCATTAAAATTAAGGCTAAGTCAAACAGTAACTACCGCACAGCACGATAATTTTAACCAATATTGTAGTTTATATTATCGAGTGTTTATTTTACAAATTCATCAATTACGATTGAATTGGAAATTCCAGAATAAAACTTCTAAAATATGTAGCATCATCACGGGAAAAAATGTCGAGAGTAATTGTAGTTAATGGATCTCACATGAGCAGGTTTGTGTATTACACTAACCTTTCTCTTTGATACTGTGACGTCCAAGCCACAATGAATGCGAAAAATTCTGAATTAATAGAATTAATGACGCTTGATTTTCGACCTATACTTTCGTACAATAGTCGGGTATCGACATCGTGTAAACGGTCCGAAATGTATGATTGAGTTCCTAGAAGGGTCTCATACGTGTGCAATTGATAGTAAAGGTTCTAAACCTATTAAATATCCGTATTCCAAGAATAGAGTTTCAAGGGTAAAGATACTAAATTCCTTTGACTTATACTTATGAATTTTCTGGATATGTATAATGTATATATCTATATTTATTAAAAAATAATGTTCTTGCTCAAACGGTTATTTTGCTGAGCGTGAACTTCCTTATATTATTTATTTTATATATGTAAGTTTAGCTTGGCGTGACCGGGAGTGCCGTTATTCCGTCAAGCGTAACTTGGTTAATGAGTGTGTTACGTGTTTAGTTTAGCTTGGCGTGAACGGGGTACCGTTATTCCGCTATGCGTACACTGTTTAATGATTGTGTTGTATGTTTTAGTTTAGCTTGGCATAAACGGAGGTACCGTTATTCCGCTACGCATAAACTGTTTACTGATTATGTTATATTTTTTAGTTTAGCTTGGCGTGAACGGGGTACCGTTATTCCGCTATGCGTACACTGTTTAATGATTGTGTTGTATGTTTAAGTTTAGCTTGGCGTGACCGGGAGTGCCGTTATTCCGCTATGCGTAAACTGTTTCATAATTATGTTGCATGTTTTAGTTTATCTTGGCGTGAACGGGAGTACCGTTATTCCGCTATGCGTAAACTGTTTAATGATTGTGTTGTATGTTTTAGTTTAGCTTGGCGTGAACGGGAATGCCGTTATTCCGCCAAGCGTAACTTGGTTAATGAGTATGTTATATATTTAGTTTAGCTTGGCGTGAACGGGAGTGCCGTTATTCCGCTATGCGTAGACTGTTTGGTGATTATGTTATATGTTCTAGTTTAGCTTGGCATAAACGGGAGTACCGTTATTCCACTATGCGTAGACTGTTTAGTGATTATGTTATATGTTCTAGTTTAGCTTTGCATAAACGGGAGTACCGTTATTCCGCTATGCGTAAACTGTTTAATGATTGTGTTGTATGTTTTAGTTTAGCTTGGCGTGAACGGGAATGCCGTTATTCCGCCAAGCGTAACTTGGTTAATGAGTATGTTATATGTTTAGTTTAGCTTGGCGTGAACGGGAGTGCCGTTATTCCGCTATGCGTAGACTGTTTAATGATTATGTTATATGTTCTAGTTTAGCTTGGCATAAACGGGAGTACAGTTATTCCACTATGCGTCGACTGTTTAGTGATTATGTTATATGTTCTAGTTTAGCTTGGCATAAACGGGAGTACCGTTATTCCACTATGCATAAACTGTTTAGTGATTATGTTATATCTTTTAGTTTAGCTTGGCGTGAACGGGAGTACCGTTATTCCGCTATGCGTACACTGTTTAATGATTGTGTTGTATGTTTTAGTTTAGCTTGGCGTGAACGGTACTCCCGTTATTCTTCTATACGTAAATTGTTTCATGATTATGTTGTGTGTTTTAGTTTAGCTTGGCGTGAACGGGAGTATCGTTATTCTGCTATGCGTACACTGTTTAATGATTGTGTTGTATGTTTTAGTTTAGTTTGGCGTGAACGGGAGGACCGTTATTCCGCTATGCGTAAACTGTTTCATGATTGTATTGTATGTTTTAGTTTAGCTTGGCGTGAACGGGAGTGCTGTCATTCCGCTATGCATAAACTGTTTAGTGATTACGTTATATGTTTTAGTTTAGCTTGGCGTGAACGGGAGTGCCGTCATTCCGCTATGCGTAAATTGTTTAATGAGTGTGTTGTATGTTTAGTTTTTATTGATATTACAGTCTATATATATTTTTATTACATTGTATTTTTTCATAAATTGATTTGAGAATTATTATCCTTTGTTTACCCTCGGTAGTATAGGATGTTTTATTATTGAAATTGGGATTGATTTTATAAAATAATAATTTTATTAATCTTGCATTACTTCGTGGGTATTGTAAGATTTTAATGTAATTGAAAATATTTTCTTTTTATATTGAATCAATATAATATTTCATATGTAAAGATAATTTCTGATATAGGTAATATTAAAATGAAATATTTATTCTTACTTTTGTTAATTTTTAAATTTTAAATGATTGTACAGTATGGCTCTTTTGGCCTACAGAGTTGTATTTTAGAGTCTAATATTTTTACCATAGGGCGCAGTTTGCTCTCTTGCTCTTGGCGTAAACGGGTTTTTACGAGGTGTTTAGGAATATGGAGAAGAATACTTAGTAAATTTTTCAAGTCTATATCATTTCCTTTTTTCTAGAAAAAAATCATTTCATGAACTTGAGTAAAACAGCACCATTCCTTCTGAAAATATTCAGAAAGATAGCTTTCTTTTCGAAGTGGTTTGAGGTTATATTTTCTTTTCAAAATTCTTTTTCATCGATTATATCTCGAGAACGGCGCGGTCATTTTTTGCCAATTAGGGCAATCTTTTTCATCTATAATGGAGATTCAGAATTGAAATAAAATTTTAAGATTTATCTACTCGTTTTGGTTTTATACCGATTTTTCTATGTTATTATATTCTTAAATCAATAAGGTAAACTATTTGGTATGTTAGAAATAATATGTTCGCTTCAGTGTAAATGTATTTAAAAAGCATGAAATTGGGTAAAAGAGAATACATTTTTTTTTGATCGGCATTTGATAAATATGTAGAAAACCTAAACCGATTCGTTGATCAATTCAAATTTTATAAATTATTAAGATTTACACAAGTTATAGCGTTTCAAAGTTCCTTTAAATGACGTCACTGTAATAAAACATCAAATTATACCAGTGTTAATATCGTGATGCCACAGCAACTTCAAAGCGTTGTATCATCTTTAATTTTAGGAATAGCTGAAAAATTTCAACAGTTCACAAATAAAGTAACATGTAATCTATCAAAATGGTAGATTTCCACTATCTCTCGGCTGAGCTCTTTGTCCAGAGTATGAGGTCTTTTATCTTTCAAGATATTTGAGGTAATATTTTTTTAAATTTTGATTGCGTATATCTCGAGAATATCGCGGACATTTTATTTTATTGTATTTCATAGTTAATGTGATTTATCGACTGTTGATAGATATTGGCGATTTACTAGGATATGGAAATCGTTTACTAGGTTTGAGGAAGCGCGATGCCAAGCGTAAATGCCAAAGAAATGGCAATGATTTTTTAACTCTACGGCTGTCAAATTAAAGCTTTTCTTTTCCTACTTTCATGTAATTTTGGGTCATTTTCTATGTCTGAATATGTGTAGTTATGGTTGAAAAGAAATGTACCATTTTACACTAAAATAACGCAAATTCGGAGAAATAGGCCATACTTTGAGAGGAGGAGCATATGAGATCAAACTGCGAGTGCTAAAGTTAACTTTTAGGTTCCAACAAACGTTTCCCAATGCCTCATCAAAGTCCGTTTCCCAAAGGGTGGTAGCTTTCCTTGTAAGTATAACCGTTTAACGTCAACAACGCCCGAAATCGTATCGTTGTGACATGCGTTGGTGTTAGTAAATCATGGTTTGTACTTCATTTTCTTAAACGCTGAATTAAAATATTAATAATTTTACTTTTCATGTATACTCAGTAACGTATGATCAATTATTTAAGTGCTTCTTCAACTTATAAAGTAAAAAATTAGGCGGGCAACCGAACAAAATAGATTTTATGACGTTACTAATACTAATGCAATATATGTAAGTTAATGACAAGCAATGTCGAGCTGTGATATGATCGACTATACTAATGATCTCTGTAAATATGTATTATTATTGAATGTAGTTTTATTGTTTTTGTCTTGCACAGAATAAACATCTAATCTAATCTAATATAATGCTCGATTCACGTTAATGGGTTAAGGAAGCTACGTACCAACGAATTGGTAGCAATTTTATTGATTTTAAACTGTATATGTATCATTTGTTCTGGGAGTTTAATATAATTTGCAATCAACTAATGCGTGTTAAAGTTTCTAACCATGTGTTTGAACATAATAAGGTACTACCAGATATTACAATAACATCCAAAATCAGTATTAATATTACGTCGCCTGTTTTTCGCAAGACCCTCATCTCTCTTTAGCGAAGCAGTATCGAAACGCAAATCACCATAAGTGCACTGCGCGCAAGATCGTTGAATATCCATAATCGCCGCATACCAAGCAACCGAGGTGCCCGTACAGCGAAAGCGATTTCCCGTAAATTGCGTCGTCTGAGAATTCCCGATCGCTCGTATACCACGGCTGCGTTGCCCTCCCGTTACGTAAGAGAGCAGTGGCGCGCGTACGCCTCGACGTTATCAACAGACGAGATAAGCGCGCGAGGGGCTCCAATAATATAAGGCGGTGTCGTCGATTGCGCGCGGAGAACGAGAGCAGGAGCAGCAGCAACCGCCGCCGCGCCCGACCCTTTGTCTCGAATGTGAAATACGAGTCGCGCCTAATGCTCCAGCGCACGCATGGACATGTGGGACTCGCGTACACACATAGACTCTGTCCCGGCATCGATCGGAAACGATCCGGTCGGGTCGATCTCGCTGACAAATGGATCCTGACAGTGCGAAAGCAGCGCCGGCGGCGCCGCCGCGCTATCGCCTTATGGTCGCGCGGAGCGCAAAAATTATACGCCAGCCGCACCGCACCGCGCGCAGCAGCACAACAACTAACAACACTCCCGCGTATCTCGGCTCGGCTTTGCGATGGAGCCCGTATAAGGCGCGCGCTGCACTTGAGGCTGTTGATTCATTGCTGGCTTTTCTTCTTTCTTCTTTCCTATTGCGACCTATGGATAATTAAGGGTGGAGTGCACTGAGAAATTGATCTAGAGAAAAATTGAAATACATATTTTTAGAATGTATTGATTGTTGTAAGCCCGCAAGCTCGGACGTAAACATTGGAAAAGATGAATTTAAATTTTTCAATGGAATATAACTGTTCATTAGCATATAGTCAGTCTTAATTATACTATATTGTTACAACACTTACTATGAACAATATTCAGATTGTGTATGTATACATGTATAAATTATAGTTTATAGGCACATTACCATAGAAAACGAGTTTTGAAAATTGTATCATTTTTTTTATATAGGCGATTCGCAACGTAAATGCGAATTTTTGTCACTGTTTAATAACATTTTTGTAATGTACTTCAATGATTGTTTTTTGCTATTGTTTTTATTTTTTATCTTATTTGAGCATATATATTATGGGTTTTTAGGCATTTAATTAAACTCATGATTACCAAAATGTATTACCAAAAAGTGGTATAAATGTTTTTAATAAAATTGCATTTGACTAATATAGAATTACAATCAAACAAATTATTGGCAATTTCACATAAAATATCCAACATGGATGAAGTTCTAAACGTTCTAAACATCATTCTTCCAAAACTTGTATTTTCTTTCATTGAACAAAGAAATTCGCGTAAATCAGTATAACAGATCGCCGCGGTCAGTCCGTCGCACTCAGTGCGGCAATCGCGGTTTTGTATAGAGTGCGCGAGCGAGCAACCTAGCCATAGAAAGTCAGCCGAAGTCCTTTTTTTTTCGTCCAACTTCTCTCGGCGCTCGAGTGGACGTGCCCGTGCGCCGATGTCATAAAAAGCCTCGATTATTACGTCAGGATCCCGCGTGTGTTTCGTGAGGAAATGTTTCCGAATGAGCGGGAACCCCCTCCGCCATGCCTCGTGCGCGCGCCGGGCCGACCCGCCGACAAATGCTCGCCTTATGATTTACCAATCCCTAACAATTCTTTCTTTCTGCTTAATCCGATTTTCTATGCCGACGGTTTTTTACATAATGTATGCACATATTATTGTACTCCTTTGACGCTGGCTCGCTATTATGCATGCATGCTCGGAGTCTGCTTCGGTAGCTTTGAAACATAATATTTTTATAAGGCAAACTCGAGAAAAACTATTGGCTGGCTTTTGATGTTGTTTTGGTTGAGCAAAACCTTATAAATTATTTCATTCCCGTTGGGTAGGCATATAACTTAGAATTTTCAAATAATGCTTTAACTGCACGAGAAATTATTAATGTTCATTTCAATATTTGACCAATGATATACTTCATACAAATTTATACTTGTTATCTGATTGATACTGAGCTACATTCATTTAATTAATTTCTTGCACAGCTTTTCATTGATATAAAGTATCATCAAAATATTTAATACCTAATATTTAAAAATTATTTTACTCAAAGATACGTATCTTCATTAATTGTAGTAATAATCCTTATTGACAACCTTCGACATAAGCGACATCACCCTGAGTTTTCCTTGACAGATTAATTATCTGAAGAGTAAAAATACAACATTAGTTAAACTATTCTTCTCCACCAAGCTATTTTTTAATTTATTGACTATTGTTTAATAGGCTTAAGTATACAAGTACTTTAAGTCATCGCAATAAGATTAAACGATTTTTAGAAAAGAAATAGAAATAATGATATCATATTACAGCTTTATACTGTAATTAAAAGTAAACATACATTTCTATCCTTAGATATTGATACCGTGTAACCCTTGCATTAAAATACCTTTACGTAAGAAGATGACTCCATACCATTTATAATTCTGTACAGAATTATTTACAATGCTTTAACATATATAGTATACTCAACATTCTTTCAACAAATTACTGATAATTCCAAATAAAAAAAACAATTATCAAAATAAAAATACTTGTTTACTGTAACAATCAGCATAACGATCTCACATATCGTGCATTCTGAAACGGTGTATAAGAAAACGGTCACAGCTACGAACGTTACGCGTCACCTGCCCTCGTAACAAGATCTTATAAATTGAACTTACAGAGTATTCGTACAATTATACACGAATGGGATAAGGATCGCTGCTCGTGTATCGATGCTCATAATCCAAAACGAGAAAAAAACATCGAGAAATCAGCGAAGCTCGAGCTTTGTTGATTACCAAAGCGGGCTCGGTCAGCTACGCGAGATCGCGATTTAGAGAAGGCCGGGAATAGGACGATAGCATCGATTCAGCAATAGCCAAACAACGGTGCCTCTCATCTGAAATCACTTGGCCGTGTCGCGTGAACGCGCGAGCGCGCAGATGGCAATAGTACCACGGAGCGTGTACACGAAAGAAAGGAATCTGTCCGCGTTCTTTATTTTTAAATAGCTGATGATTCCACTTTCATTGGATAGGTAATGTTGATTACTTGGACAGGTAGAACAGGACAGGAACAGGTTGGACAGGTTGGTAATTGGTTTATATTTCATTAAACATATTAGCCTTACATTTTACTTCAATGTCGAATTCAGAAAAAGAGGATGTAAAACTTATAATATGTCATGTCGATAACAAATATATTAACAATTTATGAACATTAATATTTCTGTATGAATTCTACTCGAATAGTTTTAATTAAAGTTCTTCTAAACTATAAGTCTTTACTAATGTTCTAATAATAGTAATCTTCTATTTCACATTTTGCTTTTTTAGTAATTAAAATAATATAATTACAAAGGCTTAGCTTATTGAGGTGGTTCTTCCTTGAGAATTGACCTTACGTATACAAATTTGTGGAATAATTCGTTTATGTGTTACCTATAATATAAGAAAAGTTATATCATAATAGAAGGGTATTATAACTTAATATTTTTATAAGATAATGCTTAATTAGATATTGCGTCAACAAGAGAATGATTTGACGAAATGTGCGAATCTTTTCTTTTATTTGATATTAATTTGGAAGATCTCATTTTGATCCTTGATAGATTTCCGAGCGACTTACTAATATAAAATATGGAAAATAATCAAAACCTGCAAAGTTACAGTCAATCGTTTAGAAGTACGTACACGTGTTTTTGTGTGATCGTACGTTTACAAGGATATACTATTGGCTGTAACATTGCACACATTGATTATTTAGCAATCTTTCAAAGATCAAATGAGACCTTCCAAATTATAATCAATTAAAAAATAAAAATGATTCAGACATTTTGTTAAATAATTCTGTAGTTGATTCGATATCTAAATTTCAATATCGAAATTTATATGAAAAAAATATTCTTCGTCTCTTGTAATACCCTTCTTACATGTTATAACGTTTCTTAAATTGTAATATGTAAATAAATCATTGCATACATTTTTATATTTAAGGTCAATTCTCGTGAGCGAATCACGTTAAAAATCGTTTAAGGGAACATTATACCAATTCTTTTTACTTTTCTCCCTTTTGTTTTTGGTTGCCCTAATTTTTTTCACAACTAGTTATAATAAAATCATATATTTTTCAAAATTTTTTAATTTTTTTAAACTAGTTTATTCAAAGTTAAGCAGGATAATGTGTTAATATTTAGCAAAAATAAGCACTTTTGAAAATGCTCCTTACGACCGGAACTTCCTCGAACCAATTTAAAACCAAATTCCGATGTGTTTATAAAGCTATAATAAAGAAAAATTTGGGAACACATTTTGATAACACCTCTTATTCTAATATTATAAATATTAACCAAAGAGATTTTTAAAAACTGCTAAAAAATGGTTAAAAAAGATGTATTTTAATTTCCTTAAATCATATTATTTAAAAATTATACTTTTATGATAAAACGTAATTTATTTTTCATAAAACAACTCTTTTTTGAGTCATAAGAACATTTAAAGAAGGTAAATTAAAGAAGAGTCGAGATGAAGTATAATATTTAAAGAAGATTTTTCATTCTTTAATTATTATTTGAATGCAATATCAAAAATATTGATCTTTTTATGAAAAATCGGTATAACGAATTAAAGATGTCATAAAAATTCCAAACGTTTACAAGGAAACTATACCACGGGCTATATGGCACTGTTAATTAAAAATCGGGATTCTTTCATACCGGCTCTCTCAGAGCTCTCCTTGCGAAGAGAGCGTTAATACCCTAATACATTATCAAGTTATTGCTTTAGCAATTACTAAAGTAATTACTTAAGAAATAACACAAAACTTTTTTGGCATAAGTTATTGCTTCAGTAATTACGAAAGTAATTACTTTTTTAAGAGTAATACTTATATTAAATTGTTTCCAGTCTTTAGAAAAAAATAATTACTCTAGTAATTACTATAAAGCAATTACTTTTTTATGCCATTCTTCAACAAGTATTTAGTAATTAATTCATTTTATAAGCCATTTCTTCTCACTCATACTTCTAATATGTAAAGTGAGCCTTCTTTTAAACAATAAATTTTATTGGACACCGCTACGTCTACATATTGTAATCAGATTCAACGAGTTATAAATACGATTCTATAATCTCACTATTTACAGAAGGACAATCATTTCCACAAAGTCATCAATTTTCCCAACAGACGTCACTCACCATTACACCTCCTTACTCAAGCAAAGTAAATAAGAAAAGCTACTAAAGCTCTGATATAACGCTTATGCTAACCAAAGAAAAGGCATTATAACATTGGGCTATACCATTATGTCGCTCAAGCCGACCTATCAACTACTCACCACGTTCATATACACACAGTCTTGCCGTTTTCTGGGATTAGTAAACTGTCGTCATCGACGCAAGAAATCCCACCTCTAGCCGCGTTAATTTCGATTGTCACACTCGAACGACCTACGAACGCAGCAGCGGCGACGCGCGAGCTTCCGCGCCGGCGCCGTGCCCGCGTTCAGCGGGCAAGAAGCTCCGTCGCAAATGCACCGCGCGATTTTTGTGCCTTTTTGGGAGAGCGCCGACACTGGGTTAAGCGGCCTAGCGAAAAAAGGGGACTTTCTACACGCGATACTAAATATAAACATACAGCGGAATGTGTGTACTGCGGAGATCCGATAAAAACCTGCTGCTGGTTATATTGCTTGCCACGGTTTGTATAGGTGAAGAAAAATCAATAGTTGGATGTAAAAGCAAATTTCGGTTACAATGAGTTACTATTTTGAAAGACGAATAATTTATTTTTTATTTTTGTTTCATTAAAGATATTAGCCTAGCATTTTACTTCAATATCGAATTCGGCAAAAGAGGATGTAAAACTTATAATATGTAATGCCAATAACAAATATATTCACAATTTATGAACATTAATATTTCTACTCGAATAGTTTTAATTTCAGTTCTTCTAAACTATAAGTCTGTACTATGTTGTAATAATAGTAATCTTTTATTTTACATTTTACTTCTTAGTTTTTACTGTTTACTTTTTGCTTTTTAGTAAGACGATCTCACTAAATAATATAATTATACGCAAACGATATAAGAAAATTTACATTATCACTAATTTATTGACTAACCTGTTTAAACTCTTTATAAATTCTGTTTATCTATTTTGCATAATTACATGTAAATAATAAACTGTCTTTTTACTTGTAAGATAACTATAGTAATCTTATTGCACCTAATTTCCATTATGGAATACTGTAGACTGCGTGGCCTTCAAAGATGCAATGAAAGTTCCTTCTGAAGAGGTCTCTGACACGCCGACCCTGATTTCGAGGTTTATTAGTATGCATTCTTTTATAAAGCAGATCGCTCGCTTTCTTCTCTTTCTCACTTGAGATAGCTAATTTCGTTTAGATAATGAAGGATATTTAAATAGACAAAAATCACTACACTGTTACAGGGGCATTAAAAGATTTTGTAACCATTTTCTATGAAAAATTCTAAAAAGTGTAAAAAATGACTTAATGCTCATATTTAGCCTTGATCAACTTTGAACCTAAGGGTTTCAAAAAATCTGAAAAATTCACATACATTTTACATATCATGAGGAAAAAATCTATTATATATATATATGAATTTTTCAGATTTTTTGAAACCCTTAGGTTCAAAGTTGATCAAGGCTAAATATGAGCATGTACTATAAATGTCACTGTAATTCTATACCTAACTAGTTTATAATATATATATATATATATATATATATATATATATATATATATATATATATATATATATATATATATATATATATATATATATATATATATATATATATATATATATATTATAAAGTATGATCATGTACTATAAATGTCACTGTAATTCTATACCTGATTAGTTTATAATATATATATATATATATATATATATATATATATATATATATATATATATATATATATATATATATATATATATTATAAAGTAGTCAGGTACAGAATTACATTGTCATTTATAGCTAAAATTGCTTAACACAGGAGATTGTCATTCGATTAAAAAATATTACCTTAACTATCGCGCCATTTGTAAAATATATAAGAAATCAAAACATTCATACTAGTCCATCTATGCTGATAAATACAGGCATTCTCATTCTAAACGTAGATACACTGATAGACAAAATTAGGTTATGTGAACTATTTTGATTTAGTTGAGTATATTTCGTTGACATAATTAAATATTTAGTTGTATCAACTGAACTTTTTAAATTAATGATTTTTCGGCTAGTTAAGGGAAGAGTATACCGATATTTGGGAATTTTTTCTTTTTTTTCAAACAGTTCTACGTGATGGTAAATATTTCAAATGTGTGTTCCTAGACCTTATTCAAATTCCTAATCACGTCATAGATTATTTTCAAAAGGAATAAAAGAGAAAAAGTACATAAGGAAGAAAGTGATAGATGGAGAACTATCCATCCAAAAGGGGACTATACCTAGGGAGAACATTAATTGTACATTATACGGTGCAAGCACAAATGCTAATAATTAAAGATGCATAATTTTTTTATTTTTTAAACCGTCTTAAAATAATTTATTTCAAGAGAAACGTAAATTCTTACATTCATTATTACTAATTTTTAAAATGCAATTTACTAAAAACTACATATTTTAAACTTCAAAATAGTTTCTGCGCATCAATTTTTAATGAATCGGTCTGAAAATTTTGTACACGTCTACTTTGATACATTATGAACAAAACTACAGAGAGATATTTCATTACAAAAAATATATAAAGGATAATTTAAGACATTTCTGACTAAAATATGAGCTAATTTAATGCAAAAATTGTTTAATAAATCTTAAACATCAGTAATAATAAATATAAATTGAAATAAAAAATATTTATCTATGTACATTTTTTAATACTGTTATAATATATATCATATGTCATCAGTTTTTTTGCATTTCACAAAAAATTGTTGTGCAGGAAGGTTTATAAAATTCATGTTTATCCACTGGTTTGTTAGCTATAAATGACGGTCAAGGCAGTTAATTATATTGAGTAGGGTTTTTTAGGTAGTTTTTTATGTATGTAATCATATAATCATAAAAAAAAATTTTCTAGATTTAAAAAAATTAGCCTTAAACGTATACTATTCCCTTAACGGGATACCCCTAGAATTTTAGTTTTTTGTCTTGTAAAAATGGTCTATGAAACGTTGGTCGCTATATCCATGTTATGATCATTATTTGACATTAATATACTTTAAGTACGCTTTGATTTTACATATAACTTGACAACTATTCGTGAGAGGCCCAAAACGAGCAGGGTATTTATAAAGCGAAACATAAAAAATTAGTCGAGTTTTCGTTTACATTTTTGACATTTTATTTTATTTTAAAAATCAATGAATTTTATGACTTCAAAATTTACAGAAATTTAGTTCTATATTACACTATAACATAAAAAACCTTAGTTTTATAATAATTTATAATAATGTATAGTTTAAATATCGTCATGTGCACTGTTATAATTGTTTAAATGAACAGAGTGAAAAAAATTTGTATAAATTATATAACATTAAATATTTCGGACATCTATGGACTAAATTGGCTGAAAAGTACACTAGCTTGTATAGCCTTTTATACTCAATAAATTATAACGGAAAATGTCAATGTAGAATATAAAAAATCACGTGTCTAAAAAATTGCATTTTTACATTTTATTTATTTTTTCCAATAAGCAATGAATCTTACTTCTTAAATTTTTTTTATTGAATTATATCCTATAGTTTTCAGGTTATAAAGACTTAAAAAATCTCAATCAGACAGCATAAAAAATAAAGAACGATATATTTTACATCGTTTTCAGCCTTAAAAAGAAGGATTTTATGAGGACTTTCTTATATAAAAAAATCGCTCCCTAAAAACTATTCCTTAACTGAAAAATTTTCGTAAAACCGAAATTTTAAAATTATGAAATTTTGAAATTGGCTAGGGTAAATGTGGGTATTACTGCAGGCGTCCCGATTACTGCGGAATTTATAAAATTGACAAAAATAACTACATTTTAGTAAGTATTCCTTTATAAAATGTTTATTATCGCTTTAACTTTTGAGAATGTGCATGTTTATGCAAGTCGATCGACAAGAAATTAATTTCTTGTATTCATACCATAACTAATGTATTGAAAAGTAATATCCACAAATCTGGAGGAGTTTGGTCCAGCGGTTCACTTGGAATCTTACGGGTAGTGGATTGGGAGCTTAAACAATCTTTATATTATTACTAGATGCTTTGTGACTTTTAAGAGACCCTAGACCTTTCAAGATGTAGGTAAATATGTATACTTTTAGTACAAAAAATGTTGATTACATTAAAATAAACTGACATATTTTAAATACTTATTATTTTTTTTTTTTATATTTTAAAGGAGGTTTGCCCCCTTTAGGCGGTCCGAAAATCAATTATGAATTCAAATTTCGCCTTAATTTTTACCGACCGGGTAGTGAATAATTATTTATAATTATAAAACTACTTATATTTCGATGAAACCGAAATTAGCCTTTCATTGAACAATAATGGACCTGTGTGCGAAGTTTCAGACGTTAAAAACCACACGGTACCTTACAAAATTATTGGAATGAATTATAATAAAATTTTCATTGTAATAATTTTTTAGGGTGCCGTTATTTTTAACGTCTCAAACTTGATACATAGGTCCATAATTGTTCAATGGAGGGCTAGCGAGTTTGGGTTTTAGCTAAATAAGCGTAATTTTGTTGTTAAAGTAAATAATGTATGATTTAATCGGCAATTCAGGGAAATTACTTTCGGACCCCCTTTATGTACTCCAATGCAGAACTATAACAGGTTATGAATTTTGATCTCAATAGTTATTTGGTCTGTTGCAACGCCGTTACCCTAAGCGGGTCCTGGGCGTAGTCGTCCAGAGCGGACGGGTGGGTGCCTATCACCACTACACAGCGCGTCCTCAGGTTGCGGATAGAGGAACGACCCCTGAGAAAGAGGTTAGCGGCGAATAAAGCGAATAAGCAGTGGCGGACAGCCGATAGGCCCAGGCGTGGGTGTGATGAGCCCGCACTGGCGAACGCATTCATCTAGAAACACTACGCAAGCACCGCAACAACTACAAACACTATACAAAATCTCCTATCTTACTTTCTTCTTCTACCTTACTCTGTAATCTATCTCTTTTACCACACATTTCAAACAAAAAATGGGCCAAAAATCCTGCTGTCGTGGAGGATGCGGGAGCGATGACAACTGCCCTGAGAGGGGATGTGTAGAATGATTCGCCACCTGGTCTTACATGGCAACGAAGCCAGCGAAGGCGCGCTGCCTTGCAGGGGGGCGTTAGGATATGAGAATGAAACCGAGTGTGTCTGACGACGAGTTGACTGTGTCCTCGCCAAAGTCAGAAAGCTCTCATACTTAGTTCTAGGGAGGTATGAGGGTTATCACCCCTAGACGGATGGACTCACCGGCGATCGGAACAGGATCCAAAACGCGCGGGTTTAACTTACTATCATGGCTCAAAGAAAACAAAACCAAACCAAAACGAAAAGAAACTTAAGGGTGGGAACCTGGAATGTACGCAGTCTACACAGAGCAGGCGCGTTCCGGGAAATCATAAATGAAACTGAGAGGTACAATTTAGATTTGGTAGCAATACAAGAAACCCGATGGAAAGATAACGCGATGCTAGGATCCGGTAACTTCACCTTTTTATATGGGGGCGCGAGCGGGCATTCTCTAGGCACCGGATTTCTTGTAAACAAAAGCATCATACATTCCGTTAAAAGTTGCAATTTCGTGAATGACCGACTCTCGTATATCATCATCGAAGGCGCGTGGTATAATTACGTGGTTATTAACGTCCACTGTCCCACGGAGGACAAAGAGGAAGAAGTCAAAAATCTTTATTATGAAACTTTAGAGCAATTAATCGACCAATTCGCGTCTTACGACACCAAAATAGTAGTGGGGGATTTCAATGCTAAAATAGGGAGAGAGGAAATGTTTAGGCCCACCATAGGCAAAGAAAGTCTGCACGAAACCAGCAATGATAACGGTATTATGGTCATAAATTTCGCAGCCGCAAAAGATCTTATAGTCAAGACCACGTGCTTCAAGCACGAGGATATACACAAGGCAACGTGGACATCGCCGGATGGGGCCACGCACAATCAAATCCATCATTTTCTTATTGATAAGAGGCGCCACACGAATGTACTCGACGTAAGGACCTATAGGGGGGCGGATTGCGACTCAGATCATTATCTCGTAGTGGCCAAATTAAGAGCCAGATTAGTAGCCGGTCAAAATAGTAAGCGAGCGAACAAAGTAGAAACCTTTGATATTGGAAAACTACGAAGCGGGATAGAGCGAATCAAGTACCAAGTAGAAGTTAGCAACCGATTTCAGGCGCTCGAGGAAACGGATGAACAGACGGGAGTAGATGACGATCCGAACAGGTTGTGGGGGGCTATCGAAAAAACTATAAAAGGGGCCGCGAACAAAGTACTGGGTAAGAAAAAAGGCCGAAGAGCAAACCATGGTTTGACGAAGAGTGCGAACTCTGGTTTGAAAGGCGCAAGAAGGCTAAATTAGATAGTGTACACAATGAAAGCGATAGGGCCGTAGAAGAATACCATGAAATAAGAAAGCAAGTACGTGTGATTTACAGAAACAAGAAGCGCGAGTATCAGAAAAATGAAATTAGAAAAATAGAAACTAATAGTAGGGAAAATAACCCGCGCGAGATGTACAAAGGAATAAACGCTATTAGGAAGGGTTTTCAGAGTAGATCGCAGTTAATGAAGGATAAGGACGGGAACCTCGTGACAAGCGAAAATGAACTATTGAAATTATGGAAAGATTATTTCGATAAGTTATTAAACGTGCATGAAAACTCCGAGGAAATGGGAGACGAAATCCACACTGCTGAACTCCATATGGACGAAACGACCTACAAAGAAGTAGAGGCCGCGATCAAAAAGCTAAAAAACAATAAGGCCGCAGGAAACGATTCTATACCAGCTGAACTACTTAAATATGGAGGCACCGCGCTTACATCTAAAATTTTTTATCTAGTATGTGCTATTTGGAGAAATGAAACAATACCAGAAAATTGGAAAGAATCCATCATCATACCGATCTTCAAAACGGGAGATAAAACAGACTGCAATAACTACCGGGGAATCTCACTTTTAGCTACCTGCTACAAAGTTCTGTCAAACGTAATACAGGCCAGACTCACACCATTCGCGGAAGATATAATAGGAGATTATCAGTGTGGATTCCGGCGCAACAGGTCAACGAGCGATCAAATGTTTACCATAAGACAATTATTAGAGAAAAAGTGGGAATATTGCGAAACTATACACCAGCTATTTGTGGACTTTAAGAAAGCGTACGACTCTGTCAAACGAAGCAAAATGTATGAAATCCTAGTGCTCCTTGGCGTACCAAAAAAACTCGTAAAATTAATTCAAATATGTCTGAACGGAAGCACTGGAAAGGTCCGAGTAGGCGGTAATGTATCCGAATCGTTCATGATACGCGACGGTTTGAAGCAAGGTGACGGGCTTTCAACGGTACTCTTTAACCTGACGCTAGAGCATGTTGTTAGAAAAATGCAGGCTAGCGAGCTAGGCGCAACACTCAACGGAACAACGCAAATTTTAGGCTATGCGGATGACTTGGATATAGTGGGAGATAATGGTGAAACGGTGGCGAGAAATGCGGAAATCCTTATAAATGCGGCTAAAAACACGGGGTTAGAAGTGAGCGAATCGAAAACGAAATATATGATCATGGAGAAACTGGGCATTCGCGAAGCAGAGGGGGATCTCAGAGTCGGAAATTTCACTTTTGAAAAGGTTAGCGAATTCAGATATTTAGGTACAACTATAAATGATCGAAACGAAATTAAAGCCGAGATTAATAAGAGACTTCATTCGGGTAATGCCTGCTTCTACGCTGTGAACAGATTACTTAAGTCAAAGCTACTGTCGAAAAATGTCAAAATAAGGATATATAGGACTATAATAATGCCGGTAATCTTGTATGGGTGCGAAACCTGGGCGCTCACTAAAGCGGAAGAAAATCGTTTTAGGGTATTTGAAAATAAGGTTCTGCGGAAAATATACGGGCCAAAGAAAGATGAGGAAACTGGGGAGTGGAGGAAACTGCACAATGACGAGCTACATAATTTGTACGCGTCACCAAATATTAACAGAATAATAAAATCACGGAGACTAAGATGGGCAGGGCACGTGGCAAGAATGGGCGATGATCGTACAGCAGCGCGCATAATGAAAGGAAAACCGAAAGCAACGCGACCTCTTGGTAGACCTAGACGCAGATGGGAGGATAACGTAAAATCAGACGTAACTGAAATTGGGCGGGAAGGCGCGAAATGGATGGGGTTGGCACAAAATAGGGAAACGTGGAAGGCTTGCGTAGATGAGGCGATGAACTTTCGAGTTCGAAATGCCATTTAAAAAAAAAAAAAAAAAAAAAAAATAGTTATTTGGTAAAAACTCTGTTCCCTTCAATGCTTGAATTTTATCATAAAACATTTATAAAACACAAATAATTATTATTACTTCCTTAATAAAATGTATAAAAAATCAACACAGGACCAATTTGTTTTGGAGCACATTAATTAAGTTTATAACACTCCAAACAAACTAAAGATTTCTTTCTATCAAATCTAATGTTCAATATTTCCACGAAACTTAAAAACTTGGGGCACATTTTGGGATCTAATGTTAGAATTTCTTGACGCAGATGCTTGTGAAGATCGAGATTCTGCTTATGAGCAAAAGCAATCTCACGAAAAAAATACAAGTTTTTTTTTCATTATTATTACCAGCTTATAAAATTTAAAAATAATGAAGCTGTTGCACGTCTAGTCAGATAAAGCCTGCTGCCTGGCCAAACGTTTGTGACCACAAAATTAACACCTTACTAGTGGAAGCCTTACGCTGACAAAAAAAGATCCAAACAAAGTCTCTACTATTTTAAAGTGTTGTAAATGGACACCATTAAAAGCAATGTTATGCTCCAGCACATCTGATGAATGGAGTCGCTCCTGCATTCATCGTGAATTACTGACACATAGCCAAAAACAATTAGATTTTATTATCAGTAAAATATCAACTTTATTATCAAACCTACTTTAGAACAGATTTTATGGTAAAAAAGATATTGAACAGTAAATAGTTTTGAAATTAATAAAAACTGAATTCTGGAAAGCAACTGGTAATCCAGGCATGTACGTTGGTGGAACTTTTCCATACATCTCGAAGATAATGTCTCTACTTGTTTTTACCTGATGCACTCCAATGCAGGACTAATCGGTCCTGCGTCTCGATGTCAATAGCCATTTAGTTAAAACTGTACTCATTTCAATGCTTGAAACTGCTGCTATTACTGCTGCTCGAAGTGGTATACATACTCCAACATTTAGCAGAGTTAGTCTATTTTCACCAGCACACAGAATGACTCTAGAGCTATGTTCGTCGTCTGTAGAAAATGCTGGGAAATTCGTAGTCATCGGCGTACCCGACTGCAAAGAAATTCAGCTCCGAGGCGTTTCAGCTTTTAGAGCAATATATTTTATTGCTAATCAGTTCCTCGATGAAGATGTTGACATATTATGCCACTCTTGCGTATGCATATAATCTACAAAATAATAAACAAAAAATCAATTCTTTTCGTAATTACACAGCAGCACATAATTTTTGCAAAATATTTATACGCATCTGCTAAAAGAAAATACATAATTGAAGTTTTATTTCTTCAGCAGTCACATGGTTATATCCTAGACTTATATTTAAAGCAATACTTAGTAATAAAGTCCTTCATATTTTAGGTTAGATTTCAAGGAGAATTTAGATGAATATGCACATCATGATCATACCCATAACCCATATAAGATCATTGAAACGAGGAAGTGGAACGACGGAATTTGCCTAATAATTATCGAAGAAAATAAATTAATTAATTACTAAATAAATATCGCGATTTACGAATTTACAAAATTATTTACATAATACGTAGGTTATTTGCAAACGATTCCCGTTGGATTCAAAACCTGGGCGACGCGTATTTTGTGAGAAAACTGTATTAAGAGTTTCTCGCAACGTAAAAAGTTTTTTATTTTTTACAAAAAAAGGAAAACTTCCTCAATTTTTTAACTTGCATTTGCAAATATTGCTAACGATTCCGAAATTATTGGTATTTTTTTCATATCGATTTATGAAAATTCTTGCTCCGTTGGCTCCGTGCTACATCGCTCTATTCCACGGTCATTTCTACCGAACCTTTTGTCCAGAATGATCAGAAATGGCCACAAAATCAGCTATTAGAGTACCGTCACGGACCCAGTTCCTGATCAGTACCCAGTTCCTGATCATTTGGTTACATTTATTACTATTTACACATTAATTTATACAAAATTTGTATTAAAAAAATAATTATTAATAGTTAACTATTTGGCAGTCATATAAAAGAACTTTAAAAGTTACTAGTAAAATACATTTTTAAGATAAAAAATGTTAAAGTTGGGCGTTGTTGGCAACGCCATGATTGACATCATCTTACTGCATTTGGCTACAAGTGAGTATGCAAAGAAATTTACATCATATCTTCAAAATTTTGTAATGGCCGTAGAAAAACTTATGTAATTAAGTTATTTAACAGTTTATTTGTATAAATCACTTAAAACATTCATATAAAATATTATTGATATTTGTAAAAACGTGTGATTAGAAATAGGGTCCAAATTCTTATCGTTTACCCAATTCCTGATCAGTATTAATAACATGTTTTATGTGTCTTTAAAAATCTTAAAATACACAAATATTTGTAATAACATAATTCTATAAGTAGTTTTAAGCCATGCGTAAATAATTTATCATGCAAAAGTCGCAAAAAACGTGAGAATAAATCAGAACACTATGTGCGTTTTATAGGTCATAAATATATGATCGCACGCGAGTCTATATCGTGCAGTAGACCGACTACGAATAACCGAACACTTTTACCTCGTCTAAGTTTCACATTTATAATCACACAACCGAAAATGTTTTATTTTAGTATATCTACCGTATTAGTATTGCTTAATAAGTTTTAATTTATCATATAAAATACTTATACGTCAATAATATATGTTATCAGGAATTGGGTCTTGATATGATCAGAAACTACTCCCATACAAATTTTAAGTGATCAGGAATTGCTCCCACAGCTTTTTTTCTTTGAGGCTTTATATTTAACTTAATTTTGATTATTTATGTATTTTTTCAATTTTATATTAAAGATTTACAGTTATATATGTTATTAGAAATTTCATTTTCCATGAATACCTCATTTTTATGCTTTGATACAACAAATAACGTGACGACATGCCTTAACTGATCAGGAACTGGGTCCTTGAGGGTACTACTATCGTTCCAAGTTTCAAATGAAAATATTCATTAGATGGCCTGTAATCGCTGAGTAAATGAAACTTTAATGTCTCAGCTCCTATTGATCGGACTAACGTTTTTTTTAAATTCATGTTTTTTAAGCACATTCCAATGAACTTACTTACGTTACTTAAATATTACAAACTACTAAAATAACGCCCCTTAGCAACGGCCATTTTCGTGTTGTTGTTTTAAAAAGAGGGTGAGTTTTGAAACAAAAAAAAATTACTTTTACATAACTACATGTTAATACGTTTAATTTGCCACTGGTTTCACTAAAAAATTCCCAAAGGAACAGATGATACAGCAAATCCAAAATACTGCATTAACCTTTTTGCAAAAGGGTGCCATTTTGAAATTTGGAAATCGAACCTGGCGTATCTTTTTAGGTACACTAGAGATATCCCTAGTTGCATTATTAACAAAATTGAACATTTTTTACAAATATATTCATGATCAAACATTTTCTATATTTCCCCCTTGTACGGCCATCTTGAAATAGTAAAATTGATTTTTTAACCTTTGAAAAGTGCTATTTCTATACAAAATTCAATTCTAAACAACTTAATTACAGTGACTTCTTTTGATAAATCCATATTCAGCAAGTTATTTTAAGAAACGTGAAAAAAGGGTATTTTGGGGTCACATTTGTCATAAATAATCATACTTCCGGTCCAGATCCAATCTCGAAAATTTAGGGTTATATTCTAGAGGTCGAAAGCTATCTTTTGACTCTTCGGTATTATTCTTACCTCACAGAAGTCAACGCGATTAAACTATATAATATTTGTTTTGACGGAAGATATTTTAAAATTGTAGCTGTTTACGAAAGTTTCTGTTTAGCATGTTGAGTAAACAGATCGTTAATCCATGAATCTCTCGTTGGAGTAGTTCAAAATTGCAAAGTTTTCAACAGTCTAGTATTACCAGATGGAAACTGGACGTCAATTACTTACTATCAAACTACATTTTTCATCTTACAAACACTCACCGAAGTCGTTCACCAAATAAATGACGATCCAATCAACGGAATTTTGTTAGATAAGCACACGTAAATCAAACGAGGTAAAATTCACACCACTCCAAGAGGTACAGTAAAGTGATTACGAACCAGACTTACAATGATGACGAATCTCTTCTCTGGAGTATTGCTATGATGGAACGATGTCTTAGGTAGACAACCTGAAAACCGTTAAACTAAGATAGAACCAATCGCCGAGAACCCTGGGCTACTTATCGATAAACTTCATGGCATCAGATTTTTCCAAAATGTTTGATGAACGTATTAAATCTCAAAAACATAAACGATACTAATTTCAGCGAAACTAGATACTTAAATTCACTATAGAAAATTAGAAAAAAGTGTACTTTAATGAACGAATATCGCCAGATCAATCAGAACAATTTGGGCTTTTTGACTATTACAGAGGGACATTTAGAACCATCCATCAAAGACGAATATGTATAATGAAAAGGTTAATCATCTTTCCATTTTTGACACGACTAGCTTTGTTTATATGAGCGATCGCAGAACTCACGTAATCTAAAGCAATATTTATGGTAAAACTAGCAATATAAAAAGATGAATAAGAATACTTCTGATTAATTTTTCAAAGAGATCGACAATTTACCGTGAATCGAAATTATTGCTAATCTTACCAAGACTACACAATTATTGTTAGGTTCTTTATAAATATAGAATATAATGTTGATGCATAAAATGACTGGTAAATACCACCCGTTGTATATGCTTATGTATTTAGGAAAGAAAATATTTTCAAAACTGCTTTGTTTCAGCCATGATACTTTAAATCTTAATATTCTGAGAAAAATGTTTTCTGGCACATCCAGTATTTGATTGTGCTATCTATAGTACGTTTATTATGTTTCTAGTTATGTTTATTGGTCGCGGGACTCACATTGGACTCGAATTACCACCATTTAAGGGGGACCTTTACCATTTTTTGACCAAAAAATCGATTTTTTTATTTCTTTTTAATGCGTCGCATTTTTTATTTTCATCAAATTTTCAGTTTGAAAATGACATTTTAAAGTGCGATTATACATTAAGGTAAATGTTTTTCTTTTTAACAAAAACCGCTTTTTCTGCAGTTTTTCTTTTTTTTTACTCAAAACATTCAAGGTGCTTTTGTCGAAACTTTTTGAAATTAATTTGACATATTCTTTTTATCATTATGAAGAAATTTGTGCTCGCCAAGGTGCTGTGTATTGATCTAGATCAAATGAAAAATAATTATGTATGAAAAAAGAATATAAATTACGTAAAAACACTGTTTTTTAATTTAAGTAAAATGATCTCATTTTTAATTACGGTAACTCGTACTCAATTTTGATGAAAATGCACAAATATTTTCATAATGGTATAAAAAGTAAATAGGTATTTTTCTAGACTGTATACAAAATTCTGTGTGCATCATGAACGTTGGCAAACTACCTCATTTTGACTAAAGAAATCATGAATTCTTTGTTGTATATCAATATATACACGGTAAAGTACGCAGAAATTTTTCAAAAAACTATCATATTTGGTTATATGAACAAATGTGAAAATTTAACAAAATTCATAAGCAAGAGAAATTGAATTGTATTTAATTGTCCTTAATCGTATGCTCTTAAGGCGCAGCGAGTATTAAAAGTCTGTGCGTACGTGTGTGCGTGTGTGTATGTTGTGTGGGTCTCTATAATGTTAAAATGTTTGCGACGGTTTGTATTTTTTTTAAAATACACTTATTTCATTATGATTCTGAAAGCCCCATATAGCACGTTGAGGTACAACAATCAAAATAAGTAATCTCAAAATCTGTGTCTATAATTGTGAATGCATGCGTTCATGCCGCATGTGTATGTCTGTGTATGCAAATACAGTGTACACCATATTTCTGAAACGGAAGTATATGACGCGCTAAAACTTTGTTATTATTAAGTTAATTTTTTACTAAAATAATAAGTTTTAACAAAATATTTAAAATTCAATAATAATTTGTATTATAGTGTATATTAAAGATATATAAAAAGTATGAATATATACTTAAACTAAACATGATTTATATTCCAATTATCTCTTTTACGATTACTCTGAAGCCATTTTTAAGAAACAAACGCAATTTTAAATAATGTATACATTTTATGCAAAAAGATACTGTGTTATCGATGTAGAAAATATGAGTACATTTTCAAAGTTCGCGTAATTTACGTTTGATTTATATACGATGAGATTATTTCTAACAAGGAGAGTGTACGAAGTGCGGGTGGCGAATTTTGATGCGAATTTAAAAGGTGTTTTCTGGTGCCTAAAAATGAACTCCATTTTGGCTAACGAGATCATATTATCGTGATATAGCCAATTGTGTCCCAAATGCCCATTTTTTAGTAAACAAATTGTACCTCTACTTCAAAACATAACTCCGCAAAATTTTACACAAGAAAATAACCCAAATGTGAGTAAAATAACGAAATAGTTTTAATTTCCGTTTAATTTCATATAAAAATATCAATCTCTTGCAAAGTTATTAATTGTCTAAAAAAGTGATAAAAAATACATGAAAAATTGAAAATTTTAATTTTTTTTAAATCGATGATTTTCCATTCATTTCTTGTTACTTTTTTAGATAGTTAATAAGTTTGCAAGAGATTAATATTTCTATACAAAACAAAGCGGAAATTAAAGCTCTTTCGTTCTACTTTTACCTACTTTTGCATTATTATTTATGAGTAAAAACTTGCGGAGATATGACCTGAAGTAGACGTACCATTTTTTCACTAAGAAACGGGTATTTGAGGCATTATTGACTATATTTCGATAACGGGGACTCGTTAGGCAAAACGGCGGGTGCTGGGGTTCATTTTTAGGTAGCAGAAAACAGCACTCAAAGCCTCATCAAAATTCGCGAGCCGCACTTCGTACACTCTCCTTGTAAATGATGGAATTCGGCCACCTTGAAACATTTTTAAGTCTATTTTTTTAATGCTTTAAATGATTTCTTAAGGTCCTAAAATGAGATACAATTAGTTTTATAGTAAAAAAAGAATTAAAGAGTTGTATTGTACTGCGTAAAATGCATCAGCGCGACGAATGACACTTGCATTACTTCCAAACCATCAGAAAATGGGAGACTAAAAGAAATTTATTTGAAAGACAGCTATATAGTGCAGGCATGGCAGAGGATAGTCAAAATATTTATAAGTAGGTAATTATAGGTAACAAAGTCTAATATGAAATAATGTTACACAAAACTATAGACGTGTTTATTTCAGAACAACATTTTTCAGGTTGGATTACCACTTTTTTCAAACAATTCTCGACCGATTTACTAAATATATATAGTACTTAAAAATATTCTTAAAATATATTAATACAAATTTTTCAAAATATCGGTTGAGTAAAAAATCAAAAAAATTTTAACGAAAAAATGTGATACATGTCAAAACGAATCGAATAACCATCGAAAAGGGGCCTGCGGCGGCTCAGTCGGTAGAGTGTCGGATTCCCACGCCGGTGACCCGGGTTCGAATCCTAGTCTCTGCCGATTGATACAAGCACCTCTGTAAAAATTACATGTGCTTTGTTTACAAACACACCGCAGACCTCCGTCGTCGATTAGCACCACATGGAAGCACAAACATGGCGACGTTAAATAATAATAAAAAAAAAAAAAAAAAAAAAACCATCGAAAAAAAATTACGTTTATCATGTCACCTAGAATCGTGTGAGAGACAAAGTTCCTTTAATAAATATGGTATTCAAAAAAGTGATTTATTGCGTCATGTATACGATCAAGATTTTGTGAGTTTACAACGGCAAAATTTAAGATATTATTAAGTAGTATAAGTTAATATACTCCATCTTAAAGATTTGAAAAGGTGTGGATTCTAAGAATTAGAATAGAACTTTTAATAATACAAAAGCACTTTATATGAATATTTGATTATTTAAAGTAGCTCACACTTACACTTTTTATAAATCAACTCTTTTAGATAAGATAATTTTATGGATAAGTATATAAATACCTTTATAGGTCCTATGTCCATACGTGAGTATGTGTGTAGGTATGTTTATTAATCGAATTGTTTTACAAAATTTGTACTAAAAATTCATATTATCATTCAGATAAAAGCATATAATTTAAGAAAATTAGTTCTTTTGAAATTTCTAGCATTTATTTTATTTATTTTCCTTGTTCCTGTCTGTCGGATACTCTTTTCGGGTGTTTACAAGACACCCCCACCGCCTCTGTGTGGAGATATTTGTACCTAACAAACCCATCCTTATTCTCTACATCGTTTCAGTATTCACTCAAATTGCCGACAATGGCAGGTTCCTACCCATGTCGGCAACCTGTAACAAAGGAAAACCAGTAGGAAAAATGTCCGCCAGAACGTAATGTGAAGAAAACAAAATTCTTGATGCCCTTCGTTGTCCGAGCGGTCAGTCATCCGAGTACAGGCGGCGCAACGCTGCTTAATTTTCGTGAGCGATCCGCCATGCAACCACTGACCCCACCAATGATGCCTGTTAAATTTGTAGTATTATTATAATAGTAAAGTTACTTGTATTGAATAAAAGTAAAACCCCATTATTTGTTTTAAATTGCTTATTATATTTTCAGACGTAATAACAACAGTTTTTAATAAATTTGCTTATACACTAAACTAATACCATTATAATTTTGAAAATATTATCAATTTCAATATAAGATTTTTGGCAGTAATCACAATTTTTACAAATAACAATTAATTAAACAATATGTGAATAAATAATAACATTGACAAGGCAGTTCTATATATATATATATTGAATACATTAGTGAATGCATAACTCAAATATACGCAATATAATCTTTATTTATTTATTGGACAATTACCAATAACGAAACCTATTTTATGGTCAAATACAGCCCACGTAACTTTTCCATGTTGGTTTCCGTCTGCACAATCATTGTACTCTTTCATAATCCACCGAAAAAATGAGGCATTTTTTTACTTCAAAATATCTCACGATGCAGTATTAAATATAAACATATAGTTTTTATAAAATCTAATCACGTGAAGCATACAAATCAAAGTATCAAAATCTTTGTTCAGTACTCTAAAAAGATAATAAGAAATGCCTCACTCCTCCGCATCACTATACGACAATCGGTTAGACAAACGAACGACAATATTCTGCTCTCCCCTGGTGCGAAATCTTTTACAAGACAAGCAGCGGAGCCGGGATGAGCTGTCCGTCCGGACCAACAAGAAGCGGCAGACCGTTCGACTGAAGGGACAGGAGTCTGCCGGATTCGCGGGCCAGGAGGAGGTTCTGTCGAAGATTAGCGACGGCTTGTTGCTGCTGCTGCTGCTGCTGCTGAGCCCTGGCGGCGCTCAGCTCCGGAGACTCGAGGAGCTGGATGCTGGAGCTGCTGGAGGCGCCTGTGGGACTGACACTGGCGAGCGACTGCGCGACACGGGTTGCCGAGAGCAAGGAGCCCGCGCCTCGTTGCTGCTGTAGTTGTTGCTGTTGCTGTTGCTGTTGTTGCTGCTGCTGTTGCTGCTGCTGCTGCTGTAGCTGCTGCTGTATCTGCTGTTGCTGCTGTTGCTGCTCTTGCTCCTGCTGCTCCTGCTGCTCCTGCTGATCCTGCTGCTCCTGCTGCTGTTGTTGAGCCTGAGCATTAGCCTGCGATACGAAATGGATGTTTTATAATAGGGGCGAATTTTCGGATGTTACTTCAGTTCTATTTTCGTGTATTACAATTATAAATCATCAAGTGTATTAATATACTATTTATAACGTTTGATGACAAATCATTTTAATATATTGAAAATAAGTTTCATTGCAAAACTAACAGAGAATTATTCGTCAATTTTCAAATGAAAAATGCTAAGTTTACAATTTTATTTATCTTATAAATCTGTACGTTACATATTTGTCGCTGGTTCATTCTTTTTTTAGAAAATATACTTATCTACAATTAAATTTTAAATTAATAGAAGTAACGATAAAGAAACAAATAATCGTAGGGTTACGACCTTTTCAAAGTAAATAAATAAATATTTTTTTTAAATAATTGATGTTATTCAACAAACTTGCATTAGTATCAGTTTACTTGGAATTTCCTTCCACAAACTCTTGTTTAAGCAACAAACCATAAGTTTAAAATTAGCGTTAAAAGCTAGGAAAAAACTTGGCATATAGACTACTTTTAGATTTCGATTTTTCCTGGTAACCCCAATACTGAAATGTAGAAAATACTCCACAAGGAATTGACCAATACTCCTCGTACTTAGGGAGAAAGAAAAGCGCAGTATTTCGCTTGAAAGCATAAGAATATATTCTAACTCTTGATTATTTATTAAAATTCACTAATTAAAATTCACACTAATAAGTAAATTAGTTTTCTACGAAAGAATCGACTCTTAAAAGTTTGATCCTTACTGTTTCGCATACGTTATACTTTAATTCAGAGCTTTAGAGCTTCTAAGCAAACATTTTTAAGAATCGACTTCTCGGGGTAAAGTGAATCGAGATAAAGTGGTCTTGAAATAAATGCAATATAGCAATAATTTATACGCGGTAAGATGGATAGAACAAAATATTGATCAAGGTGGAAGTTATAGTGTAGCATACAAAGCCTTTGTTGCAACGTATTTCGTAATTATACGAAAATGGGGGAACATATCCTCCAAATTTAACTGTTTCGTATTTTACAGTATTTTAAATAATTTTAGATGTCTATTCCTGTGTAAAAACTAGTATAAAATCTTCAAAATATTTTATTCCATCCTCTAGTTCACTTACAAATCCCAGGATAAAGTAGATCAGTTTTTCTCAAAGATAGCTAAATAATATTACACATAATAAATAACTTTCTTTCCTCCACCTAAAGGAAGCTTTGTAATAGTAAAAAAAAAGTTTTCTTAAAAACTTGTTAGAAATATGTTTTGAGCCATTTGAAATAAAAATACATTATGTTTAGGAAATGTCCGTATGGGTGTGTGCATATGTGTGTGTGTGTGTGTGTGTGTGTGTGTGTATGTGTGTATGTGTGTATGTGTATATATGTATGTGTGTGTATATGTGTGTGTGTGGTGTGCGTGTGTGTGTGTGTACGTGTGTGTATGAGTAGTTTTTGTGTGCGTGTGTGTGTGTGTGTGTGAGTGTGTATGTGTGTATGTGTAGTGTTTGTGTGCGTGTGTGTATGTGTAGTGTGGGTGTGTGTATGTGTAGTGTTTGTGTGCGTGTGTGTGTGTGGGTGTATATGTGTGTATGTGTGGTGTTTGTGTGCGTGTGTGGGTGTGTGTATGTGTGCATGTGTAGTGTTTGTGTGCGTGTGTGTATGTGGGTGTGTGTATGTGTGTATGTGTATGGATATATATCACCATATCTCGAGTAATCCGCGGTACAAATTAATGTTTTAGGGCTCATTGTTTTTGCTTTCCTTAAAGGAAGGCACCTAAAAAATAATTTTCTTTCTAGTGGTTTTTCGATTATTGAGTTATAGTTTTTCGGGTTTTTAATACCTTAGAAAAAATATCATTAAACCAGCGAAAAGGCATTTGAAAGAGCATAAAATTACCTAACTTTTCCTACTGAAAGTTTGGATAAGGTCATTCCCTTCTTTTTATATACACGAAAACGTCATTTTTTGTTTAAATGGTAATATCTCGGAAACATATGATGAAAAGGTTTTGAAAACAGTTGAGAAAAAAATTATTTTGTAAAAGAAATTAATTTTCTATGTTGAACGATAACTTGAGTAAAACGGAACCATTCCTTGACTGAAACTTTTCAAACAGCTACGTTTTTACTATTTCTGGAGTTCTCTATTTGTCCAGTGTATAACGACAGTTATTTGAGATTATGTTCCTTTCTCACATTTTATTTATCGTTTATGTCTCGAGAACGGCGCGGTCATTTTTTGACAACCGGGCCTTATGTTTATTCGTTTTTTAATGAAGATTAAGAATTGTAAAGAAATTTTAAGATTCATCGAGCAGTATTTGTTTTACAACGATTTCTCTATTTTACGACATAGTGAAATCGATAAGGTAAATTTTTTTTGTATTTTATAAATAATATGATCGATTCAGTGTAAATGCATTTGAAATACCATAAAATTACCCATTTTCTCTGATTTGAAATTTTCTATCAGCTTCCCAGACGGTAATATTCTTGTATGAATAACTGTATATAACTAGTTATGAAAGAAAATAATAGATAGAAAATATTTAAAACTATTTATAATAGTTTATAAAGGTCGGAATTGAGACTTTTATAATAGTTATTATGGAATATGAACTGCAATTATTAGTCGATAAAATTTTTTAACAGTTATACATTTTTTTCAATTTTTTGATGCGTGAAGAATAGGCACATAAAAAAAATTTATAACTGTTATTATCATTTTTTTAATACGTGAAATTTGGGCACATGTAAAATTTTATATATAGTTAAGAATTTGAAAGAAGATATTAAAATTATAAATAGTTATACGAAGTAAATTATAATTCAAAACAGTTGTAAATAGTTATAAATTTTTTTGCACGATGTAATATTTCCTTGTTTGCGGTGAAAAGGAAAAGTTCAAAAAAATTTATAACTGTTTATAATTATTTATAAGAGATTATAGATATTATACATAGTCTCAATTCCGACCTTTATAAATTTGTATAAACAGTTATAAATACTTTCTTTTTTTATGTGCTAAAACGATTTCCGTCTGGGTTTATTTAGTCTTTTAAAATATAGCTTTCCACTATCTCTTGGCAGAGCTCTTTACCAAGACTGTTAGATCTCTTATCTTTCAAGATATTTGAGGTTATATTTTTATTAATTATATTGATTATATCTGGAAGACGCCGCCGTCATTTTCTATTAAACAAACCAATTTTTAATTGTTATTTTGATAAACACACGAAATAAGAAAAAAAATTATAGATTCCTCGATTCGTTTTTGTTTTAAAACGATTTTTCTATTTTAATATTTTGAAATCGATAATGTATCTATGATCACAAGCTTATAATTGTTTGTAATTTATCTTTTGACAACAATCCTAGATAAAAGAAACCAAACCCATCTTTTTAGAAATAAATATAGCAATTTAAAATAATGTATTAGAATAATAATTTCTTTACTAAAGAAATTCATATTGGAACAATTTATTTAGTTTGAGGAAGCTAAGTGCCAATGAATTAGCAGCGGTTTGTAAGTTGCTAGTATGTTTATTAAAGTAAGAAGTTACTTTATCCGGGTTTGCCCTTGTAATTAAAGGGGCAAGACACTTTTAAACGATAACATTTTTTCTTTCAAAAGCAATTATTCTGAATATTTTTTCACCATAAGTACTTGAAGATAACTTTATGTTTACCAATGTAAAATCTCAAAATCTTTATCCTACGCATCACAATAAATTACCCTTGTCAACACTATATTTATGAAAGGAACTTTATGACGTGCACGGTTCTAGGTAAGATGATGAACGAATTCTTTCCTCGACGTTTATTCGACTCCTTTTGACATGTACTTAAGTGGAATACTTTTCCATTAAGAATTTTATTAATCGTTTTATCAGAGAACAAACCAATTTATACAAATTCTTATTAATAATTTACAAAAAATTAATTTGTCTGAAAGAAATGATAAAAAAAATTTTAACGATAAAGTGATACTTATGTACTTATGTTTCAGTATATTATGTAAAAAGGAGTCGAATAATCGTCGAAAAAAAATCCGATTATTGTGTCTCCTAGAATCGTGCACGCCGCAAAGTTTCTTTAATAAATATGGCGTTGACAATGCTAATTTATTGTGTTAGGATTTATTGCGTTATCGCGTAGGATCAAAGTTTTTGGTTTTACATCGGAAAAAATGAAGGTATTAGCAGGCATTTATAGTGAAAAAATTTTCAGAATGATTGATTTTGAATGAAACAATTTTTATGAACGAATACATTTTGTTTTAATGTTAGCGTTTAAAAGTGGATTTCCGACTTAATTCATTGATAATCCATATATAAAGCAAGAAAACTTTTAATAAATAAATTGTATTTTAATGAAAACAAAGTTAAAGTAAAACTGGATCCTGAACGGTACGCAAGTTAAACCCATGACCTCTAATATAATCAAAAAGATTACCATCATTGTATAAATATCTACAAATAAAATCTCCTTTTACCAAAGAGAGTCTAGACTGACATTACAATAGTATTAACTAGCAAAATATTTTTTCACTTCACAGGAAATTCGATACATCTGTGTTTAATACGCATGGACACAGAATACCCTCGACTCATGAACTCACCGCCTGAGCGGACTGGTTGGCCAATCTCAACTGCTCGTTACGGTGGGCAGCGGCGTGCGCGGCCTTGGCCAGGCTGACCTCGAGGGTGTCCAGGACGCGGCCGTCGGCCGCCAGGGGAGCCGCCGAGGAGACGGAGGCGCTCGACGTGGCCGACAGCAGCTGCTGCGATCCCAGTCCCAAGACGTTCCTCACGTCCTCGTGCGCACGAGCGCGCTGCTGGGCCAGCTCTTCTTCCTGGTTGGCAAGGCTCACCTGTGTATATATATATATATATATAATAGCATTTTTCCGAAAAATTTTAGCGGGCGCAAAAGTAACTTTTGCGCCCGCCGGTCTAAAAATTGTCCTTTAGACCCTCTTAATAGGTACAGAAAAACGGGAAAATCGTACTTGTGTTACAAAAAAACTATTCATAATCATAATTCTTGTTTTACCATCGAAGTCCAAATTATACAAAAATTATTATGCTATTTTCTTACTAAAAGCACATATATCTATAATCGAGTAATCAACTAAAGCATACATTCAATTATGTAATTTTAATAATTGCATAAATAATTAAATAACTAATGTGATGATGAACAAAAATTCTTATATAAAATAAATAATAATAAATGAATATAATAATATTTATTTAACATTTTATGAATTAATTAATAATATAATGACTATTCTTCACTATTGAATTACTTTTCTAATCGTAGCTTTATATTTAAAATGTTCAGCGCAAATCAAATAAAACCCTGAAAATATTTCCAAAAACTCCAAAAAGATAAATTGTTGTCGGAACACTCATTCGAAATTTCAAAACAATAATTTCTTCTTTTCGATTAACTTCTTTAGTGCTGTCAAAATTGATTTTTAAACACGTAATGAAAAAGAAATGATATTTCTATGGCGAATAATGAATAATAAATGAGCCTACCTCAAGTGAATCAAGGACTCGGCCGTCCGAACTCAGACGAACATTTGGCCAAAGCCGCAACAACGATAGTTGCTGAGGCGATGATGAGGCACTGGCTGAGGCCGAGGCATAAGCTTGGAGACTCGATAGAGGAGATGTCTGCAGGACATTTGGACGAGCCATTGCCACTGACACGAGGGCAGACAATACCAGCTGAAATTTTCAATCCATTGAGTACATGAGAAGTTTTTTATATTAAAAGATTTATTAATGTATGAATAAAAAGTAACAAAATTGTAATAATTTTAAAATTGTAAATAAAGTAATAAGAATACTATGAATACTATAAGGTTGACACGCTATGGAAGAAGTCCCCTTTATTTAACCCATTGAAATTTTAGAAAAATATTAAATTTTATGAATCCACTTATGATATTTTACAGTTTACTGTTTGAACGGTACATTAAACACGAGGACATCAAATATGACAGTTTTATAAATATCACCCTATATAATAAAATTCGAATGCCGACATGGTATCTATAAAGCTTTCTTTCGTAAAACATAAAATAGATTTTAATATTAAATAGTTTAACTACTATTCTACTTGCATATTAATTTTTACAGCATACTTTCAGATAACTAAACTATTCTTTTCTTTCTTTAAATGTTGCTGTGAGTATGATGTTGATGAAAAGTTTAAATGCTGCGGTTTTTTGATGATATCACCTTGACATAGATATTTATCTTTGATTTCTGATAAACATTATGGGATAAATGTAAAGATATGCTTAGCACCCTTGATTATTATTAAATTAATATATATGTAAGCAAAATTTATTTAAGAATATAAAGAAATGTATAAAAATAAATACAAACTTTAGATTAGAATTCTTTGTTGAAGTAATTAGAAGACAATAAACTTGCTAATTAAAGTACTTTCGATTTATTACGCCATACTTCATATTTTTCATAGATATGATCTATGTCAAAATTCAATATACATACATAAAACATTCATTCTACAAATTGAATTAAACTGAACTGGTTATATCAACAATTCACTAAAATGCCGCATGATGTAATGATTTTCAAATACTTTTTACATAATAATAACCCAAATTAAAATTCGAATGTCAAGCTACTGCATTTTAAAATGCAAAGGGCGTTGTATAATGCCCTGTGGCACTAGAAAATATACTTAATCAAAGAAATGTTGTTTACGCCAAAAAGTGTCACCAACTACAGAAATAGCGTAATCCGTAGACACTTACGAAGCTCTTCATTGTCGGTTCACTCTTAGCCAACGTAACAAAGACAATGCGCCTGCAGCAGCAGCAACTAATTGTCTCAGTCCCGGGCGCTCGATTTAAATACATAGATCGGCCGACTTGATAGAAAAAAGCGCTCGCGCGGAATACGTGCACGCACCAGGAAACGGGTTGCCTGCGCTCTCGGCTGCGATCAGAAAATCCGACACTTGACATTGATGCGCTAGATTTTCACCGAGGGGTAATCCACACGTGGATTACATATTATGTATTATGTGCCTGCACTTTGTCAAGCCTCTTTACGGTTACGAAATAGTCCCGCGTAGGATCGATTTACTTAACCGCTCGCGTTCCCATTCGTAGTTTTTACTATATAGCATAATGTGCATATGGCACGGGTGACGCAAACTTGGACTGCTGCTACTGCCGAAAATTTGAAAGGTTACAATCCAAGCGCTTATGGTATCGCTGCTACTGCTCTTTTGATCGATCGACAGATATCTTTCTAGAGACAGCTCATTAGTTTTGATGGGCAAGGAAAATGGGTTCTTAGGTGTATATTGTATACACACGAGGAGCTTACCTTTCTATTAAGCCATTCATCTACATGAGTGTGCGTTATGAAAAAAGAAAAACAGTTGGCAAGGTCGGGAACGATTATACATGATCAAATATGATGAAAGAGCAATGTGCGTTGTAAAAATAGAACTATTCTAAATATAAACTCTTTTGTTTGCTTGTTTTGGTTGTGTATTTTAGTCTTTTTATCCGAAAAAAGATCAAGGTTGTGATAATTTAGGTCAAGTTTATTTTTTGTTCAAAATAAACTTAATAAATTTTTTTCCAAAATTTTCATATCCTAATAACAGTTTTATTATTTAGAACAAAATATATATCAGAAACTTAAAAAATATAAAAGTATTTATATTTAGGCTGCTTAGTAGCAATATTATAAAATACAAATTTATAATTTAATCTATTTATGCCTATAATACTAAAACTGAATTTCAACATATCACAAAAGAAATAAAAAAAATACATCAAAGGATTAATAAGACAATCCTTTAAGATAAAGCTACAGAAAAAATAATAGAATTCGGGTTTAACATGATTTTTTTCTATCATATTTTGATAGATTATAGCATACTTTCTTTGTGAACTGTTTGAATTTTTGCAAAATATTCAAAATTAAAGAAGATATATATAACGCTTTGAAAATCCTCGTGACGTCAGACCATAGGCGCGGCACGTTTGAAGTAACTACGGTCTGACACCATTCAATGGAACGTCAATAAGCTATAACTTTCTTGAATTCAGCTTTTTTGAAACAATGGTTTTGATTTTGTACCCGTACTGTAGACACCGCCGAAAAAAGAAAATTTATGTTAAAACTCAATTGGTTGGATTATACCTACTAATAACTTATTAATTATTATTTTTTGATATATAATTAGTTGAAGTAGTTTATATAATATAATATATTAAGGCTAATGTTGCTTTCAGAGGGAAAAGGTCAAAAGGGTATAAAACCCTAAATACATTCGTTTATGAGCTTTTGAACATTTTTCTTTAAAAACAATCACTTTAAAACTTATTTTAACTGTAAATACTTGATAATACCTTTATGTTAGGGCACGTAAATTATCAAAATCGTACGCGCGACAATCTATTACCATTGTCAATACCTTATTTATTGGAGGAACTTTGTGAGATGTATGATTCTAGGGAATTCGATGATCAACATTTTTCTTCCAATGGTTATTTTAATTTTATGACATGTATTAAAATTAGAGCAACACACCATTTCGTTAAATGTATTTATTATTATTTTTTAGAAAATAGTCCAATTCTTACAAAATTATTAATTACAACTATCAGCGTATTCTCAATCGCTAACAATCTATCGAACATATGTTTTTAAGATTACGTTATCCCATTTATAAATAATGAAACATTTATATTGGGAAACTAGTTTGCGCTAGCACATTTTATATATATATATATATATATATATATATATATATATATATATATATATATATATATATATATATATATATATATATACCGTCCACCCATACTACCCATATATACCTACTTACACTGTTTCACCATCAAACAAACACATATTATACAGATCCACCCACACAACCTTTCACCGTCATACGTACATACGATCATCCATCTGCCTATACCCGCCTAATTTCCACCTACATACATATGAGCACGTACCCACGTCATATACTTCACATTATTGATAAATTTGAAAACAACGACGAAAATTTTGAAGACAAAGAAATTTTAAAGACCAGAGTCAGAAGAATGGAACCAGAGACTTTTATCAGCTTAATATTATAGAAGATATTTGTGCATATGTGCTTATGTGTCTGCTAGTGTGTGTATGTGTATGTATCTATGCATTCATGTATGTATGTATGTGTGTATGTATGCATTGATGTATGTATGTATGTATGTGTGTATGTACGTATGTATGCATGTATGTATCTATGCATTAATGTATGTATCTATGTATGTATGCATGCGCATGTATGTATGCATTTATGTATGCATGCATGTATGTATGTATGTATGTATGTATGCATGTATGCATGCATGGATGTATGTATGCATGTATATATGTATATATGTATGTATGCATGTATGTATGTATATATGTATGTATGTATGTATGTATGTACGTATGTACGCATGTATGTATGTACGTATGTATGCATGTATGTATGTATGCATGTATGTATGTATGCATGTATGCATGTAAGTATATATGCATATATGTATGCATGTATGTATGCATGTATGTATGTAATTATGTATGTATGTATGTATGTATGTATGTATGTATGTATGGATGCATACATACATGCATGTATGTATGCATGCATGCATGTATGTATGCATGCATGTATCTATGTATGTATGCATGTATATGTATGTATGTATGTAGGTATGTATGTATGTATGTATATACGTATGTGTGTATGTATGTAAGTATGTATCTACGTATGTATGTATGTATGTATGAACGGATGTATGCACGTATGTATGAATATACGTATCTATATATGTACGTATGTAGAAAACCGATTTTCTATGTCGAGCGATAACTCGTTTGATAACACTTTTTACTATTTCGGGAGTTCTCTATTTGTCCAGCTTATAACGACCTTTATATTTCGAGTTATTTGAGATTATGTTCTGTTTTCACATTCTTTTTTGGTCGTTTATGTCTCGAGAACAACGCGGTCATTTTCTGACAACCGGGGCTCATTTTTTATTTTATTTTTAATGAAGATTTGGAATTGTAAAGAAATTTTGAGATTCATCGACCCGTTTTTGTTTTACAACGATTTCTCTATTTTACGACATTCTGAAATAGATAAGGTAAATTATTTTGGTATTTTATAAATAATATGATCGTTTCAGTGTAACTGCATTTGAATGATCATAACATTTCCTATTTTCTCCAATGAGTAATTTTCTATAAGCAATATTTCTTCTTATGTTATAAACAAAAATGTCATTCTTTGTTTAAACGGCCATATCTCGGAAAGAAATGATGGAAAATGTTTAAAATAAATTAAACTGAAAGGTAGCTTTCTACTATCGCTTGGTTGAGGTCTTTGCCGAGACTATAAGGTATTTTATATTTCAAGATATTAGTTAAATTTTAAATAATACAAAAGCACACCTTAGTTGATCTGTTAATTACAAAAAGATATATATAACGATATAATAACGGTATATAACGTAATTTATTCTTTAGAACAAAGTGCCAATGAATTGGCAGCGGTTTTTTCATCTTCAAATGAATTCTGAATACTTTCGGTCGGCTTCCTATATACTTCCGGTTTGGTACTTCTGCACTGATAGGTGACAATAACGGCGAATCTTCAACAGAAAAAGGTGCACCTTTCGAGGTAATCTAGAACCGAAGACCGGAGACCGAATAATGGAGACCTTTAACATTTTAATATTATAGAAGTTTCTTAAAATTTGTTAAAAAAGACAAAGGTCATACATGTAAGAAATAAATGTATTGCATCAGAAAATTCATTTAATTCGTATTATATGTATAATAACATTAATAAAATTAATATATCAAAGTGTTCGATACTAATTTTTCAGTAGCTCACAAAATCACGTGCTGCAGCTAAAACCCATTAAAATGAATTTAACGGGATTGAATTTGATTTATATTTGGTATAAATTAGTTCTTTATAGCGACGAAAAACGTATTTAAGGTGAAATAAATTCTTGTATGTATAATATCCAAAAATGTCAGTAATTTAGTCACTTATGCTTGGTAAGATAAGATATTTTTAAGTAAAAAAAGTTGTTTTTCAATGGTACAATTTCTTATTTTAGATTTCATTTTAATTATTAACGCTTCTTTTTCTCTTTTAACATATCCCGAGTAAAAAACATATATAATTATGTATACTTATATATAATTATATGTGATGTATATAAGTATGTATAACCATATCTAATTATATATAATTATATGCAAATGTGTATAATTGTATACAATTATATATAAGTTTTTTTTACTCGAAATATATCTTCACTGCAACCGTCGAAGAATTATGAAATACTTTATATATATGGGTTCACGGGAAAATGTCCTAAGTCCATTTATTTTAAAACTGAGTTTCGAACAATTTTGGTATTCTTACATAGTATATTTTTAGATAAAATTGAAAAAAATCAAGAAAGTGTAAAAATTAGTGACCATATCTACCATTTGTGAGTTCTTTTAACATTAGTTTAAATGGAAAATAAAAACTTTTAACATTAATATCTCAAAATCATGAAATATGGACTTAAGTCGTTTTTCCGGGAACCTACAGATATGTAAGTCAGAAAGATAAATTGTTTGGAAACAATTAATTTAATTTTTTAACCCGTTAGCGCCGTATACGTCTTGGATAATACATTAATTTTTTGTTTTTATTTTTACTGCATAAAAATCGAAACACTGAAAAATTAGAAAATAATTTATCGCAAATATTCTCTAGTTAAAGCGGTGCATCAGGAGTTGTTATATTTTGTGAAAATGAAGAGCGAATTAGTCCAATTATAAGGAAAAATCAGCTTTGCGATACGAGTGAAGTTAACTACGCGGTCAGACGACTCTAGTAGCGTTGATACGCATGTATTTTTTCGATTTCCCTTACAATTGAATCCCTTGGACTGATCCACTCTTTATTTTCATAAAATAAAGTGATTCTGAAAAGGATAATCGATTCTGATGCCTATTTTCCAAATGGGACGATGATTTTGAGTTGCTGGTATTCGGTCGATACAGTAGGACTGATGCTCCCCCTTAAGGTGGTTCTTTCCTGATAATCGACCTAAAAATAAAAATGTATACAATATTTTGTTTCCGTGTGACACTATCAAAAACGTTATAGTATAAAACAAGGGTATATTAAGTGACAAAAAAATTTCTTTTATGAAAATTTCGACATTACAAAATTAGATATCGCATAAATTAGAGAATAATTTGACGAATGATCCGAATCATTTTTATTTGTATTCCGATTTTAATTTGGAAGGTTTCATTTTGTCCCTTGAGAGATTTGAGGGGAACTTACCCATATAAAAATTGAAAATCACCGAAAAACCTGCAAGGTTACAGTCAATTGATTATTAATAAGTCCGTACACGTGTTTTTGTAGGTTTGTGCATGTAAAAGTATAAACTATACGTATAGTACTAAGTATTACAGCTTTCCTTCTAAAATTTAACCTTGTTATTTGTAACCGATTTTGCATAAAAATGTGTAAAAAAAACTGTTTTGTTTTATGAACATTTTTTATCGTGATGGCCTTAACAGGTGGAGAGGGGGAGAGGGGCTATCCATAAGAACCAATACAACTAGGAGGATTCAATTTTGTTTTGATAATGGCACTGAACCTCCTTAAATTTGAAAAAAATTAAATTCTGTTTTTGCTTTTTCTATTAAAGTATATTTTTTACATTAAAATACACGTGCATAATGATTGAAAAAGTGGTCTAAATTCCTAATAAATCACGTATTTTATAGTAAATTACTCATAAATTTTTAGAACTAAATTCTTTTGTTCCTATATATGTATGGACATTCCATGTTTTCTGAGTAAAATGAGACATAAGAGTTAAAATCGTTGATGTTGACTCCCGAACGAGCTCTCGAAATTCTGCAGTGGGTACACCCTCCACACAATTTGACTTGAGAAAAGTGTTTCAAATTTTTGAATATCCTTCAATGTGAGTGCACGTAAAGAAACAACTAACATAACTAGTCCCGCTTCCATTTTAAATATCTGAAAACGTGTTCCGCAAGTCGAATTGAGCGGATAATATAAAAGAATGCATGATTATTTAGGAGAGACACTTAAAATTCATATTTTCTTAAAATACATTTATAGACAAATGACTTTTATTGGTATTGCTAATTTAAATTTAGATTTGTTCAATATTCTATTGCAAAATTTTCGAATATTTATAACAAATTCGATAATCCCTACACAACTAATAGATGAAAATTGAAAAAAATAACAATTTTTTAAAAATTCAGCTAAACTCATATCTTGTAAGAACATTCTGAACTATCTAGTCATTTCTATTTTTCTATTTTTTCTACTATTTTGCTATTTGCATAATCTTCTAAAACATCACGCGATCCTTATTTTAAAATGAAATTTCAAACTTCCTGGTGACTAACATCAAATCCTGAACTGGACCTCACGCTTCAACAACCTCACTCAAGCAGGCCATATTCACAAAGATGAAAGTAAGCACTGCGATTTGAAAAATCGCGAGCCGAGCGATCCAGATCGAAGCACCGCCACCACCGCCGCCGCGAGTCAAGGTCAGTACAGGCTGCAACCGGGAAATACCGGCATCGGTATATCACGTGTCCGAAAAGTCGCGACGTGCGCCTGGCCGCGAAAAAATTCGCTCACATTTTTCTCCCCAACGAGCTACAAACGTCATCGTTGGCGTAACGCAAGACCGCGCGCGCGGGGTACGTTTTTCCGACACGCTCGTTTTACGCGATACCGATCGACGGTATACGGCTCACCTTGCCCGAGGCCACGTACGCGCACGCTCAACAAAACCGAGAAAGAGAGAGACTGGGAGAGGGAAAGAGAAACAGAGCACGAGAGACGATCTCACGCTGTACGCTCATACTAGCGATAGTAGAGATTCATGCTGACGGCGATTCCCAAGGCGGATGTGGGCGCGCATAATGCATTCCTCCTCTCCTCCTGCTACTGCTGTTGCTGCTGTTAGTCTCCTTTCGAATTAAGGGCCGCCCTCGCTCTTCTTTGGGCTCGACGCTTTCCGTCTCTGTCTCGGTGAATTTTTCGAGCTACGCGATCGCCCGGGTATATAACGTCCTGGCCAGCCAACAATTCGACAGACGAAGCCAACACTTCGAAGTCAATCAGCACCTTAGCAGCACTTTTCGTGTTCAACGCAAACACCCAGCTCAACAATGAAATTCCTCGTTGTGTTCTCCTGCCTTCTCGCTGTGGCGTTCGCCAAGCCCGGCTTCCTTGGATACACCGCTATCCTCCCCGGAGCACCTGTAAGATTTCTGGTTTTTTTTTCTTCTAAATTCTAACATTTTATTTATTGTAAATCAAAATTAAAAATATATTATCAAATTTAACATTCAAACGATCTCACTTTTTACAAATTTATAAAAGTGCTTTAAGATTTCTAAATCAAAATTATTCTAAATAATTTGCACAAATAATAGAATTGATATTCCGGGAATACCACAGTTAAATAAAATAATTAAATTATTTTAAATTTGAGATTTTTCTGATATATCATATAATGTAAATATTGAATAATAATATTACTAAATTTATTACTTCCTTCTTAGTAAACAATCGGTAGCTTTTCTATTAAATAATGTGAACACAATGTGCACAGTATATTTATTTATTATACTGCAATAATACTGAACTTTTTTTGTATTTTTCTTAAAAATTTATAAAATCTAACTTTATTGGAACATTAACGATCCCACTTTGTGTCAATACAAATACACAGTCAAAACAGTATATAAATGTACTTTTAAAAAATATCGACTATATGTAACTTTCATAATTACTAGTAAAACATTCGGCAAATTAGCCTATTCACTATTGGCTGCAGAAACAATATAGATAACCCAACGAATATTATCATCAAATGTATATGATTCGTAAAATGTAATCCATCCCTTCCTCGTGTTTCAGCTGGGTATTGACGGCCGCGTGGTCGACACCGCCGAGGTAAGCCTGGCCAAGGCCGAGCACGCCGCCGCCCACGTCAACGAGAAGATCAACCTGAACCGCGAGGCCCTCCGCTCGGCCGACTACATCGTCGCCGCCCCCGCTGTAGTGCCCCTCGCCCACGCTGCTCCCCTGGCCTACGCCGCCCCCGCTGCTCTGCCCTACGCGCACGCCGCTCCCCTCGCCTACGCCACCGCCCCCGTGGCCACGGTTCTCGCCGCCGACGGCCGTCCCCTCGACACCCCCGAGGTTGCCCTCGCCAAGGCCTCGCACGCCGCCGCCCACATCAACGAGAAGCTCATCCACGCGCACGAGGCCACCAGGAACCTCGCCTACTACTAGATTCTACCGACAGAGGCTGTAACTACATGTAAACCGACGTGCGAATGGATTTGTTATACTGTCAATAGCTGTTCAACTGGAGAGAAATAGATCTGATGTCCGTTTGCTGACAACCTAAGCTGCCAGTACTCAAGCTCCTCACATGCTGGGAGCTCCGAGGAAGTTCAGATTATTATCGATCGCTCACTCAAGTGTTACCTGATTTTTGTACTTTTCTACTGCTGCGAGGATGAATGCAAGAATGCGAATGGTATTTTTTGTGGATTTTGGATTATGCCTTCGCGTATATGGAGAGAAGAGGAAGTAGGATTGAAACAACGGGAGTCGGGGATTCAGAGGATTTGAAATATATGCGAAAATAATTCAAAACATAATTATCTATTTGTTTTCTTTTAATTACCCTTTCCTTTTACACTATGATAAGTAATGCTACAGCAACATTTACTTTAAATAATAATTTTTGCTGCTAATTTCCGTTAAAATCGTAGTAAACGTGGGACATCCTGACTTCGCAGAAAAACTTACCTTGTTCAATGGTAAAAATTAATGTTATTAATTATAATTTTTGCCGCTCAGTACGATAAATGTTACTGTTGCTGTTAATTACGACATTTTTAACCGATTAGTAGGATAAATTTTATCGTGGATCAGAATCATTTTTTCCATAAATTTAAGAAGTCCCGCGTTTACTATGATTTGTACAGTATGTTCTATTATATAAGTCTCTATAGTACACAAAAAAATGATTCCAAATAATTTCTGGCGTAAAGAATGTACATTATAATCATTAAAATAGTATATTATGTAACAAGGGAAAAAGTCGAATATTTTTCCCGCGGACGAGTTTACTGCCCGCGCTTCGCTTCGCTCGCTCGGGCAGTATCACCCGAGGGTAAAATCGACTTTTTTCTCGAGTTACATATAGTACTTTATGCCCATCTCAACTGTGGCCACTTTTAAAAGTAACTTTTTTCCCGCTTATCATTTTTGTGGACAAAAAGTGTACTTTTGGTCTCGCTTTTCAGGGAAAAACGTGGCCATTTTTATCAACTATTCTGATGTTGCAATCATAATTATTAGCAATTAGAACAAAATTACTAAAAATGCAAAATCTTTTTCGGTATTCATACAATTTTAATATTTGAGACTTTATTTTGTTTTTTTCTATATCGACCGAAATTAAATTTCAAATTAATTTTTGCTTACTGAATAAGAGCTTATATTTTAAACTAAACTTATATGAACTCACGTAATCTAATTAAACAATTAGCTGTTTCTTAGCAACCAAAAGAGCCGCTGCGAATTCATTGACACTTAGCTTCCTCAAACTAAATTAATTGTTCTAATATAAATTTTTGTATTCTATTATTTTATTATATTTTTATTTAATTTAAATTACATGTTTTCACACCTCCTTAGCGATACTGTTGTGGGCGCGTTAGGTTTATAATTATTAAAAATTTTCTTTTTTAAACAGGAAACTTTTTGCTCTTTTTTTCATTATGATTTAAATTTACTTTCTCTTTAAATTTTTAAAATTTCTTTTTATTTTCAATTTTTCATAAAAATACGAAATTAAAGAAAATGCATATATACTGTATGAAACTTAAAAGTAATATTTTATTCCTTGTGTACTAGGCCAAACCTTCATTCAACAGATGAACTTGAATTTGTGTACACGTTAGCTATACTACTATTCACTTATATCAAGAATTTAAAAATAACATTTTATCCCTTTCGCATAAGCCCAAACCTTCATTCGACACATGAACTTGAATTTGTCTTCATCGCTGGCACACTACTATTAATTTATATAAAGTATATTTTAGAACAAACTTACAGCTTCGTCTTTATATTATTATTCAAATTGTTCATATTAATTTTCCCAAAAATAAAACTTATTTAATAGCAATTCACAATGAATTATTTATCATTGGTGTAACACTTTTAAGAAGGTATTGGTTTGTACGAAAGGTATACAATTGCAATTATTAAAATTTGTGATTAACAAATGATATTATTTATAGTAATGACAATCTTTTATAACTGATTCTATATATATGCTTAATTCCTACATGCCAAAACTTCCATTCGACAACTGGCAATCACTTTGTCTCCAACTTAACTTACTGTGGTTTTTCTCTTTTTGTTCCGACATTTAAACTTCCAAAATTATATTTATTCAAATGCCTAGCTGATATATTCCTGTGACGCATTTACTCTAAAAGCAAATGCTTTTCCTACTAGTTACACATCTGTACCTATCGCGAGTCAAAGCTTCACCAACTGCTGGTGTCGAGAGCGCCAACGCTGGCCCTTTTTACGAGCGTCTTTTGTGAAAACGGACTTGAGACAAAAACTCATGCTCAACCTTTACGTGAAGCCGATTTCATTCGGTTCTCTTTCATTCTTTCATAATGCTATAGCTATTGCTCTGCAGCAGTTTAACATTACATGTTTATTTATTATCAATTTAGCATATGTATTCGCCGCCAATTTTATTTTGCAATAATTAACATTACTTCTATTTGTAAAATTCTCCCCCCTCCCCCCGTACAAAACTAGTTTTGTACTCTAAATAGTATGCAAACTAAGTAATGTATAACTTAAAATCAAATTAATAATGATTCAGCCTTGTTTTTCTTATGCTTACATTTTTAAACATTTTCAATCCCGTTAAAGAAAGACACTCTCGAGATTACAGCTTTCGAAAACTTTATAGTTTTTCCGACACGGCACGGCCAATTAGCTAGAGCTGGAAGTACATTAAATCATCAATAATAATTCACACTTGATGCAAAGAACATTTTGAATCAATCATATCGACCTTTTCTTTTGGTCCCTCGTTTTCATAGCTTTGCTGTTAAAACTTCAATAAAATTTACTAAAATTTAGTAAAGTCAACTCTTCGTGCACACAAGACCTTGAGTGTGCACATCAAAGGTTTGTCAGAAACTACCTTGGATTCGCGCAGTCTCTAACAACTTAGCTGGGCCCTAAACCAACTGATAGATAGCTGAGCGAAAACAATTCATCCTAAACCACTTCTTACATTTCCATTGTTATCAAGTCAAATAATTCGGTACCTTTTTTTAAGTAATGCTAGACTAATTTACAATTTGCTTTATTTGTTTTTATTCTTTCATGTATATTTTATGAACTTTGTTTTTCGTAAACGTAGAAACTTAAAGTCAAATCGAACAATTCTAAGAAGTAGTCTACCCTGTGCAATATACCGTGTGTTCTTCGAACTAGTGATTCTTGATCCAGTTTGCAAAACAAACGTCCAAAACGTCCAATTAAATTTGCAAACTGTTTAATAATGAAGAAGCATTTGGTATTCAGGTAGAATCTACCACTCTGTTCACAGGAGCCAAGACTTACTTTCCTTTCATTATTTGTTTAAATGAGTAACATATTAAAACACTCATAATTTTAAATAATTATCAAGAACATCGCTAATAATCTTGTCAATTTATCATCAAATTACATAATTAAGGTAACGCCAGTTTTTAAATAGCTATTTTTTATATTTACATTAATTTAATTACGTTAAGATAACCTTAATATTTTCGTAAACTATATTTTATATCGTAATGGCTAATATATAATATTATATTTAATAAATTTAACATATACATAACCAAAAAATAATTTAAATTTTTGTTTTCTACGATTTATAAGAAAACATTTAAGGAACAAAATAAGGTCTCAAATATTATAATTGTATGAATACCGAAAAAGTTTTAGCATTTTTAGTAATTTTGTTTTACATAGCCATAATTATGATTGCAACATTACAATTGTAGATAAAGAAAATTTTTAATGTTTATAATTTACACTTTTTACGCCAGAAATTAATTGGAATCATTTTTTTGTGAACCATAGAGATTTATTTATATAATAGAATATACTGTAAAAATCATAGTAAACGCGGGACTTCTTAAATTTATGGAAAAAATGATTCTGATCCACGATAAAATTTATCCTACTAATCGGTTAAAAATGTCGTAATTAACAGCAACAGTAACATTTATCGTACTGAGCGGCAAAAATTATAATTAATAACATTAATTTTTACCATTGAACAAGGTAAGTTTTTCTGCGAAGTCAGGATGTCCCACGTTTACTACGATTTTAACGGAAATTAGCAGCAAAAATTATTATTTAAAGTAAATGTTGCTGTAGCATTACTTATCATAGTGTAAAAGGAAAGGGTAATTAAAAGAAAACAAATAGATAATTATGTTTTGAATTATTTTCGCATATATTTCAAATCCTCTGAATCCCCGACTCCCGTTGTTTCAATCCTACTTCCTCTTCTCTCCATATACGCGAAGGCATAATCCAAAATCCACAAAAAATACCATTCGCATTCTTGCATTCATCCTCGCAGCAGTAGAAAAGTACAAAAATCAGGTAACACTTGAGTGAGCGATCGATAATAATCTGAACTTCCTCGGAGCTCCCAGCATGTGAGGAGCTTGAGTACTGGCAGCTTAGGTTGTCAGCAAACGGACATCAGATCTATTTCTCTCCAGTTGAACAGCTATTGACAGTATAACAAATCCATTCGCACGTCGGTTTACATGTAGTTACAGCCTCTGTCGGTAGAATCTAGTAGTAGGCGAGGTTCCTGGTGGCCTCGTGCGCGTGGATGAGCTTCTCGTTGATGTGGGCGGCGGCGTGCGAGGCCTTGGCGAGGGCAACCTCGGGGGTGTCGAGGGGACGGCCGTCGGCGGCGAGAACCGTGGCCACGGGGGCGGTGGCGTAGGCGAGGGGAGCGGCGTGCGCGTAGGGCAGAGCAGCGGGGGCGGCGTAGGCCAGGGGAGCAGCGTGGGCGAGGGGCACTACAGCGGGGGCGGCGACGATGTAGTCGGCCGAGCGGAGGGCCTCGCGGTTCAGGTTGATCTTCTCGTTGACGTGGGCGGCGGCGTGCTCGGCCTTGGCCAGGCTTACCTCGGCGGTGTCGACCACGCGGCCGTCAATACCCAGCTGAAACACGAGGAAGGGATGGATTACATTTTACGAATCATATACATTTGATGATAATATTCGTTGGGTTATCTATATTGTTTCTGCAGCCAATAGTGAATAGGCTAATTTGCCGAATGTTTTACTAGTAATTATGAAAGTTACATATAGTCGATATTTTTTTAAAGTATATTTTTATACTGTTTTAACTGTATATTTGCCTTGACACGAAGTGGGACCATTAATGTTCCAACCAAATTAAATTTTATACAATTTTAACAATAATACATAAATAGTAAAATATCATTGAAGTTTAATAAATTTAGAAATATATTATTCAATATTTACATTATATGATATATCAGAAAAATCTCAAATTAAAAATAATTTAATTATTTTATTTAACTGTGGTAGTCGCGCAATATGAATGCTATATTAATAGTGTAAATTATTTGGTATAATTTTGACTTAGAAATCTTATAGCTCTTTTATAAAATTGTAAAAAGTGAAATCGTTTGAATGTTAAATTGGATAATATATTTTGAATCTTGATTTACATAAAATAAAACATTAGAATTTAGAAAATAAAAAGAAATCTTACAGGTGCTCCGGGGAGGATAGCGGTGTATCCAAGGAAGCCGGGCTTGGCGAACGCCACAGCGAGAAGGCAGGAGAACACAACGAGGAATTTCATTGTTGAGCTGGGTGTTTGCGTTGAAATCGAAAAGTGCTGCTGAGGTGCTGATTGACTTCGAAGTGTTGGCTTCGTCTGTCGAATTGTTGGCCGGCCCGATCGTTATATACCCAGGCGGTTGCGTAGCTCGAAAAAGTCACCGAGACAGAGACGGAAAGCGCCGAGCTCAAAGAAGAGCGAGGGCGGCCCTTAATTCGAAAGGAGACTAACAGCAGCAACAGCAGTAGCAGGAGGAGAGGAGGAATGCATTATGCCCGCTCATGTCCGCCTCGGGAACGGATTTCTCACCTGTTTTACATTTCTTACCTCTTTTCAGGAGAGAATTTTATTTCTCAACACTTTGAACAAACACGCTATAACTTTGTAATTTTTTACCCTACTTTCAGGCATAAGAAAGGCCTATTTCATGCCTGTATTGACAAAAATTGTTTACACCCTTACGAACCAAGTGACTGTTATATCTATGATGACCGTCTTTAGTCCATAATTCCTATGTTTAATATCCATAAGAGAAATTATATAAGTGTAAAACAATTGAATAGGGTCGTTTTAGCATATTGAAAGCTATTTATTTGTATTATATGACCTACAGAACAAGAAGAAATAGTTTCATAGGTGTGCCTCTATGTTTTATTTTTCGATAGTTTAGGAACCTTTTCTTGGCAGATATTTTGTAGAATTCCTCATGTACTGACTGACAGAACATCTATCGACCGACCAATAAGTGTTGAATTACAACAAAATGCCGTGCATAGAAAAAGTTGGAGGGTAAACTACCATAAACGAAGTGATATAAAGTCAAAATAGTAGTTTAAATACAATTATTGTATAACAAGGATAGCTATGGGGGTTTTATAATTATAAAACAGCCTAATATGGGATATTTTCCTGTCATATTGTTAGTAATAAAAATGTATGAAATAATTAAATCACGTTAAGGGAGAACTCCGCCGAGTTTTAAAAAATCTTTCCCTTTCATCTAATAATATTAATATTTCGGTAACTTTTTTTGTCATAATTAAGGAAGGCTGTAAAAATTTTTGAGAATTTTTCACTTAAATTTTTTACTAGTCATTGGAGAAAATACAAATTTGTAATAAAACAAATTTGTAATAAAAATTAGGGGCTTTAGAAAAGTTCCTTGTGCATATGAATTTAACAAATTCTATTGTAAAAAATTCTAGAATATTTTTCAACTTAAAATGAACAGACCCCGAATAAAAATGACTTATATATAATTATATATAGTCATATATAATAGTTATTTTTCGACAGTTTGATCTGATTATATATCCCTATATATAATTATATATCATTTTATATACTTAAAATTTTATTATTAATATTTATTTCGAACATTTAACAATAAATAATAATAAATAACAATTAATAAATAATAAAAATACAGATTATGCTAATAAATCACATAATTGGATTTAAAAAATTAGGAGATTTACAAATGTAATTACCTACCAGAACTAATAGTTGCGTATATTCTTACGTTCGGAAAGTTAAACACTGGTACACGTTCTTCATTGATTAGTAAAATATTCGAAAGTCTTGCCATGGTTTCATGATGAAAAATAATCCGGTTTTGTTCAATCCCAAATGACTGAAGGTACATTAGTTTCCGTTTGTTTTATAATTGATATGTATATGTTGTACCAGCTCTTACTATAACCCAAACATATAATTTTATAAAATTGAGATCGAATGCTAATTCTGCTAGCTTTTGTTTATCTAAATTGTGTAACTTCTTTAACTTTATTTGTGCCCCAGTCAGCTTAAAAGTAGGTAGTTAAGTATATACAACTATATATGAGTATATATAACTTTATATAAGCATATATCTGTACATCCGGGAAAACGACTTAAGTCCACTTTTTATGTTATTGAGATATTAAGGTTTAAAGTTTTAATTTTCCATTTAAACTAATGTTAAAAATATCAAAAGTAGTAGATATGGTCATTTGTTTTCACACTTTTCCGATTATTTGCATTATTATCATAAAATATACTATGTAAGGATACCAAAATCGCTCAAAACTTAATATTCAAAAAATGGACTCAAGTCGTTTTTCCAGGAATCCACAGATATACATGTTTATATATAACATTTTATATACGAGTAAATATAACCAAATACTAATAACTATATCTAGCTTTTCATTTTTTTGCTAACTATATTTTACTTTCTTTTTCTAAAAATGTCTAAGTCCATTTATATATAGTTATGTATAATTATATATATTTATATATAATTATATATAACTATATACAACTATATATAATTATATATAAGGTGACTACCAGTATAGCTTATGATCTATTTTATGATACTACTCTTAAAACAAGATTGTTGAGTAGTGGTTAGGGTAATGGCTTGCCACCTAGAGATGTTATGTTCAAATCCACTTTATTACGATGTATAAAACATCAACAATTTTCAATAAAACCAATTATTTATTATGTTAATTTTGCATTGATTAATTATTCGAATAAAAACGACTTATATATAATTATATATAATTTAAATATATTTATAATGTGATATTATGTATAATATATATAATTATGTATAATTATATATAATTATATATAATTATAAGTCATTTTTATATATAATTATATATCATTATATGTCATTTTTATATATAATTATATATAATTATATGTCATTTTTATATATAATTATATATCATTATATGTCATTAATGGTCTGAAATAAATATCTGTTGATGAATATTACAAAATGAGTAATATCGCACCAGAATAATAGTATCACAACTCAAAATTCTATGCTTTTACAGAACTAAGCTAGTAACATAAAGGAGGATGCTCCGAATGCGTAGTAAGTAAGGAGACATAGGAAGGCATACAAAACTGACTCTATTATTAAGAGTTTGTCAAAATATGAACATTAAAAAAAACTAATCCGAGGAAGTGAAGGTATACTTTAAAAAAAGAGGATCAACTGTAATAAAATAATTCTAAAAATCAAGATGTTATCAGGCATTCAGTAGTAAAAAAAAAGTAATTTTTTATGTGTTTTTCAATTTATGCAGAAGAAAATTTTTAATTAAATGCTTTAGATTTTATTATAGATCCTTCATGCTCATATCAGTTTTATAGATCCCCTCTCAATATTTTACCTGCGACCGACATAAGCCATTCATGGGCATCCTCCTTTTTCATGAAGTAAACATTTTTTGCTTATATTTTGCGTAAATTTTGAAAATCTTTATTGAGTGTTACTAAAGTTATTGTAAATAATGTATATATTTTCAAAGAAATATAAATACGACTAAATATATATTATATTTGTTGAAAATAAATGTATTAATCTTGAAATTATATATTCTTGGCGTCGGAGGATGGTTTTATCTTCTAGGAAGTTACCCTCGACGATGTAAGTCGCGCCGTCTCCCATTTCTCATCCCAGGCGGTCGGGGAGGAGGATGGCATTCCGCAAAGTAGTATAGTTAAAGCTCTCCCGGTCATTGGGCCAATGCTAACTAGCATCTTCAACACCTCCTTGCATAGTGGTATCTTCCCAATCACTTGGAGGAAGGCTCATTTGGTGCCATTAAAAAAGACCGCGGTTCCATCATCAATCACAGACTTTCGTCCTATAGCCCTCTTGAGTTTTCTTTCCAAAGTCTTGGAGAAGACTGTGCACACTGAAATTTCGGACTCTATTGAGTCTAAGACAATGCTGGATCCTTTATAGAATATCTTTAGACGATACAACAGCACTGATACCGCGCTCTTAAAATTGACAGAAGATATACGCTTTAGTATCAACAACAACAAAAAACTCATAACCTTCCTACTCCTTTATGACTTCAGTAAATCTTTCGAGACCATCTCTCCTACTAAACTCCTCCGCCAGCTGGCAAAAATGGGCTTTCCTAGGGCTGTTCGCCTGTGGATAAAATCCGATATAGTTGATAGGACACAAAGAGTTCTCTCAAAAACGAATGGTCAGTCAGATTGGCTCACCACCAATCTAGGAGTACCACATGGTTCAGTGGCACAGTATTCAATTCAGTCTAGGGACCCCTCCTTTTCAGCTTGTACATAAATGATCTCCCGGGTACATTAGATTCTGAACACATTGAACACATCCTTTACGCATACGATCTTCAAATTTACATGCAGACCACACGTAATGAATTTACACAGGGTCTAGAGCGTCTTAAAGTTGCTGCGCATGCCGTGTCAGACTGGGCGACGATAGCTGGCTTTCGTCTTAATGTTGGGAAGATAAAAGCAATTTACTTCGGTTCAGTTTATAATGTCAAACATGTCAATGATTTGAGTCTGCCTAGCATTGAGATGCAGGATGGAGCGTGTGTCCCCTTCGTCGATACGGTAACCAACCTCGGTGTTGTAATGGATTCGAAATTAACGTGGTAGCTGCATGTTGCGCACATTAGCAAAAGAGTCAACAGGGCGCTTTATGGATTAAAGCTGTTTAGATCATGCACCACCGAGGCATTGCGCAAGCAGCTTTCGTGCGCGCCAGCTGTCTCATACCTCGAATAATGTTCATTGATTTTCCTCAACGTTTCTAACGAACTGATAGATAAATTGCAACATATTCAAAATTCATGTGCGAAATACATGTGGCACTAGGAGGGACGGGCACATTACCTCCCACTGGGTACCCAGTTGGGTTAGCGTTGAACGACGGAGATCCTACTTTGCGGTGTTACTTTTGTACAGGATTATTCGATTAGGGCGACCTACGTATTTAAGTAACTTCTTTGTCCGTAATGAAAATGGGACATCTTCACGGGACAACGCCACTTGTCGTTCCAGATACGCGTACAGACGTCTGTCTTTACTCGTTTAGAGCACAGGGTGCGCGGCTCTGGAATGACATTCCAGACAATATCAAGTTCCTCCTGTCAACAAAGCAGTACAAGCCTAAGATACGCGAGCATCTTATGAAGCCCGATGTTCTGTCCTTATAATTACTAGTCATTTTCGTGTTGCTGCAATGTTACTTGTGTTATTGTTATCGGCGTGTCTGTTAATTTCTTTATATTTTTATTAATGAGTAAATTTTTTTTTTTTTTTTTTTATTTAATGTAGAATATTTGTGTGTATGTATTGTAATACCACACTTTGTGTGCGTTACGGATGTAACTGTCGGTCGAACCTGTAGGTATGGTGGAACGAGCTGCTCAGTATAGGTCCGATGCTCGACAAAACACATGCCATAAAGTCTAATCGCACACTACTCCCTCACTACCCTCACTATACACATGCACACACGATATTTACACTTTCTCCTCGATGACACAGAGCAAGCGAACTCTTCAATACCCTGAAGCAGCTGAAGAAGACGCACAGCTGCCATCTCATACAGCCTCGCATAGGCTGGAGTCGGCTGGTCTTGGCTGGGGTGCGCTGAGCGTATCCTGGTGTCTCCTCTCCTTGTTTCCTTCCTCTCGAACCAACCTAAGAGCACATACAGAGGGGATTAATACTCCAGAAAATAAGCAAAATGGTATTAGAATAATATCCACCTGGTTTTATGTCTTGAAAGGCATGAATGGGTCCACCTTGGGCGGAGCGGCTACTTCTCTGGATACTCCGGAGGCCTACAGCATACACCCCAGAAAATATAAGCTGAGTTAGCCTACAGCAAATACGGAAGTCAAACTGGAACTCTCTTACCTGGTTTGGAGGGTTTGTAGAGGCAGTGTGGTCTCTCGGACGCAGTATCGTAGCCCAGTTCATGGCTCGCTGCTCCATAACAGCAGCAGCAGTAGTCACCGAAGCACTGATCGCCAGTCACCTAGAGGCAACCTAGCATTAAGGAGAGTAGACTACAGTGGTATATAAAACACTGATCTCACCTGATAGCAGTGGCAGTCGAAGAATACAGTGTAGCAAGCTGAAGAGTAAATATAACCTCTTCGGGATTAACCGCGTCCCACTGCTTCTGCTGCAAGTACGCAGTCCTGGGACTTGCAGCTCTCGATTTCGTGCCTCTTCGTCGGCACAGTTGTCCAGGTGCACCTCCTGCTGCATCCATCGTCGTGTTTTCTCGTCCTGCCTCGAAAACACCGCCTGCAAGACGTCGACTGCGTGCCATAGACATAGCGTGACGTTACCGCGAGCAGACGCTCCCGTTTCCTCCTTTTTACTCCTATTTCCTTCTCACCAGGCGCATGCGCTGTGACCTCAACCGGGCTCGGTCGGCACTAGCGAAATCCGAGTGCAGCGCCACGGGTACGAAACGAGAGCCTCGCTCACTTCGTACTAAGCTGCGCTCGTATACACCTCGTGTTTTCTGTCTGCTCCGTTGCGAAAACGTTAAAACTAACTTGCTCCGATTTGCGAACTTGTAGCCGTTTTCCGTATCTCGACATTATCGTCGATCTTCTCGTACCGTGTGTGCCAACCAACTTGTATTCTCGAAGGAGGCCACACCGGATTTGGAAAAGAGCAAGTTGCACAGAGTATTATTGTGCTTATCGAGTATATATATATATATATATATATATATATATATATATATATATATATATATATATATATATATATATATATATATATATATATATGTATATATATATATATCGGAAACCTAGCATCGCGTGCGTGTCGAGCGTCGCGTAGCGTGCCGTCCATTTACACCCGTATTTCACCGCCGTATATTCTGTAGAATTTGCGTCCATGAATAATAACTTCTTCCTCATCGAATATATACCGTTTCCACCGTACCGCTGTATTCACCGTAGTTAGTTTAGACGTATAACAAATTCTATGTGTGTCAATAGAACACTTGCAAAATCGTGCTGCGCGTTGGCGCAGCTGGCGCTCAACACCTTGTACATAAATTGAATAAACCTCAAGTGTTTATGTTATTATACTACATTCCTGTGTCGTACTTTATTTAAAGCCTCGAATAAACCTAATGTTAAAGCCTGCATGTGTGGCGCAATAATCTTGGCTTATATAGCTAAAATTATTGTCATAGTATGTTTATGTGTATACTTGTGTATGTGAGGACCTGTATATAAGATATATATATATATATACATATATATATATATATATATATATATATATATATATATATATATATATATATATATATATATATATATATATATATATATATATACTGTGAATGAAAGCGAAATAGATTAGAACTAAACCCTGGAATACTGACGAGAAAGTTATTGTGATACAGCTATGATAGAAAAAACAAAAAAAAGACTATGTTATACTATGTAAAGAGAAACCGGTCCAAATATTTTTGTATATTTCTACAAATAAATATATATCTAATCTAATCTAATATGAGTTTCGGCACTGTGGTAATGTAAAAATGATCATCTATAAAAATACTGGTAACAAAATACTAATAAATATCACTATATCGGTGATTCTTTAACAAAATAGTCTACATTTCCTATCTACACAATATAGTTACTCAATAAAAACGTCGGGCCATAAATAATTTGTATGTTTTAAGTGTTCTTTTATTAATATTTGGCAAGTCAACGGACTTACTTCCATTTGATGAAAACAAACGACGTAAATATGTGTTGGTATGTATTTTTAAAGATTAAATGTTTATTTCGAAGTAAAAATATTATAATTTGGGTTTAAAAATCAACGGATTTGGATTGATAGAAATTGAATAAAACCAAACTAATTTCGATCTTGTTCGAGCTATACTGGAAGCCAAACATTATCAGAGAGATTATTAAGTCTCAAAGACTGAGGTGGGCTGGACATGTAGCTAGGGTGGGAAATGGAAGAGCAGCACTGAGAGTGTTTGTAGGGAAGTCTACAGGCGCAAGACCTCCAGGCATACCGAGACGAAGATGGGAGGACAATATCAAGATTGACCTACGAGAATTACGATGTTATGAGGAGGATTGGATGCAACTCGCAAACAATAGAGAAAGATAGCGGGACTCTGTTAACAAGGCTATGGACTACACAGTTGCGGATAGCTAATACCAACAAGTGGTTATGATAGTAATGGTGATGATGCAAGCACGTCTACGGCCGACATAAAGACTATGTAATAGCTGTTGCCCTGCAGGTACTGTTGCTGTTTATCATTACTACTTGGCCTGTATAATAAGTGATACTCTTTTGTCACATATGACGTGTGACGTAAGTATGTCTAGTCAACCGAAATCCAACTCGTGCAATATGAAGATTAGAGCACAAAGAAATAGCTAGTGTACCCGTGGCGTACTGGATACAGCGCCTGCTTTCAATTAGTCAAGTTCAGGGATCAAACCCCACCATGAGTGTAAAAATGTGAACTTTTGCCCGATAATATGTATTTAAAAAGGTAACTATAAACTTTAGAGCAGCTTATACACATTGTACCAACCAACTAAAAATAACTCACAAAATCCCTTATGAGTTTTAGCAACATTGTAGGGCAAAGTTGCGAGAAAAGAAATCGCTTACAAAATAAGTATAATAAATAATTTGTTTGCTCTAATTATACTTTCTTAATCATTGCTTGTCTGTTGCAACGCCGTTACCCTAAGCGGGTCCTGGGCGTAGTCGTCCAGAGCGGACGGGTGGGTGCCTATCACCACTACACAGCGCGTCCTCAGGTTGCGGATAGAGGAACGACCCCTGAGAAAGAGGTTAGCTGCGAATAAAGCGAATAAGCAGTCGCGGACAGCCGATAGGCCCAGGCGTGGGTGTGATGAGCCCGCACTGGCGAACGCATTCATCTAGAAACACTACGCAAGCACCGCAACAACTACAAACACTATACAAAATCTCCTATCTTACTTTCTTCTTCTACCTTACTCTGTAATCTATCTCTTTTACCACACATTTCAAACAAAAAAAATGGGCCAAAAATCCTGCTGTCGTGGAGGATGCGGGAGCGATGACAACTGCCCTGAGAGGGGATGTGTAGAATGATTCGCCACCTGGTCTTACATGGCAACGAAGCCAGCGAAGGAGCGCTGCCTTGCAGGGGGGCGTTAGGATATGAGAATGAAACCGAGTGTGTCTAACGACGAGTTGACTATGTCCTCGCCAAAGTCAGAAAGCTCTCATACTTAGTTCTAGGGAGGTATGAGGGTTATCACCCCTAGACGGATGGACTCACCGGCGATCGGAACAGGATCCAAAACGCGCGGGTTTAACTTACTATCATGGCTCAAAGAAAACAAAACCAAACCAAAACGAAAAGAAACTTAAGGGTGGGAACCTGGAATGTACGCAGTCTACACAGAGCAGGCGCGTTCCGGGAAATCATAAATGAAACTGAGAGGTACAATTTAGATTTGGTAGCAATACAAGAAATCCGATGGAAAGATAACGCGATGCTAGAATCCGGTAACTTCACCTTTTTATATGGGGGCGCGAGCGGGCATTCTCTAGGCACCGGATTTCTTGTAAACAAAAGCATCATACATTCCGTTAAAAGTTGCAATTTCGTGAATGACCGACTCTCGTATATCATCATCGAAGGAGCGTGGTATAATTACGTGGTTATTAACGTCCACTGTCCCACGGAGGACAAAGAGGAAGAAGTCAAAAATCTTTATTATGAAACTTTAGAGCAATTAATCGACCAATTCGCGTCTTACGACACCAAAATAGTAGTGGGGGATTTCAATGCTAAAATAGGGAGAGAGGAAATGTTTAGGCGCACCATAGGCAAAGAACGTCTGCACGAAACCAGCAATGATAACGGTATTATGGTCATAAATTTCGCAGCCGCAAAAGATCTTATAGTCAAGACCACGTGCTTCAAGCACAAGGATATACACAAGGCAACCTGGACATCGCCGGATGGGGCCACGCACAATCAAATCGATCATTTTCTTATTGATAAGAGGCGCCACACGAATGTACTCGACGTAAGGACCTATAGGGGGCGGATTACGACTCAGATCATTATCTAGTAGTGGCCAAATTAAGAGCTAGATTAGTAGCCGGTCAAAATAGTAAGCGAGCGAACAAAGTAGAAACCTTTGATATTGGAAAACTACGAAGCGGGATAGAGCGAATCAAGTACCAAGTAGAAGTTAGCAAACGATTTCAGGCGCTCGAGGAAACGGATGAACAGACGGGAGTAGATGACGATCCGAACAGGTTGTGGGGGGCTATCGAAAAAACCTATAAAAGGGGCCGCGAACAAAGTACTGGGTAAGAAAAAAAGGCCGAAGAGCAAACCATGGTTTGACGAAGAGTGCGAACTCTGGTTTGAAAGGCGCAAGAAGGCTAAATTAGATAGTGTACACAATGAAAACGGTAGGACCGTAGAAGAATACCATGAAATAAGAAAGCATGTACGTGTGATTTACAGAAACAAGAAGCGCCAGTATCAGAAAAATGAAATTAGAAAAATAGAAACTAATAGTAGGGAAAATAACCCGCGCGAGATGTACAAAGGAATAAACGCTATTAGGAAGGGTTTTCAGAGTAGATCGCAGTTAATGAAAGATAAGGACGGGAACCTCGTGACAAGCGAAAATGAACTATTGAAATTATGGAAAGATTATTTCGATAAGTTATTAAACGTGCATGAAAACGCCGAGGAAATGGGAGACGAAATCCACACTGCTGAACTCCATATGGACGAAACTACCTACAAAGAAGTAGAGGCCGCGATCAAAAAGCTAAAAAACAATAAGGCCGCAGGAAACGATTCTATACCAGCTGAACTACTTAAATATGGAGGCACCGCGCTTACATCTAAAATTTTTTATCTAGTATGTGCTATTTGGAGAAATGAAACAATACCACAAAATTGGAAAGAATCCATCATCATACCGATCTTTAAAACGGGAGATAAAACAGACTGCAATAACTACCGGGGAATCTCACTTTTAGCTACCTGCTACAAAGTTCTGTCAAACGTAATACAGGCCAGACTCACACCATTCGCGGAAGATATAATAGGAGATTATCAGTGTGGATTCCGGCGCAACAGGTCAACGAGCGATCAAATGTTTACCATAAGACAATTATTACAGAAAAAGTGGGAATATTGCAAAACTATACACCAGCTATTTGTGGACTTTAAGAAAGCGTACGACTCTGTCAAACGAAGCAAAATGTATGAAATCCTAGTGCTCCTTGGCGTACCAAAAAAACTCGTAAAATTAATTCAAATATGTCTGAACGGAAGCACTGGAAAGGTCCGAGTAGGCGGTAATGTATCCGAATCGTTCATGATACGCGACGGTTTGAAGCAAGGTGACGGGCTTTCAACGGTACTCTTTAACCTGACGCTAGAGCATGTTGTTAGAAAAATGCAGGCTAGCGAGCTAGGCGCAACACTCAACGGAACAACGCAAATTTTAGGCTATGCGGATGACTTGGATATAGTGGGAGATAATGGTGAAACGGTGGCGAGAAATGCGGAAATCCTTATAAATGCGGCTAAAAACACGGGGTTAGAAGTGAGCGAATCGAAAACGAAATATATGATCATGGAGAAACTGGGCATTCGCGAAGCAGAGGGGGATCTCAGAGTCGGAAATTTCACTTTTGAAAAGGTTAGCGAATTCAGATATTTAGGTACAACTATAAATGATCGAAACGAAATTAAAGCCGAGATTAATAAGATACTTCATTCGGGTAATGCCTGCTTCTACGCTGTGAACAGATTACTTAAGTCAAAGCTACTGTCGAAAAATGTCAAAATAAGGATATATAGGACTATAATAATGCCGGTAATCTTGTATGGATGCGAAACCTGGGCGCTCACTAAAGCGGAAGAAAATCGTTTTAGGGTATTTGAAAATAAGGTTCTGCGGAAAATATACGGGCCAAAGAAAGATGAGGAAACTGGGGAGTGGAGGAAACTGCACAATGACGAGCTACATAATTTGTACGCGTCACCAAATATTAACAGAATAATAAAATCACGGAGACTAAGATGGGCAGGGCACGTGGCAAGAATGGGCGATGATCGTACAGCAGCGCGCATAATGAAAGGAAAACCGAAAGCAACGCGACCTCTTGGTAGACCTAGACGCAGATGGGAGGATAACGTAAAATCAGACATAACTGAAATTGGGCGGGAAGGCGCGAAATGGATGGGGTTGGCACAAAATAGGGAAACGTGGAAGGCTTGTGTAGATGAGGCGATAAATTTTCTAGTTTGGAATGCCATTTAAAAAAAAAAAAAAATCATTGCTTGTAAAAGATTAATATTCCACAAGAAACAGTAAGATAGCGTAACTTATAAATAAGATAAATTTAATGTTGTATGTGCAAACTATATCAGACAAGCAAAACTTGCACTTTTAGACCCTTCTAACGTTATTTTTCATAAAAATAAAAATCTAAAAATACTAGTTTTTAAAAATAATTAAATATATAGAATTTTCTAAAACTTAAATAAGAAAATTTGTTTTTATTTATTATAAATATACCTAGTTCATCAAATTGTACGCTACGCTCTGCATCACCCATATTTTCTATTCAGGTTTTGTCTTTTTCAATACGGTCTACACAGAATTTAACACAAATATTATTTGCAGTAATGGCAAAATGAAAACGAAGCATTTATTATATAATTCATACTTTGTGTATGTATTCATATTTGTATATTAATATATACAAATTTAAACATCCTGTTTTTGACGATCAATTTATTGAGGATCAAGGAGTGGTCCAAACTTCTCTAAAATACATATGTGCATGGCAGCAGCAACTTCGCATTCATTGGTTTGCCCATTTGCTGAAAGAGAAATATTATTTTGTTAATTAGCATTCACTATACGAACCCGTAATACTAATTTATTATAAAAATAAATTTAAGGCATAAAAGTGATAAGAGATATGGAGTGAGCCCAAAACCAATTTGTTTAGGCTTAAAATATTATTTCATAGAAATAGAAAAGTACACCCGACGCATCTTTTAAACTGTAGCATACCTACATATAAAGACTATTTAGGGGTAATTCCCCTGGTCTCTATTGGCGTGACATTTTACTATAAGGAAATGCGAAAATTAGTGAAAATGCGTTACGTGGGAGGAGGAGAGGGGGGGGGGGGGTAAAAATTCTCAAAAACAGTATGACATATATTGCAAATGGCCCCTTACCTATGATAGTGCACTTGGTGACCTGTTCCGACAAACTATCGCCGGCATTGGGTATGTGTTCCATAGCGTATTTGATAGTTGTTTCGGGTATCATCTTACCGTCTACCATCTACAAATACAATTAATAGATATGCATAGTTAGTAGTAGTTATGAACAAGATCTGATTTACTACTCACGTTTCCCACTTTTTTCATCAAACAAGCATGGAAGCATTTCATTTTCGGGTCATTCATATTACGTCGTCCCTTGATCTCTTCTGTACAAAGTAAACTATTTCAGTGAGTGGATATCAATATAATTGTACATTTCATTAATAATAATCATACGGATTAAAACTTACTATCGGGTATTCCACTTTCAGACTGGCATATCTCAAGCGCTGGTTCCAACTCTATTGGTATTTCGCAGTTGACGTATACCTAGAAATACCAAAATCTTAATTAAATTTATCTATCGATTTTAAATATGTAGTCATGTATTTAATGAAACTTCTTTTATTTCACTATAACTATAAATTTGATAAGATAAGTATACAAAACAATTACGCAATAAAATACTGAAGCCAAGTTTGGTTTTTACCGAGTAAACCTTACTAACTCCGAAGTAAAAGTGACTATCTACTGAATGCTTTAAATTTTAAGCGAATTTTGCCCAAAAACTGGAGTAAATGATTTCTTATGTTTAAGCAAAGCATTATAAAAACAAACCTAACCTAACCTCTACGTGCAATACGATAGTATATCGAAATCTTAGGGTAGAAACTGGTTTATGATTTTAATATAATCATTTCAATAAATAATAAGAATTGAATTGATGCTTATCAATCGTGTCAGTATTACTTTCAAAATAAAGAAAAAAGCATGTTTTAATTCAGTATTTTTTTGCGCGATGTAGATTACTGAATATAGGAAGAATTTATTTTGATGAACATAATAATGTACATGATCATTTCGAAATATAATAACGAAATTTGCACTGTAGAATCATCGTGGAATTTATCAGAGCTGAAACTGATATAACAGTCAGAAAGTTAATAACATCTCTTTAATCTCTACAATGTATTATTAACAAAACTCACACATCTAGCGGAGGAAATTCTTGATAATAGATCGACATATGAATAGATCGATAATGATCAGATATTTTATATTATATTTATAGATTTTATAGACGATATATGATTCAAGTATAAGATGTATAATACAACAGATGTTATAAGCAGAGTCCCCAGGTGTTCAGCATCCCTAACCCCTACCGTTTCGATATATATCCGTATGGAACTTTGGAAGTTCGGTATATACATTTTATTATAATATTTTATATATAAAATTGATACCATTTTTCAAAAAATGTTTGTACGAGTCACAATAGTTTCTAATATTAATCTGACATTCTAATAAATCTTCAACTTTATCATAGTAAATAAGTGTTTAGTCTATGTCAAGAGCACGGTATGATTCTTAAATTGGATATTCGTTTATTACCGACATTCAACTAAAAAACGGAAGACCATTTGTAGCAGTAATACTCACAAACACTTTCAATCATATAAACTAGAAACACCTGAGATTGATTTCACCATATACCTATTTGTAGATTGTTACAAAACATAACGGATTTACAAAGTTATAATTAGTTTGTTAGCTATAATATGCATTTGCTGCTTCAAACTTTATATTTTCATTTTTAAATACATATTATCAGGCAAACAATCATATTTCTGGCCCGATATTTCTCTGCGTCACTATATTGTGTAGATAATAAAGGTACACCGATTTATTACAATTTGTAAAATAAATTTTTGAAAATTCCTGAAAGTCAAATTGTACGCTATGCTCAGAACCACCCATATATATTTATTTGTGTGTGTATATTTTCTGATGTGCGTGTGTGTATATGGCCGATATGTGTACCTGCATGTGTATGTGAATATAATAGTGCGCTTGATTTACTAGTATACAAGGAAACTGATAAAATAAAGAAGATACGCACGCCTTTAATGATTTATATAGTTATCCCGAAAAAATGCTATTTAAGCTGCTTATTCTAACAAGCAAAATCATTTTGAAATAATTAGTAAGGCTCATGTATCTGTATCATATACTTACTGCAACAATGAGAACACTCAAAATACATAGCATGATCTTCATATTGCTATTTAATCTTAATGTTAGTGTAGTTTGATGTTGTTTAATTTAATCTTAGTGTTTTATTCGTGGATATGTTCGAAAAATAAATAGAGAATCGGTGTAATTTAATACATATATCGACTACTCAAAAATTACAGAGCTCTTTACAAAGCTGTGCGAGTTCGCGCGACGACAGACAAAGCGCAACTGGCCCAGCGGAGAGGGCGGAAGAGTCTTCAACCGTGCGTGGCTTTGTCGCAGAAAGAGACGCGCCTTATGATTGGCCCAATTAGCACGTCGTAGATCGAGCTTTGTCTGAATGAGATATTTCCGAGCACTTAGTGTGTTACTTGCTGTGGAATAAAACTTTCAATACTGAACAAAATGTAGCGATTACTGAATATTTATACGAAAGTTTCGAAATATGAGCTTAGCAGGAAACCTAGAGCGTTGAATAATCATCAATACATAGTTGAGTGCACATTTGAACCAAACGCATATTAGTAAATGGCAATTAAATACACGATAAATCTCTTAAAAAATTATTATGTAAAGATATTAGCATAATATTTATTGTAGTTTTCAGTAAGCTGCCATGAAAGTCAATGTTTTTATAGTATCGTGATTGATTTCAATTACATTTAAGCATTATTTTACTATGTATAATCTGAAATCTTTTTTTAACTTTATTTAATGAAACTTATATTATTAGTTAAATTATAAAATTAATATCAACAAGTAAAATATATCAACTATTCTACTTCGAATATGCATTATTTCTGTGATCATAACTTCGCATGTTTTCATACTAGAGAAAACTACCCGAACGTATCTAAAACTAGTCAGAAAGAGCTTTAATTTGACACCTGTAAATTGTAAAAAATATTAATGTGAACCAAAGTTGTTATATAATTAAAGATATTGACTAAAAATGCATGAATATTCGACTGTTTAACTGGAAATTTAACTGTTTTAAAACAGTTGACTTTTTTTCATGCATTGCCAGTTGATGTCTTCAATTGCTTTATTATTTTCAGTTATAATAACAGCTTGAGGTGCCATATTTTAATGAAATAATGCATATTCGGAGTAATATAGCTAATATCTTAAGAGGAAAGGCCCATTCATATAAAGTACGGATGCTGGGCTTCATTTCTAGCTACTAGTGAATGATCTATCCTTGTAATTAAAGCAGAATATTAACAATAATGATTATTATTTTCACCAGTATATCTTAAATATCTTGACACTTAACGTTTAATACCTGTTTATTTCTGCACGGAAAATTCATTATAAAATGGCAAGAGTTTTATTTGAGTATATAAAGAAGGTTTTTAAAAAATTTAGAAGTTACTATATTGTTATTTTTCTATTCTATGAAGATAATTAGAAAATTTATTTTTGATCTGATTTAAAAATGTAAATATGTATAATGACATATAAAATATCTTTATATAAGTATATGGTTGAGTATACATGTAATCATATCAAGTACGAGTTCATGCTCTTGTTATATAATGAAGCTACATGTAATTATATGCGATTGTATATTATCATATATGACTATGTATCATCAAGGACGAGCTTTTGGTCTTCTCATTTAATAAAGTTATATATCTGTGGGTTACCAAAAACACGACTTAAGTCCACTTTTATGTTTCTTAGATGTTAAGATTTAAAGTTTTTATTTTCCAATTAAAATGATGTTAAGAACATTCATAAATAGTAGATATGGCCATTTATTTTCATACTTGTCTGATTTCTTGCATTATTATCAGAAAATATACTATGTAAGGATACCAAAATCGCTTGGAACTCAATTTTCAAATAAATGGACTTAAGTCGTTTTTCCGGGAACCTACAGATATGTGATTGTGTATGACCATATATTATTATACTTGGGCATATCTGAATAAATAAACGTATTTACTTATATGTGGACAAATATTAATTCATGCATGTAATTTAAATGATTATATTTACTTTGATTTAGACAGTAATCATAACGGACAGAAATAGATATTAGGTAAATTAATCGAAAATAAATTAAGTTTCGTTTGATGCGTTTTTAAAAACAATCAGTTTGAACATGTAAGAAAATAATAATTGCAATATGAAAGAGAATTAAACGTGGCAAAAAGTAAATTCTTGAGTAATTATATTTACGAAATAATTAAAATAATACCCGAGTAAAAAAAAACTTATATATATATATATATATATATATATATATATATATATATATATATATATAGACAAAACCTAGGTATATGATTTTATATATAATTATATATTATTATATATGTTCTTTTTACTCGGGTAGAAATAAATTTTAAAAGATGGTACGAAAAGGGCAAAAGTATCAATATAAACATTACTAGATTATCGGCCTAGGAATATTATTTAAAAATACAAACTCACAGAAATTTCTTAGACAGAAAGGCGTAGACAATAGAGATTAAGGAATTTGACAATGGAAGTACACGGTTAAAAAATGAACATACATTATCTGTCACAGAAGAATAACATACATTTTTTGATTACTTTAACAAACAAAATATTTGTTCATGGTTTACAAACGAATGTTTGTTTTTTTTTTTCACACAAGTAGGTAACAAACAATGTTTGTAGTATTGTACGCGCACATTTATGTTTTAAATTATTATTCTATAATGTGTATTACTGATCATTTATATTTATTTATTATTTGTATTAAGTATTTTCATGCAACAATATTATAAACTTCTATGTATAACGTTAGTGTAAACCAGTAAAATCAATTCTAAGAATATTTTGTGCCAGCCATAAGCTTGAATGCATTAATTGTACTTACGACTCAGAGTTCGTTAGACGACACTTTGAAAAAGACGGGAGAAAAATCCAAATGTTTAGAATATGTATAGATAAATAAGGGCCAGCGAGGCGATACGCATTTCTCCCTGTAAAATCTTCGACAGTTCTGCTCAGACTATCGAACGAATAACATCGAGAAGTTTGAGAATAAAGCATATTCAAAATTAGATTTTTCATTCATTTATTTATATTTTACTTAATTCCGTAATATTATTTTACTGGATTAATTTTCAGTAAAACGTGTAGGTGCAGATATAGGTATACGTTGGTATAAGTTTCACACATTGTCAAAGAATCCAACCCAAAAGATATCGCTACAAACTTCTGTGGTACTTTGCTAATTCTAAAGGTATTATATGGGCGATTATCACGAAACTGTTAGTTTCTGATCAGCTCCGTGGCACCATATATACTTTGTTATTTATGTACCTATGTGTTAATTTAAGGGTGTATATTATACGTTTGGTAAAGTGTATATAGGTATCATAAGTTGAATCATGTACAAAAAAACTATGAACAGATATACATGGATAGTTGATGCCACGGAGCTGACATTTTGTGCATGAGCCACTTATAACTGATTCTTTTAAGAGCTTAAATGAAATATTTAATAATTCTGATTGGATACAAAATGTTCGCACTTCCATAAAATAACTTTAGTTCGTACTCTAGCCACGTTAAAGAAATTTTATAGTTCTTATAAATAATATACAAGTTTAATATTGTAAAGCGCTTTTCCGCGAAAAGCGCATAATCACTCCGCATCTGGTTTACGGATTATAATACCTAAATAGTTTCTTAAATAATATACAAATAATTTATTAAATATTGATTTAGATAGAATTTTAGAAATAGAAATTTAAATTATTTATTTTTACATATATTTTGAGAAGTATACTTTTTAAATTACTTAAATCTTACATATAGGTAGGTATATCTCAAATTCACTGTAATTTAAAAAAAATATGCCGTGGAACTGACGTTTTGGGCATATTTGACCTATTTATTTTTTAAAGGGTGCTGATTTTTATAACTGATGTCATTAAATATTATGTAAAAGTATTATATTTGTCGTATACAATCGTAATATTTCCATTATAACATTCATACGTGAGGGCGTTAAACCTAACAGTTTAGTGATAATCGCCCATATCAATTATATTGTAATCAGTTACGTACATGTATATACACTATATACACGTAATACGAATAAGTTATTATATTTTGGCTATGTGAAGAATACTAAAGATCATAAAATTCAATATCTACAAAAATATCATTGCAATAAAGTTAACAGACATCTTGATATACGAGGTAATAAATACTTTGTAAATTGAATAATCTCTAATATGTACGAGGGTAGTTCAATAAGTCTTTAGAATAAAGTATAAAAACAATTTTTTTTGGGTAAATTTTTTTTTATTTTTCAACATAATCTCCTTGGAGCTCTATACACTTGGTCAATCGCTTTTTAAGTTTTTTTAATCCTTCAGAAAAGTGCGTTTTCGGAAGTTCCTCAAAATAAGCACTTACAGAGGCAATGACGTCTTCATTGTCCGTAAATCTCTGTCCACCGAGCCATTTTTTCAAGTTTGGAAATAAGAAAAAGTCACTGGGGGCTAAATCTGGTGAATACGGTGGGTGTTCGACCAATTCGAATTTTAGTTCTTCAATTTTAGCCATTGAAACGAAGCATGTGTAAACTCGGGCGTTGTCGTGATGAAAGAGAATTTTTTTCTCGCCAAATGTGGTCGTTTTTTTTTTAATTTCTTCTTTCAGCTGCTCTAATAATGATGCATAATACTCACCAGTAATTGTTTTACCCTTTTCCAAGTAGTCAATAAGTATAATTCCACGTGCATCCCAAAAAACTGTAGCCATAACCTTACCAGCTGACTTTACGGTCTTTGCCTTCTTTGGAGCTGGTTCGCCTGTGGAAATCCACTGTTTGGATTGTTCCTTTGTCTCAGGAGTGTAGTGGTGTATCCATGTTTCATCCACAGTCACAAATCGACGAAAAAATTCCTCAGGATTCCGACTTATGCGCGCCAAAAGAGCCTCAGAGGCGACCACTCTATTGCGTTTATTCTCAGCTGAGAGCAAACGCGGCACCCATCTTGCCGATAGCTTTTTCATGCTTAATTTTTCATGTAGAATTGAAACAACTGCACCTATAGATATCCTTGTGGCCTCAGCTAACTCACGCACTTTTAATCTTCTATCCTTCAACACCATATCGTGGATTTTATTGATGATTTCGGGAGTAGTTGCTTCTACGGGCCTTCCTGAACGTGGTTCGTCACTTATTGATGTACGACCACGCTTAAATTCATTTACCCAGTTATAAACCGTTGCTAAGGCAGGGGCAGATGTGCCATGAACTGAGTCCAATTCATTTTTTATCTCATATGGAGTTAAACCCTTTAAATGAAAATGTTTAATTACCGATCTGAACTCGTTTTTTTCCATTTTTCTTAACAAGCAATTTTTTTTTTTCAATTGGTTATAAAAACACGTAAACTCAGAAGATGTGGACTGTGACTGCACCATATATCTAGTCGGGAGTGGTGCTGACTGAAAAGAGATGATTTGGAGCGATTCGCGCGCCATCTGTTGGTCATTCTAAAGACTTATTGAACTACCCTCGTAAGAAGATTATGAACCAAATATTTAAGAAATAAATTTTGAGTCAATAACCTACTACCTAACAAACATTCACTGAAATATTAAAGAATTATTATCAAGTATTGCTCAAATTATCATTGTCCAAATGCATTTTTTCTCAAGAAATAATGAATCTTATGTATTGATAGTTTACAGAAATATACTTATACGAAACTGACATTCAGTAAAATTTTTATTGATTTATATCTTACAGTTTCCGAGTTATGAAGGTTTAAAAAATTCTTATTATATTTACAAAAATATTTCTGCATTTATTGGAAATGGGTGTTAAATAAATGATATTTCATCATGTATATTTCAAATAAAATAACTTTCGTTTATTTAAACTCGCACAAGGAAGGAATAACGTCAGTAATGTGCGACTACTCTAGCTAGATGCTTTAGTACGACTAAAAACACTTGACAAAAGGGCATAAGAGAATATCGGGGCTGACGCATATAGTTCCCCACTCTTTTCTATATCTCGCATTTCAGTTTATGTCTTTGGGACATTTCTTAGTAAGTTGATTCATTTTTGAACAAGCATGTAGTAGTGTATAACTACAGTTACACACATACGTATGCTAAAGCATAGCGATATTACAACAGCATTGAAAAATTTTCAATACACTGAAATTCAAAAGTTTTTTAATTTCGATAAATATAAGCTATAAAAGAAATCTAATCGGCCAATTTTGTTAAAACTTTCAAGCACAGATCAAGTTATATTATGATAGCAAATGTCGGTGTCAAATTTGAGAAAGGTGTAATATGCACATACCTATATATAATACCACAGTGTAGAACAGTGTGATAAGCCCAATAACACAGAGGGAACCGTGTCACATATTGATACTGTATGCACACACAAGTACACACGACGTAGAAAATATTTAGTCGAATAAGTTTGAAATTTTTTAAAATCTCATAGATATTTTTCACGTTGAGTATATATAGATATTTTTCAAGACTAGTATATTCGAACGCCCCGAGGCATAAAACATGTTTATACGTTGAAAAAATGCTAAAGAAAATGTTCACCGTCACAAAGTTTTCTCTTTGATAAAACAACATTTACGCTATATGATGACTTTCTATTTAAAAGGGTGGGGGTAAAAATTTTGAAAAATAAAAATTGGAAAAGGTAAAATTACGAAAGTTAAAGTTTTGAAAATTCAGATTAGGAAATAAAATAATACCTAAAATGAAAATTTGGAATTTAAGATTTAACGAAAGGGAAAACATAGAAAAAATAAAAGTATGAAAATAAATTATTTTGAAATATAATTAATTGGAAATAATGTAATTTTGAAAAATTAAATTTGAAATTCTTTATTTTTATTGAATTCTTGACAATTTCTATTAAAATAATAATTATCCTTATACTAAAAAAATTGTTATTTCAAAATTTATTTTTTCAAAATATATGGTATACAAAATTTTGTTTTCGTAATATTATACTTTCATAGATTAAAATTTAAAAAATTTTTAATCAAATATTTTATCTTTCCAATAATTTTGTTTTCATAAATTAACCTTTCCATAAATTTAAATTCAAAAGTTTTTATTCAAAATAATATTTTTCAAAAATTTTACCCTCACCCGAAAAAATGCTAAAGAAAATGTTCACCGTCACAAAGTTATCTCTTTGATAAAACAACATTTACGCTGTATGATGACTTTCTATTTAAAATAACCTAATATAAAAATAACAATTAAATTTTAACAAATGAAAAAAAAAAATAACATATTACGAATTAATTTTTAACCGCGTACCAGAGTAGAAGGAAAATAACTGCTACACTGAGAGAAAACTATAATTGATTATTACATAATTGTAAAATAAAATTTATAAAGATAAAGGACATAGTATTTTAACCAACATATTATGTATCCAGGGCGTAAACTGTAAAGCGGAGTTTTTTAAACCAAGTGTGGACTCGCGATACACTCTCGCCTTCGTCTCCTGCTCGCTCGCCTTCGATTCGTACAGCAAACTCCACATTCTATCTAAAAAAACACACTTTACGCCCTTCGAAATAGTATTCGTGTACCAAGGGGTACACAATATACTTTTTCGCTTCTTAACGCTAGAATACGCCTGAAGGAGTCAACAAATCAACTTTTTTCTTCTTCAAATAAGTGTTCCTTGAATCTCACTTTTTACGTTAGAAAGCTCCAAATTTCATTGTAAAGCAACCTATAAGCTTTTGATTATTTGTATACGTAGTATTGAATTACATTGACTTATATTATGCAATTTGCCATTTCTGGCCTTAAGAATACTACTTGCGAAACAGCGCAAAATGATTTGAAACTTTACAGGATTATTGTGTTTTATATTATAAACATTGTCAGAGCTATTTTGTATATAATAACTCCCTTATACAAATTTTACTCACATAAATCCTAAAGTAATACATAATTATTTTTCATAAGTTCGTGCGAAAACTTGTATACGGGGATTATAAGAACAATTTCTCTGACAATGTGTTTATAATTGGGGTGTGCGAGTACTCGAAAAACCGAGTTACTCAATCGAAAAACTTGACTCGAAAATAATTATCGAGTACTCGTAGAATCGAATTTCTTTTCAAGATACTCGATTTTCACAAGTTATTCGATTTTTATCAAACTACTCGACCTACCCAACTTGCTCGAAAATAACAATTCATGATACTGAATTCTACGTATCAATCAGACTAAAGAGTCTAGGAAATCGAACTATAGTCAACATTTTTTCAAGATCCATGTCTTTGACGTGAAAAACTTTCTTAATTAGATAATTATGCTCGTATAATAAATTGTAAATAGAATAATGTTTTAAAAAAGTATAATTTCTCAGTAGCTTAACCTTTAGAGGGCCAAAAAGCCTATAATATATAGGCTCGAGCCATGATAGAAACTTTATATATAGTTAATACATGATAGAAGATACCAGTTTGAATAATTTTAAAGGACGTTTCAACATTTCAAATTCCGACCCTCTAAAGGTTAATAGTTTTGAGTAACACGTTGGATTTTTTTTTTTTTTTTTTTTTTTTAACGTCGCCATGTTTGTGCTTCCATGTGGTGCTAATCGACGACGGGGGTCTGCGGAGTGTTTGTAAACAAAGCACATGTAATTTTTACAGAGGTGCTTGTATCAATCGGCAGAGGCTAGGATTCGAACCCGGGTCACCGGCGTGGGAATCCGACACTCTACCGATTGAGCCGCCGCAGGCCCCAACACGTTGGAATCGAGTAGTTTGATATTTTCGAGTAACTTGTTCGGGTCGAGTTGCTTGATAATTTCAAATAACTCGTTGACGTGAAGAAATTCGAAAATTTTCGAGTATTCAAAAGTGTCGAGTACTCGACACGAACTCGAAAAAAATACTCGACTGAACTCGAACGCGAAAATTCGAGTACTCGCACACCCCTAGTTTATAATATAAAAAACAATAATCCTGTGTAGTTTAAAATTATTTCTTTGCGCGCTGTTTCGCAAGGAGCATTTTTAAACCAAAAATGAATTTCTGAGAAAAATGACTTTAAAGATGGCAAATTACATATAAGCCAATGTAATTAAATACTATAAAAATATTCAATAAACTTATAGGATGTTTTAAAATGCAATTTGGAGCTTTCTAACGTATAAAGTGAGCTTCAAGGAACATGTTTTTTAAGAAATAGAAAGTTTATTTTTAGACCCCTCCAAGTGTACTCAAGTCTTAACTGTCATGAATAACCGTACTTTATAATTTTGATCGTGCGTTTTTTAAACAATCTTTTTTTACAATCTTAATATGCATCAAAGACTTGCTTATGTATATACTCTATTACATAGTTCTAAGATTATACGATAAAAATTCTGTCAGCCTTACTCGTTGGTAATAATAGCGCATTGAATTTATGAACTTGTAGAATGCAGAATGCATACTTTTAGTACGCCGTATAACGCCATTTAATTATCCGAATATCTAATTTCAACTTCTTTAGTAAACTGAATTTTAATTTTCCGAATTTTTAACACTCAGTAAAAATATTTTTTTACTTTCTTAAATCCTATTTTCCAACTTTCCGATTTTTTGATTATCCGAATTTTGAATATTCCGATATTTTGGTTTTCCGAATAAATAGCTTTCCGATATTTTAAGGGGGACCAGCAGGACTTGTTTAATAGAGTACAGACATTGTGACTTGTTGTGGTTACGCAAGATTATCTTGCTACATAGAGACATAGTTCACTCCACTACATTTTTAGAGACAATAGTTAACTTCATTGATTTGGAGGCTTAAGGGGAGGTCGGAGCTATCCTGATTGTTGTAGATTTTACCTAACCTCAAAAATTAATATCATAAAAATAAAAATTCGTGGTCATTTATGGTACAAAAATGCGGTTGTCCGGTGTTCTTGTCATAATAATAAATGTTTAGAAAGCTTCAAACGTATATAATTGCGTATAATTTCGTAAAATAATGAAAAATACGGCGCGAGGTGAAGCTATCAGTAAGGCTAAGAAACGGTAAGATGACCATCACTTTTACCGTTTTCCATTCGTCAATAATTGTAACAATATTTCATAATAAAAAACTTTTAAGGCTACTAATAAACAAAATTGCTGTTGTCCGGTGTTCTTTACATAATAACAAACTATTATCAACATCGATTTTGATGTTACTATGTGAATTTTAGACGTATAATGAAAAATACGGCGCGAGGTGGAGGTCACAATGGTAAAGTTCGTTCCGACCTCCCCTTAAATGCTTCACCAATATGCGTCGGAATTTTAAAGGCTCATTTATTCCTTTGTATGCGCTTAAATTTTGGAGGCTAGCTTACAGCTTTACGTGCGCTTTAATTTTATAGGCTCGTTTGCACCTATACCTGCGCTTAAATTTTGGAGGCTCGTTTGCTCCTTTAAGGTCTGGGTCATTGCAGAATATTAGTTCTTTATCGTTAAAATCGTCTTTTGTACTCGCCTTGGCGAAGGTAGCACTAGTAGTCGAATTGTAGAATAACGCTGTAGAATAAAAATTTATACCTGTAATTTTGCCACCCCTGATTTAAAGGGGGGGGGGGGTGGCGAAGTTAAGAACGCGCTTAATACAGAACATATTGATCTAAGACAAAAAGGTTACATAAGAAAGTTGTTTTACAGGCATATTAAAGGGCCTTTTTCACGCATGTGTTATAAAATCTCTTTTTTATAACAAATGCTTGAAATAGGCCGTTTTCTATGCATGTAAAAAATCAAATTTCTTTAAAATTTTGACATATTTTAAAATTACATACAATTTATTCTTATTTTCATTGGTATGGTGAACGACTCAAAATTCTCAAGTCCCCATTCGCCTTGCATGCATAAAATAGTGCCAATTCATGTGGTAATTACAAAAAATACGGTGTATATCAGGGAAGGGAAATGGTTTTTCAGACTCGGCTGATGATTTGAGCACTCGGTATGTCTCAGGCGACTTAAAGTCAATTTTCGTCCCCAGTTGCACAATGTACTATTTCGTAGCCAGGAAAATATTATACGCATCATTATTAGTTAGAAATATCTCAAGATATTGTGCTACGAAATAAAATTGTTATTTTCCCTATCTCTGCAATGTATCGTACCATCATTATTATAGCTCCATCTTTCGCCACTTCGTGGGAATTTAACATTATTTTTGGCGCAATTGCTACCTTCGCGAAGACGAATTGGAAAAAAAGACATTTTTGATTTGGAATATGTGGCGGCTAGCGAAATATTTATACAGGCACACAGGCAGACATACAGGCATGCGCAGTAGTGACTACGTGCACACAATCATGTGCGGTAGTGACTACATACTCGAGGCATACGCAGTAGTGACTACGCGTACAAAGGCATGCGCAGTAGTGGCTATGTATACATAGGCATCCATGGCACTGATTACGTCCACACAGGTATGCACAGTATTGGCTACGTGTACTCTGGTGTGGCTAACAGACACGATTCAATATTTTTATAATTTTCAAGGTAACGATTGATTTTACGCGTAAAAGAATTTGTGTAGTAAGATAACGTGTGCAGTGCCCATGTGCACCACGGCTGCGTTGTTGGTGGGGAAGAAAGAGTTAATTATTATAAAAATATATAGCTATGAAAACTGCTAAATATTTTTCGAGAATCATTGTACAAAAAGGCCGTGGTTCTTTCTTCTTCTTTTTTCCTTTTTGTCACCAAGGTGGTGATACAGAGGTCGCCGTTTTATACGGCTATCAACCGTTGGTAATTGAGTAAAGCTGAGCACAGAAAATAATCTATCGATTTTTCGAATTTTCAAAATTTGTGAGAGTGAACTTGTGTACATGGTTTTAAGTGTACCTGACGAATGAGCTGATTCGATCTTCGCCAAACGAAAAAAAAACCTTTTATTACTGACCCCCATATCCCCATTCGAACACGAGCCCTCAAGGCGGCTTGTTTTAGCAGGTAAGCGACTTACCCATTAAGCCAAACCGACTCTTAAGTAGTTTTAGGAAGCTTTGTACTTTAATAGATAAATAATTTTCCGATTAAATTTGAATTTCATCGTTCTTTTGAGAGAGGGTCATTCAAAGAACAAATACTTTTTTGGAAAATCAATTTTCTTTGATCTAATGAATATTACAGCCAAAATAGCTATGGGTGCTCATACTTAACAATCTTCCCCTATAGACAAGTGTATGCTTGTTCAAATATTGTGCAAGAAAAAACTAATGATAAGCTTAAAATAAACATAAGCAGCATAAAATATAAAATAAAAATAAAAATAAATAAAACATAACAAAAATCACCTTGAATCGATTTTGTGTTGCAAGCTACAAGCTTAAATAAAAACGAGCAATTTATTATTCACTTACAAATCATCGTCTTCACCATATCCAGCCGATCATCTTGAATTCTCGATGCCGCATTCTATATTTACCATCAACCATGTAAGCACCCATACAGCCGTAATGCTCCAATTGCTCTCGAGAACAGTAAAACAAGCCAGCGTACCTGCAGCCGACGTACGAAAATACACGCCACTTGCGCCCCGTGAAAAAAATGACTGCGTCTCGTGCATAATACAAAACAACACATATGCGCGCGCGCAGAAAGGAAAAGGCCTCGAGCCTTCGCTTCAAGCGCATTGGCTTCTTCTCTCGCCCGCTGAAAAAACGACGAGCCGATGCTCGCTGCGCGCCTGTACACGTACAGTCCGGTTTACCCGGATGACCGTCCTTGAATAGTCGAGTACGCCCGGCGTTTACGCGCCCACAGGTTTGAGTAAGTGCGCACAAAGATATAAACAACCTGTTCCTTGTGGCTATGGCGTACGGAGCGTAGGGAGGAAAAAGCTCGAACGCACGCACGGCGCACGGTCGAGGGCAGCCTGTGTAGCCTGAGTAGGGTGGCGTATATAAAGTGATCGGTTCCACTACTCTTTATGATACTCGAGTCTTGGGCGCTGTTTATCGAGCAGTTTGAGAGAGAGAGAAAGAACAGGATGAAGGCGATCGCTATTGTGAGTATTTCGCCGAGAAGTTTGGGAAACAAGTGCTTGAAAGTGCTGCTCTAGTTTTCGTTCAAGTCGAGAGTATATGATTGTAGTTGTTTTTGTGGATCTGGAATGCTACGTTTAAATGGACAGAAAAGTGAATCGCTAGTGAATTATCATGTGCATCGGTATTTAGTGACACTTATTTACCATCTGAAAAAGCTTTTAGCCCCAGCATCGATTATAAGACCTATGAGATCTTCATGAAAATTGTTTATAAATAAAAAAAAATTCTTTATACAATCTTTAACCGAGCCGTTAATATTGTGGATTCTGGTATATAGACAATAATAATATAAAATAGGAACCGTATTGAGAATGAAGTACATTATAAATGAATATTTTAAAATATTGACTTTTTAAGAAAGTGGTCAAAACTTACTAAATAAACATTGATTTATGCAATCTAAAATCTCCGTAGACTAGTATATTATATTTTATTATTATTGATGTGCATAGCTTTGCATACAAACCAATATTTATTTTTAAATAGAACAGCACAATGTGAAAATATACAATCTTCTAATATGATCCGTAACAAATATAAGAACATTTAAATTCTATTTGTAAATATGGTAAATGGCTTAGAAGTGCATTTATAGAAACAGAAAACATTATGTCATTTACAATTGCACTTTTAAACCACAAAGTGTAGATATAAATTATACTTAAAAGTTTATAATATAATGCTGGATCAGCTACGATTCATTTTGTTATGAAGCAAAAGAATTACATGTTATCAATAGTACAACAACTCTTTGCACTGATATTTCATTATCAATTATTTATTTTTTTTGTATTAATTAAAAAAATTAATTGTACCCTAAGTCAATTTACCGGAGACATGATTTATTATGTAGCAAGGGCGAGGGGAGTGTGCAAACACAAGAGGGTTAAAACGGCTCTAGTCTATGCTGCATACGATATTTTTTGTTATGCTCGTTTGGATTAAGCGTTTTTATGCCTATAGAGTGAAACAAAAGTATGGCATTTTTCGACGCGATGCAAACATGCGTGCCTATTAGATTGCAAATTTACATAAACCATACTTTACACAATTCAGACTGTCGTAATATTCAGGCCTCGCTAAACATGTACTGTCTAACATCTGGATGGTACCACATGTTTAGGAAGATTAGTCAAATTTTTACCTAAATTTTAACTTTTTTGCGCTCGCTAAACACTTTCTTACCCACCGGGCAGAAGACGGCCACTTTGGGCCCGCTTTACCGACATGAAAAATCGCGAAAATCGTGCATGTATTACAAAAGCACTATCACAGCTGTTAAAGTATAGGTATATATTTGATACCATCTACTATACAGGAACTATGTAATAAGTATATATCTTTAAAAATTTGTATAACTCTGTGAAAGTAGAAAAACATTTTTAATTTTATTCGGAACCTTAATATTATATGTTTCCCAGGGCTGAGAAGTAAGCACTCCGAGAAATATACTTAACAGCTTTCTGATCAACCGGTTTAGTTGAAATAATGATAAAAAACATCGGCACCTGCACGCGCGAAATTTCGAAAACAAGCAATATCGCCCAGTACAGTGCAACGTCGCTTTTCTTTACCCCCTACCCGAACCACGGATTTCAGATTCCGCTATGGTTCTGCTTGCTGTCGAGCAGCCTGGCAATGCCCCCGGTCTTCCTGAGCTACCAGGACAGCATCGGTCAGTACAGCTTCGGCTACAGCGATCCGATGTCCGCGCGCTCCGAGTACCGGGCCTCGGACGGCGTGACGCGCGGCGCCTACAGCTACATCGACAACCGGGGCCACGTCCAGACGGCCGAGTACGAGGCCGGAAAGGAGCTCGGCTTTCGCATCAGGGCGAGCAATCTGCCCGAGGCGCCGCTGCCCGTGATGGACACGCCCGAGGTCAAGGAGGCACGCGATCGCCATCTCCAGCTACTCGACGAGGCGAGGATGCGCGAAGATGACGATCGCTCCGTCGCGAGAATGGACGAGGATAGGCCCATGGTGGAGCCCAAGAGGGATGAACAGCCCATGATGGCGATGCAGGAGGAGAGGAAGAACGAGCCCACGATGGCGATGCAAGGGGAGAGGAAGGACGAGGTTGTGCCGATGATCGAGAGCAAGAGCGCTGATATGCTGGAAGGTAAGAGTTTCTAAATTGTCTTATTAATAGTTTTTTAAAAGTAGATTATAAAAATACTATTTTATAACGTTCACACACTCCTGTGACTAACCTATTTCAGAACGAAAACTATTTATTTTTAAATTATTCGATTATTCAAATTTCAAAATTCATAATGGTGGATCAATTTAAAACAAAATAAAATGAAGATACAAATTACTATTGATTGGTAATTATTACGTAATTATAATACTAAGGTTTAAGGTGCTAAAAATTATTGATAATTACTGGAATTCATTGTTTTATTTGATTTTCAACTTTTCAGCAAATAACTTTCTGTAACGTTGTTGTTTCAATCAAAAGCAACAACGTGACATAGCATTTTCCGAGACCATTTCTCGTTTATGCTATTAATAAACTTCTTCTAGTAAATTTGAATTTCGCGCTCAAGCGAAGTGACCAATCAAATGAAGTTTAAACTAGTTACAAGATAGCATAAATTATTTTATTCGGCGAGAAAAACGGGTCGAAAATGGCACTTTATTCCCGCAATGGCAGGAATAAAGTAAATTCTCAGTTTTCTGGCTTTCTCTCTTTTTTTCAATTTTATATTTATATTAATATTAAAATAAATTTTCAATTAAAGTCAATAAAGTGGCCACAGTTAAATCGGAAATAAAGTTCTATATGCAACACGGAAATGAAGTCGACTTTATTCCCTTGTTGCATAGTGTGATATTTAAAGATAGGATAGGGGAGAGCGGAACAAAATAAGCATTTTTGAGGCAAAATCAACATTTCAAGTTTTAAAAATAATAAATCTCATTTTGAAAAAGAGTTTTCAATAGTATCCATTTTACCTCGCCTTTTAATGTGGTGAGGTAAAATGAACTCCCATATAAAACCTGTGTTAAAAGGTGTGAGGCAAAATGAACTTTGTTTTGCGAGGTCAGATGGACACTTTGTTTATATTTAATAACTAACTTGTTATGTATATGTCTTTTTGTAAAAAAATTTATATAAAAAATAAAATTTTTTATACCATACATTTTTCTAAATTTCAAGTGTTCATAGTGCTCCGTCCATTTTGCCCCGCTCGCCCCTACTATTTATTGGCTTTCTATACTAAATTTGGTTCTCGCGCTTAAACGAAACGACCCATCAACCGAGGTTAACAATGTCAACAAACATACGGTATCCCATTCTCCAGAGAAAAAAGTAACACCCGAAGCCAAGACAGCCATGGAAAAGGAATCCACGGACACGCCGCGAAAGGAAACGATGGAAGCGGAGATGCCGAAAAGGGAGGAAAAAGCCGAGCTCGCGTTGCGAATGAGCGGCGAGCCGGTGGCCTTGGCTCGCTCGGCGTCTCCGCTGCCCGAGCCCGTGAAGTACACCCCCGAGGTGATGGCGGCGCGCGAGGCCCACTTCCGGGCGTACGAGCACGCGGCGAGGCTCGCCGCCCAGGCCGACCTGAGTCCCGAGCTGCTGGAGCAGCTGCTCAGGGGCCATCCTGGAGCCGTGGTCACTCTGCCGCTCAGCGAGAACAAGCTGGACAGCGACGACTCCGTTGATGCGAAGGGCTCCGAGGAGAGCCCGGCGCTGGACCAGGAGGCCACCGCCAGGAGGATCGACGGCCCGCCCAAACCGACCGAGACCAACGTTGAGGATAAGAAGATGGTTGGTGATTTGTATTCTAGATGCGTGTGGTGTATTGATGAATCCAACAAACTTTTAACTTTCTGAAGAGAAAAATTATTCATGTAAATATTGAAGGCACGCAATTGAACATTCGTGGGCACACTTCTAAAGCCATTTATGAAAAGAACTGATGCACGTGCTTTATTTTTACGGAACGGCGATTTTCCGATAAGAATAGCATTGTGTTTCTATATACACTAAATTGGTTATTTTTGGGCAATAGTATATTTTTAAACGAGCTAAATATTTAAAATTTATAAATTATGCAAACGCCGTTTAGTTTCTATGTTTATGTAGGATAATAAGATGCGATTGCACATGAAACCAAAATATTTTAGATAAAATTGTAGATGTGCCATAGTAAAAATTAAATTTTTTTAATTAATCACGTTTTTAAAAATTGTGTATTACACGTTCTAATTTTAATATATCAAGGGGCACATAAATGCGACACAGCTCATTTTCTATGTTTTTCAGTGAACAATAAATATTGAGTTTCAAATCGGTGATTTACAACACGGTTATTAACTGCTAAATTAATAACTTTGCTTTAATTAGTAGATTTTTAGAATTCCGGGACACATATTTAAAGTGCCATAACTTTTTTCAGAACGAGGCATAAAAATGACATTTAACTCTAAGTTGTAGTCTATGATTAATTTACTTAAGCAATTGGAATCAGCATGATAAATTAAACGACGTTTATGTTTTGTTAGTAAGAATACAAAAATTATTGCTAATTATGTGTAGAAATAAAGACATGATTACTTGGGATATATGAATAAATAATATTAAAATGATAAAAAATTGTACAGCTCAGACACTAAAGGTTAAAAGTTTGGCGGATTCGCCCATTTACGATGTTTATTAACTGATACAGGGTTTATTAAAAATGATTAGAACTTTTCGTAAACGATTACGAGATTTAAAATGTCGATTAATTAACGAGCAATCAATTTATTTTCTTGTTGTGCTCGATTAATAGATTATTTTATAATTTGTAATCGATTCATTGATCTATTTCGAATATTAATCAATTAATTGATTAATTTTCGGTTGGCAATAAAGTAATCGATTAAACTTTGTTTAATAATCAATTTATCGATTAAATGTTGATTAGTAATCGGTTAATAACTATAATAAAACAATATGTACAGTTTATATTTTGGCTACAAGAATTAAGATGATGAATACAGTATATTCTTGTACAGGACACTGCGGCGGAAAAGACGCTATCACTTGATATGACCAAAAATGTCGAGACTCCAAAGTTGGGATCAGGTGAGTTTTGTCGAACTATATTAAATCAAGCTGGGAAACGTTTTTAATTAGCTTTACAATGTATTAATTTGGAATCTGATACAACCTATGTCTCTTTGTTGCAATATATATATATATATATATATATATATATATATATATATATATATATATATATATATATATATATATATATATATATATATATATATAGTTATTAATTTTTTTACTGACGAATTTTACAAAGTAGTTAATGGAACTATATATATATATATATGTGTATATTGTCCATTGACTACTTTGTAAGATTCGTCAGTAAAAAAATTAATTAAGAATAATAACAAAATTGTTAAGTTAAATAGTTAAGTTGACTAATGAATTGTTCTTAGTGCAGTAGAACCTCCCGGTACTGTGAGTCACGGCACTGTAAACCTCCTGTTTTATACCAATATTTAAGCCAACAAATTTTGATAAAGAAGTTTTAGAAAACGTTTAAACCGAAAAAATTTAACAGAAAATTCTATGAAAATGAATTATATAATGTTACATAGATTTTTATAAAAAGTATTTTTAATAAAACTGCATGAATAAATTGTACTGAGAATATTTGATTATAAGAAAGGTACGGAAGAAAGTTAATAATATAACCTTGATACGGCCCTGGTGCTTGTCGCTGATTAGCTGGTACGCTATTCACAGTGGTACAGAACCGAGTTTCACAGTGCCGGATTCGAATCTAATAATTTTATAAAAACTTGGATTTTATTTTATTTTGATTTAACTATTATTTAGATTTTTATCTAATACTTTTATAAGAATGCATTGACTCATTTTGAAAATCCCGGGTTTATTTTGTACACTCGACGTGGAAAATTTCTGGTCGAATACGTTTGAATTTTTTTGAAATACTGTAATTTCATTGGGTCTCATTGAATCGAACATACGTTTTCGCTAAGCTCATTGGAGAATTTCAAACGCATTCGACCAGAAATTTCCCACGTCTAGTGTACAACAAGCTTCTTTGCAGTTAAACAATGGGTACCATTCAAAGGGACCAGCGCACATGTCTGCTACTGAGGACCGCATTATTAATAAAATAAATGAGAAATAAGCGAGACGCCAGTAACGTTATTGCAGAATAATATGGGTAGATTAAAATAATAGAAGTGCACTAGGTGAATAGACAATAAGCTATTCATTAATTGCCAGTTTTTATATAAGTACTTAAAATGAAAAAGCCAGATGCTTAAATGCAATTGTAAGATACCTATAGGCTTCTCAGTAATTTGGTGATCCTGGATATCAGCCTAAAGTTTTCTCCATTTTAACTATTCATTTGTACTATCGTCATACGACTTCAGTAATGTTCCGGTTTGATGGTGGACATGTGCGCGTGTGTATCGCGTTATTGCAATAACGGTACGAATTGCCTATTTTTAGTCATAAAAAAACAGCGTTCGACTTATTATGTAATGCCACAAGCTAAGTTCTATATCGATAGGGATATCTTAGCGACGATAAAAGGGTTCAATTATAACTCTGGTTCTTAATTAATATTTAAAACCCCGATTTTCACTTCAAGACATTTCAAACATTGTGCAAAATTTTATAGGATTCGCTGAGCCATTTGTAAAATGTGTAACTCACGTGTATCTCAAGTATAGCATTTACAAATCTTATTAATAATTGAAAAGTGGTTTGTGTCAAAATTCTCGAGGAAGCTAATTGCAACTTCTAAAAAATGTACTTAATGACATTGAGAATAAAAATTGTGATTTTTGATGTAAGTATTATATATTATTATCATTGTCTTTACTGAATTAACATATTAACCAAGAATGTTTATGTTTAATAATATTTCAAAACTTTTGAAATCGGTGCAATGTTATATTTTTTTTCAGGTAAACAACACATTGATGAATATTATTGAATAATTACTTTTGTTCGTCACAGCTTAATCTTGAGGAGATTGACAAAAACCACTTTTTGAAATGCCATTAATATTTACATGCAGTAATATAGATTGTGATCAATTAGACCTCTATCGGTTTAGAGTTAAGGATATCAAATTTGATTTTGGTAAGTTAAAAATTAAAATTTCTTATTGTTTTAGAGTCATTTCTTATTTTAAAATAAAATTTTTTTTTTAATATTTTGAATCTAAAGTTGTTAACCTTTTTCCCCAACAATTTGATTTTGCGCTGTGAGAAAACAATACCCATAATAATGGTTATTTAAATTCTGGGTAACATTTTCTATCATAACTGATAGTCGGGAAATAATCAAAATAAATCGAAATAAACTCTATAAATTTTAGTAAATACTGTGTTATACTAATAGTGAAAAATGTCTGTTTTTTCAAAGTTAGGTAAAGTATGCGATACAAGCTTTTCGTACAAAATATTTCATTTCATATTTTCATTTTCAAAATCCTGGTTGTTTTGACTCACTTTTCTTTATTTTATGAACGATTTTCTAACTTTGGCTAACTTTTCTAAAGTGATTTTTTGACAAACTTTGTCTAATTTTTCTAAACATTGCCATTTTCAATTTCATGTAAGATTACACTGAGAAAAAAACTGTGGTAATTTTTGCTGAATACATTGAAAAAGTGACCATGTTTTTCGAGTAATTTTGGAATAGATGGATTTGGAATATTCGGTAAAGATATTAAACATTCCAATGTAGCATCGGAAAATTTTGAATGGTAAAAAATACTAGAAAATAATATAGAATATAAGATACAGCAGAATAGTTATTACTTTGTTAATTTTTAAATTTTACGAGATCAACATGGGACTGTTTACTAGTTTTGTTTAGGACCTCTTCCAACGTAGCATGAGACTTTTTACTAGTTTTGTTTAGGACTATAGTTTAAATTTTAGAATATATAAAATTAGGAATTGGAATGGTGGTTATTTAAGTAAAATCATAAATAGTTTCAATTTTCCTTATGAGATTCAATTATTAATCTTTCCAATAGAGTAAAAGCGATTTATCCTTAACATGTGTCCATGTGTCGAGAAAGCATCTTAATTATTTGTACTACATTATTACTCGAAACATTGTAGCCATAAAACGTTTCACCGTTGAGCTCTCTAATAATAGATTATAAATAACAGTCTCCGATCTTCTTTAGAAGGCTACGCGGCGCCTTAAGGAGAGCCTGAAACACGCAGATTTGGCCTTGAGTGTAGCATTAAGGTGCAGGCTCGTTATCCAGATTGCAATTTCACTTTTAACGACCAACCCCAATCATTGTTTTCACATCCTACGCCAAGGTCACTAACACCCAAACCAGATTTACGTCTTATTATTACTTGTTCCATTTAGCCATTAAAAGTATTTTTACTTAACCGTAAAACTCTTTAATATTTAAATTATAATAAATCATTGTTTTATGTAAAATTGTTTCGTTAAGATAATAGCTTTCTTAAGATGTCCACTGTCCAGCCTGTGTTAAATTTTGAAAATAATCAAAAATGTTTAAGGTAGTTATCCCAATTACTTGAGTCAAAACAAAACTGAAAAATAAAAATAGCAAACAAGAGTAATTTTCATGTTACTTTAATGTAATTTTAAAAGATATTTGAGATTTTTAATTTTAAGGGATAACTACCTTAATAGGAGACACGACCTTAAACAGGTTAAAATGATAGGTACTTTCTACAATTTTTTACTCTAAATTGATTAAATTGAAAAACAATTTTTTATTTATTTTATTTTAATAAAAAAACCGCCCACAGATATTATTATACAATTTATTATACAACGGTGATTCTTTTCTTAACAGCTCCGTAATCGGCAGATCGGGGATCTCTAAACGGTGTAACTCGGAACAAAAAACAAAAAACCGTTATCTTCTACAACATATAAACTATCGAAGTTGATTTTTGACCCAGGTCAAACCGTTTCGGAGATCATTGAACCGCCGATTTGTGAGTGATAAATGATTTACTCTCCAGCACCACCATTTTATTGAAAAAACGAATATGAAAAATTATTTTCTACTCTTGAGAATCTTGTTAAGTCCTGTACCCAGATTTTCTAAGGAGTTAACCATTTAGAAAGAAAAAATAATGATACATATTGACAGTTTTGACCGACCAAGGTGTCCCCCCCCCCCCCCGAGGTCATCCCTTAAGGCTTTGCTAGAATTTCTTCTTTGAAACTAGATACTGAAAACTTTTTTTTTAAGCAAATAAATATAATACTACATCAACCATGCATTTGTGGAACCAATTTTTAACTGATTAATTAAAAACTTTAAAATCTTGGATTGATCTAAACAAATTTTAAAATGTTAATTTGAATTTTAATTTTAACAAGTCTGGCGAAAGTCTTGGAAAAGTCTAGTAGAAGTCTGGCTTAGGCCACTATGCCAGACTTTTTTTGGAATTATGTTAAGAAAACTCATTTTTCACAAGTAAATAATTAGAGTAGTACATTAATTATTAGTATCGACTAGAATAGTGAAAATACGTACTTTTCGATAAAATAGGAGAAAAGTTTTTTTACATATTGCAATCTTGTTTAAAATATGAATATTTGTAAAAAAGAGACAAAAATTCAGGTTACTGGCAATTTGACATGACGCGATGCTTTTGTTTTGCACATTTTGTCTAAAGTCTGGCATAGTGGCCAAAGCCAGACTTCTGCAAGACTTTCGCCAGACTTATTGAGCCAGACTATTGCCAGACTATTGCCAGACTAATTTTTTTACACGGGTAACATTGGAAACAATTTAGTTTATTTGATACTACTATTTACTGTATAAAAAAAAGTTTGTAAATTAAAAGTTTTTTTGGGAGTCATAGGCACTTTTCGATGAATGGTCTTATCAAAGTCCTAAATTTGGACATAAATTGATCCTCGCGCATACTAAAAAAATATTATTGAAACTTTGAGAATATATTCTTTAAGGTACTTTCAATAAAAATTTGCCTGTTCATTTATTAATTGATACTTTGAAGTTTATTTATAAGTCAATTTTTAATAAAATAACGGTATTTATATAGCAATTTTGAAACAAAATCACATTTATATTTTTCAGAGCTATATCATAAATAATCAAGTCAAATTAAAAGCGAATATTAGTTATTAGTTACATTAGTTATTTTAAATATAGCCCATTTTTACTGAAAATAACACATTATGCTGAATAGCTTTGACTATAAGGACTAGAAATATCTGAAAATTTCTATCCAAATTCATATAATCAAAATAAATATTCTATGTAAGCCCCAGATTTTTAAAATTGAATACAGAAATTTTAGAAATTACACCAGGGAGCCATCTTAAGTCTAAATAATAACTGTAGAAATACATAAATATGGCATTTGAGAAACTGCGCAATAAAATAGTATAGATCGAGTTATGTGAGTGATGCTCATGAAGCGTGGTAATTTTGAGTTCCGTTGTACTAAAGGGATAAAAATTAACATTTTGCTGGCACATTACATTGCAAGTTACAACGGGACATTTGTTTGTCAAAAATACTATGTTTTACCAAAAAGAGACAATTAGAAATTTGAAAACCAGAAATGTACGAATTAGCCTCGTTCTCTCTTATAGTTCTGTCGCGCAATTCCTTATTTGTACTGATAGTTGTACTACCTGCTCCGTTAATCGAAGATGATAGATGAAATAAAGATTATCTGAAGGTTTTAGATCATTTTATCGAAATTGGTTCCTCAAAAGTGAACTTTGCAAGTAATTCAAAGAATCAAGAACTGGCCATATGAGAACGGCTTTATTAAATTTTAAAGTACTTATAGATTTTTTGTATTTTTTTTCTTAAAGAAAGCTCTGTATTTAGCCAAGAAGAAATTGCTGAGTCTAGCTTTAAAAAAAATGTTAATAAAACCTTAACATTTTCCAGATTTTATCTTTGAAGTGTTTTTTAATCCGAAGAACACCCACGTCAGTCGCGCAAAGATCCTCCGTAATAAAATCTGCAAAGTGTCTCGGCCTCCGCGTTTGACATCTCATTCAAACCCGGTCGAAAATTGAACCGGCTCCGTTGATCCATCCACACTCCCGCATAATCACAACGAACTCGCATAATTTGCGTTGCTCGCGTCGTGGATTCGCGTGCGCGAATCACACCTATTATCGTCCCAACGCGACGTGACGCGACGCTCTCGAGGTCGCGTCGATGCTTCCGGGGCCGACGATCGTTCAAGGTGACGCGTGCACGCGCGGAGCCGGCGCTGTCGATTTATCGTCGCCCTCGGGATTTCGCCCTCCTTCCTATTCCCGGACCCATCGCGAACGCGCTGCTCCTTTCGAAAGTTTGCTCGTGTTCGCGAGCTGCTGTGCCCTGCACGCGCGCAACTGGTCGTGCAGGCGGAGACGGATGTGCGTATAGCAGGTTCGATGTATGTTGAATGGGTAGTTTTTCCTGGTTGAGGTTTTTTTTTTGCTTAATATGCTTTAGTGTAAATGGAGTATAGTTATAAAGGGATATGTGTGGTCAGTGTTGTTTTACTTACTTTATGTGTACCTCAATTTGTAAGTTACTTTAATGGTTTAGCCATGTAAGTCCTTTTTGAATATGATGACGAAGCAAGAAAAGTATATATTTTGATATTCGAACAAAGACGGATAATCCCACTTTAGGTGAAAATTGATTTTATGTATTTTCATCATAATTCATTGTAATTGACTTAAGATTTATAGTTCTATTTTTTATCTTTAAATCAATAAATTAAGCAATTAACAAAACATAGCTAAAATACGCTATTCCTGCAGTTAAGCTAATAAAAATAGAATACAGTTTTTCTTCATTTTCTCACAATTAAGAAAAGCGGAACTACCTGGTTTTGTCCGCACACTCATTCATACATATATTTAGCAGAATAATATTTCAGTTCATACACGCATCACGCGTTTCATATCACATACGTAATTTTTCAAATTAATTCCAGAAATAACTGGAATATAAATTTTGGGTTATCAATTTAAACCAATCAAATAATTATTTCAGGTCTTACTCCAGCCAGCACGAGCTTGAGAGTGATGGATACCAGATTACCATCGTTAAACGAATTTCAGCAATCCAAATTGAAGGCAGGTGCTTACTCTACTCCTATCGAAATCTCTCACATTTCGCCGACAAATGTCCTACCCGTGCTCTACCCTCAGTTCCTCGGAAGTTCAGCTTTTCAATACGTCTATTTGTAAAAAATGTTATTTTTTTACGACAAATATTGCAAACGACGGTGCAAGATCTCCTTTAATCTATTTAAGTCGTAGATATAATGGTAGCACTTTTAAGAACTAAGACTAATATAAATATAACATGTGCTTAATGTATTAATTGAATGTTTGAAAAATGAATACATTTTTCATCATCGTCGCTAACAACGAATCGATCATTTATTATATACATTTATATTGTAAGATTGCTAAGAAAATAAAAGAAATACATTTTTAACCGACTATTTTCTACATTTCTTTACCACTTCATTGAAAATGCTTAATTAACTATATAGTTTTAATATTTTTAATCAATCAGTTTTTTTATAGACATATTTTTATATTTGGTATAATAAATTTAATTTATAGTTTATCAAGCGCAATATATAAACTGTATTTATTTTCTCTATTTAAAAGTTTACTGTAATCTATGATTATATAATTATTTTTCTGTTTTTACAGAAATCACGTTGACTTGTGAGACTGGATTAAAAGTTATGGAATTCGACCAAGTGAAACCGAAAGCAGATCCTCGTCTCCTGATCATAAACCCCGTGGAATTTGCTCCCATTTTATCAACGGACACCTTACCAAAAATACAATCTCCAGTTGCTAAAAATTGGGCTTTCCAATACGTCTATTTATAAATTCTATTCTGCTTTTAAAACATTGGATCACAGAGATACATTTTCTAAAAAACAAACGATGTGATAGAATAATTAAATTATAATGTCAGTGATAGTAATGTAACTAACATTTTAATATTAAAAAATGGGCATTATTTATAAAACATAAAAAAACGTATGATTTTGAAAAATAAATACTTAATTGTATGCTTGATTCAGTTAAATTGGTTTGATTGGTCAGTCATGTTGTACAACTTTGTTATGAATATGTTTTGATTTTTCAATCAACTTCGAAATAAATGTTTCATGTCGAAACCTAGCCATTTCCAGATGTATTTTCGTATTGTTTAGCAATTTAATGATACATTTTCTTTGACAATAAAATTTTTGTTTTTACGGTTAGGCAGTTCCTCGAATAGAAATGAGAATACGTGGAAACGGTTCACCAATTATTCATTAATTTCAAGAAAGAGTATGACTATAAAAAAGTTTGTCAATTTAATCAGAATGTGCGTAGATAACAGTCGGCGATCGAGACATAGTCAGGTCAGGTAAGAGCATATCAATCAGAGAGATGCGCTATCAACCCTCCTATTAAACTTAGTTATAGAATACGTGGCCAGAACGGTGCAAGAAAGTAAAGAGGGAATTATAATAAATAGCTCCCTAACACAATTGCTAGCATACGCAGGTGACATAGACATTATAGGAAAAAACAGAGAAACCGTAATAAAAAAAACGTAGAAATACTAATAAAAACAGCTGAAGAAATAGGCCTAGATAATAAGTCAAGACAAAACCCAGTACATGATCACTAGCAGAGCAGGGCCCAAGATTGCTGATACCGACCTGAAAGTCTTCGGCAAAACTTTCAAAAAAGTAGACTACTTTAAATACCTTGACACGATAACTGATCACAAAAATGAAACTCATAAAGAAATTAAGAAGAGGCTGCACTCGGGAAATGCATGCCTATATTCGGTAAATAACTTATTAAAATCACGATTACTATTGCGAAAGACTAAATTAAAAATATATAGAAAAATCATGCCAGTACTTCTATATGGATACGAAACATGGGCATTAACCAAACGGGAAGAAAATAGATTTAGAGCAGGAGCAAGAACCCCAGGTAGACCGAGACGAAGGTGGGAGGACAATATTAAAATGGACCTACAAGAAATAGGATGTTATGAGGAGGATTGGATTTAACTCGCAAACAATAGAGAAAGATGGCGTGACTGTGTGAACAATGCTATGGACTACGCAGCTACGGATAGCTAGTCCCAACAAGTAGTTATGATAAATATGGTGATGATGCAAGTAGTGTCTACAGCCGACATAAAGACTGTGATAGCTGTTGCCCTGCAGACACCGTTGCTGCTTAACATTAATACTTGGCCTTTATAATAATAATAATAATAATAATAATAATATAATATGTTATTTTTTAAGGATATTTAATAACTCTGATTGATTTATTTAGCAATACTATGTACACTTTATACGTACCTACATAAGAAGAATCAGTAGTTGTAGATAGTATGTTACTCTCTGGTTGCAAATTCCTTTACAAATTATAACTAACGCTTAGATCTGGAACGTTGTTTTTTAACCAAAAACTACAACCATCCTGAGATATTTTCTCAAAAATTGAGAAGTATAAAATGAAAACAAAGTGTTTCCCCGTTCTTGAGGTGACAGAGGAGTTTAACATCACCTTATGTTGATTTCATGAACAATGGAGTAATAAGAATCATATACTATAATAGTATAATATTATCTAACCTCCGTATGTATGTATGCATATATATATTCTTTTAAATAAAAAATATGGTTATTAATAATTAGAGTACCTAATAAAATTATTCAACGTACTTCGAAATAGCAATAAATAATATTTAAGGATATAGAGTCTTATAATACAAAAATAATATGCTATTTAAAAAAATATTGATTAGATTTCTCTTAAATAACTTTGGCGAAAATGTCTTTAAAAGAAAAAATAATAAAGTAATAACCAGCAAATGTAAATGTGCATTATGCATGTTAACTAGCTGATGAACCATCACGAAAACGGTCATTCTTTGCACAATTGTTGATGAAAGTAATGTCCTTTTTGAAGTCATATAACAAAATGCAACTATATCATCACAAGGGCATTGCAGTTAATATTATTAGAAATCGCGAATGCGAGTAGTACATTTGTCAAGAGCTTTTATTCTTCTTTACAAAATAACGACGTATCTTCGTAGAACAATAATAAAAATCGTCAGGAGACAGGTTCATATGCATATATATAATAATGATAATAATTAATATTAAGTACTCATAATCTCTTATTAAAGGTACGTAAAATATCATTAATTATTGAGGTAATTATTATAATAAAAAATAGATACTTCATATATAGTAATTAAAAAATAATATACTAAATATAATAATCACACTGATAATGTATCGGTACCAATGATTAGCGTAGATGCGATAGCGATTTCCTAGACTTCTATGCTGATATATCGGCAGAGTCGATGAACCGACTAATCCGTGGAATTTGTAAACGCGATCCTCGACATTTTAAGTTCTTCAATCAGGGCTTAGTTACCCTTACTCAGCTTCTGAACTTACTTGTTATCGATTTATATTATATATCTTTATACGTATGCACACTTACGCAGTTTAAACGTAGTCCTCATTTGCTTTAATTACGCATTCGTAACGAAGAAAGTATTTGCAAAAGGATAAGTCTTTCCAAAAAATTATTGTTTATATATAGTTTATTAATCAATTATTTTTTGTTTAAAACCGACTAAAACAAAAATAATGCTTGTGAATATAAAGGTAAAATGTCTTTTAGTCTATTTTTTAAATTATGTGAAAATTAAAGATAGTATAAAGATAGTAAAAGCGTTTTAGATATACATCCTTTTTCCAAAATATCAATAATAAAACTGTATATAATTTAATTATAATTTATGATGATTTAAACCAAATCTTAAATATTCATTGAATTTATAACATAATTATTATGAAAGAGGTTATTCAAATGTATAATATATCACGCGTAAAAATGAAATATAACATTTCAGTTTTTGAGAATATAAATAATATATCCAATTAGCTTGCATTTCAGTAATCCAGTAATTAATTGACTTCCTCGACCTCTTGAAATTCTAATTTACTGTTACGTACTATTAAGTGTATTGGTTACTATTTGTACTTCTACAAAGTAAATAATAAAATATTGAATCTTCCTAACCGCTGAAACATTTTAATTAGTGAAATAAATAGAAAAAGTTATACTGAGTATTTGTCACATACTCATACTGTTTCTTTTTAAATTAACGGCTTTCTGATTATTCTTATAGACAGTAAATTATTTATTAGTCTTCTTCATCTGCGTAATTTTATCGCACTAGGACATTCCGTTTTTCCATTTAACTCTACATTTACATTCCCGTAAATCTCTAATGCAGCAATGAATCTACGTCACGATTTTTATCGAGTATTATATATATTTTATTTATTTGCCATGCGCTCAAAACAATAAAACCGTCCATTAGGTCCAATTTAGTTGGACAGTAAAAAGAATAATTAAATTCAAATCAACATACGAGTATACAACACAATCACTGTTGCGAGGCCTAGATTTTTTTCATTCCAACATTGGTGAATAAAAGAAAGGTAAATTAACACTAATTTCTTACAATTCATCATAAAAATATGCACATTATAAGATTATCACAAAAAGCTATACGTTATTTGTCCTAAAAAAATTCGAACTTTCATAATAAATGCAAGGATCGGAAGAAAAGTGCAAACCTAACGACGGGAAAAAAATCAAAGCCTCGTACCTTATATCGTGAGTATATTATCGTTCTCCCGTTTCGGCGTATTTATTTTGTTTTGTTAATACTGAGGACTCGTCGAGTTGCTAATTTTTTTTTAACTTTACGACAATCATAACTTTAGCGACGTACTCGTTCTCGCAATTTATAGTATAATTAAATGACAATGTGTAACGCTAGTAGTGATCAATAATAATCCTATGTGCGCACGGCGGGCGATCGACACATCTTTTTTTGCACGCACAACTTCTGCTCTCCGTGCGTCACTTATATTTTTACAGTCGCCATTTTTCATGTCTATACATAACATTCCTCACTGCGGCTCACCTTTTGCTCTTCTCTCATCGCCTTTCTTCCCCTTTTTCCTCTTGTACATATATTTATGCTCATATAAATCTAAATATAATATGTATTTTTTATGCTGCTCATATTTTTTATATTCATATATATATAATATATTCGTTTAACGTAATGAATAACGTCCACGCTTCGTTCCGATAATAAATTTCAATAATTTTTAATATATCCGCATTTCGATACTGTTTTACTTTCCTTCTCACTCGTTCTATGCAATAAACCGGGTATCATTTTCTCTTCTAGTTCCTGTCATCACTTTGCTTCGATATAGTACCTAAGTAATCGCTTTTTATCCGTGCTCAATCCATTCCGAAAAATTTGCGAATTTTAAATAGCGTCTAAATTTAAAAAATATTTACTGGTTAGCGTATTTTAATATTGTTTAACAGCATTAGGACAAAATATGTTAAATTTATGTCCAATCAGCTTAATTCACGACAATCGTGTAATTTAATTATGAGAACGTATGTTTACGTTAATTATTTTTTGCATACCGTTTAAATATAGTACTAAAAGTAAATATTTATTAAATTTAGAATATTTTTTTATTGAGGAAATTAATAAACGATAAGCGAACGAATCGTGTCTTATAATTTCATATAAACTATAAAATTTTCCGCGCTTTGCGTTAAAACCACGTGATGCGAGTTTGCTCTCGTCTCCCCCGTCTTTCTATAATCTTCGAAATGTTTTTTTTAATAGATCAAATTTTCGTTTATTTTCTTGTAAATTACTCGTGAGTTTTTAGTTTAGTAAACTTTTCTTTTTATCGAATGGCTAAACACACAACTTTGGGCGGTATTATTTTTTCAAAATGCAAACCGTCTATTTTTTTATGTACGGCAAGGCCTCCGAACAATTATTTAAAAAAGCTTATTTTAATTATATTATAATTATAATGATTTTTAAACTATAATTTACATTCTAATAAATAAATACATGTCAAATATTCGACGCATGTAAAAATATACGTTCGTAAAAAAAAAATTTATCGGTATTAAAAATGTAAATTGAAGAAAAATTCGTAATCGAAACAAGATTTTTAACTTCTATTTTTACCTTGCAGAACATAAAAGCCAGACATGATACCACAAACATTGCGAAAAAAAGACCTTTGCTGCAACATTCGAATCTCTTCTGAAAGAAGTAGATTTCTGAAATCCCTGCAGTAAAAATATCTCAATTTTTCACGAACACTCGACTCCGTACCATGCACGTTGTCTTTTTATCACCAAAAAAACTGCTACAATACCGAGCGGCTGCCCCATTAGTTTATGCAGTTCGCGTTTAACGCTTATCCGCCAGCTCGGCACACATCGAAACAACACTGCAGCAAATAATTGATACTCCCAGTTTACAGAGATATACATCTGCGTTAATTTATCATTATACGTAATATTGATTCGCAATTGACTCTATGTCCCTAAAATGTATTTTCTTTTATCATCTATAACGTAGTAGGTACCTCGAAAACTTCTCTTTTTTTACTTCTTCAATTATCAGTATTTCTCTCTCGATTATTATTATATTAATTTATATATATTTTTTGTTGTATTGTTAACTAAGACTTTCTTTTTTCTCTCATTCGCTCACTCGCTCACGCACCCACAATCTCTTCGACTATTTTATATGTATATCGACAACGAAGGAAATTAATTTCAACTTTTAAATTTTCTCGACACGCATCTACATCTTATTTCTCTCTGTTCTCTCATGTGGTTCGCACGCCTTTTTTCGAATTTACATCTCCTATCCAGAAGGTAAGCTCGAAGAAGGCGGGATGAAGCTCAGGATCTAAAAGTCGACAAAGTCCGCTATATTATATTTGTTATGCTTTACTTTTTTATTTAACTTTATGTACTTTTAATCGCGACGAGACACTCCTTCGGTCTTGAGCTCGACATTGAGAGGAAACTATATAACGTTAGTTGTATTTTATTTTCTTCCTTCTATGTATCTCTCACTCTTTGTATACTAAAGTAACAACGATATTTTCATCATTCGCAGAGATTTACATCTAGTAGTGTATAGATATTCTTATTCAGTTCGGATTTGTTATTTATTATATAGACTTTTAGTCATTAACTCTATAGTTCCTTTTAATTCCTGTGAGATGCGAAAGGTGCTACAACATTTATCTGAATTTTTGTATAGAAATATTTATACTTTCAAAACTTTCCTGCGAAAGTTCTACACAATGATTTTAAAGAATTAAGCTTTATGAAAATAACGATACATTGTTATTTGAACAATTATTCGACAATTTTGAAAATTGGATAATTATACTTTTTAAAATTCTAATAAATAAAAATTACGTTTTCAACTTAGAATTATTTTTCTAAAGAAAGAATTTGATTTAACATGAATTTTACATCTATTATAAATATAGCACTTTCTCATCCACTAAATGCACGAAAGACATATCAATCCATTTGTAGAAGAGAACGAATGTGAGATTGTCTTTTCCTTAAGTAGACTTTTCTTGATATAATTATTATCAATAACAAGTAATTTTATTTTATCTATACGAATATTAATTAGAGCAACGTCACTTCGGCATTGCGATTTTGCTTATTCGCTATTAAATTCGTAATTTCTAGATTAAAACTAGCTGTACGTTTTCTCGACGAAATACCGATTTTCTATGAAAAATATAGTAGTCGCGGTTCCTGTTTTAAAAATTTGAATATTTTTTTTAATTTTCTCACCTTGCTATACCAATTGTATACCGAACAAATAAAACGTATTTATTAATATGAGAAAACTATAATGAAGAATAGAAACCCAGTTTAAAAAAGCTGTAAAAATAATAAAAAGTATAAGTAAATTTGGATAAATTTGCCTATAAAACATAATGAATAATAAATTATATGTTTATGGAAGGATATATTTTCGAGGGTTCAGTAAGAAAGTGTGAAATGGGAAAACATAATAACATAAAAAGAATAAAAACTAAAACAAAACAATTTTCTTAAAAAAATGCATTTAATTTTTTACTAAAAAATCAATGTGTGAAAAATCGTCAAAACAAATAAAACTGGAAGTTCTTGACTTTTCTTTTTCTTACGAGCACACTGGAATGATTTCTCTCCGTCCACGGACAGACACATGATAATGCGAGACGCGATTAATATCGATCGTCTGCTTTTTATCCTACACAATGAGTTTCAAAACATTTCTTAAACAAGTTCTCTCCTTTTCTTAGATCTTTCTTTCAATTGGGCACTCCTTATGGATACCGCGGTTATGTCGTCTAGATCAATATAATAAAAAAATGTTCTTAATTACGAAATACTCTTAAGGTCTACATGTAATGCTATCGCTTCTCCTCTTTTTTGCTTGAGCGCGCATGTGTGCATTTGTGTGTCTTTTCTTTGTGTGTGTTTTCATGTCGCAGGTCAATTTGATTCACACAGTTACTGTACACTGGAAAGATAGCCTCATCGAGTCCAAAAATTTAATTTTACTTTTAAAGTAAAAATCACCAGGGATAAGAAATTGATTGTCATTCGGAAATTATTCGATAGATCACAGATATATTTGTAAGCAATAAAAATCATTTTGTTCAGACTCGACGTAGCGGCTTTCAGGTGCATCTATTATATATGCAAGAGAGAAAAAAGAGAGAGCGAGAGAATGAGAGAGAATATAGACGACAGCTTGTCATGCAATAGAGACGTTCCGAAGTGGGGAAACGAGAGTAGAGAGCACTTTTGCTTCGATGTTTCGCTTCCGTCGTATGTACGTAGAAATTTGAAATTCATATAGGCTGCAATGAGCTGCTGCTGTCGAGTGGCCAATACTCGAATTTGCATTGTTGTAATAGCGGCACATTTTGAGCTTAAAAAAAAGAGGGTAAACTATTCAATTTTCTTTGCACTTGGATAAACACATCGAAAAGACGTTTAAAAACACTTTTGTAAAGAAAGTTTGTAAATAATAATTAAAATTAATAAAATGTACGTTTTCAAAACACAAGTATAGTTTCTTATTATTCATTTTAAAATATACACTGTAACATGAAAAAGTATTTTAAAAAGTTGCTTCGAAACATATTTCTTCTGCGGAATGCATGCGAAGTTGTATTTTTCTTAAAAACAAAAAAAAGTACAAGAAAGTAAGGACGTAAAGTTTTTACGATGCATAATCCTGCCGAGCCGTACGCCTCGATCATTTTTCTTTTATATACTAAAACATTCCATCTCAATTTTCAAACAATGTTTATGTATACGGGTAGAGATATTATATAGGCCATGACAGGTGAGATATATTTTGTTCTCACTCCCGAGAGTTCTCATAACGCCCATTATCTTTTCGTCATTTCCCGTTTTATTCGTTGAAAAAACATTCGAAGACTTGGAAAAATCAGTTAAGAATTCCAGTCGCGCATTTGTTCGATTCGAATCGTTCTAAGCTTCAGCGAAACTTTGTAAAAGCTCGATTCGATCGAAAATTCGCGGCTGGATTTGAAGTTGAAAAAATAACGTAGCAAAAGATATAGTGACAATTACATAGTATAGATAAGGTATCTTTATATATATATAGTCATTTGTATATATATAAGTATATATGTGTGAGAGTGTATAGAACATATACTATAGTACAGACAGATATAGTGCTCTACATAGGTACACGAAATTCGCTATAGGTACAAGATACTTCATTCGTAATTCTTTGTTTCTTGCCGTTGCTTGCTTGTCCATCATTTTTTTCGTAAATGCAGATATGAAAATTTCTTTGCAGAGCGTGAATGTATAGTATAGTAGTATAGTATAGTAATAGTAGTAGTAAATAGACACTGTGTGGATATGATGATTGCCGATAAATATAAAAAACGATAGTCCGCGCGATTTCCGAAGAAACTCCGGAAGGAAGTTTAAATGTTGTCCGATGAACGAGCCACAAAACACTGCTCGAACTTCCGTGTTTTCTCGTCTTTATTTTGTTATCTCTTAAAATTTTTCTCTTCTCTCCCCGTTTCGTATCGTATCATTTTTATCATCTTTTTGTATCTCTTCCGCGAGAAGGAAAAGCGACGTTGATCCCATAGAATGCGATTGTTTGGAAAAACATCTAGGCACAACGATTGATTACTAACGATTGTTCCGGGCAAACTTTTTGTGCATGAGAAAAATTATCTTTTTCTCTTGAGTCTCGCACAAAGTTAAAAGCATTAAATTTTTTTTTTAATTTTTCTTCTTTATGTTTAATTATACTTTTCGTATGCTTCCTTAAAATAACGATATCACATTCGTTTACATAGTTAAATAATTAATTATAGTCGTTAAATTTAAAAATATTGTACGAGAATCAAGATTTTACATATCCAATAGACACGCGTACTTTTTCAGAAAAAATTAAGTACACAGAGCATGAATGCTGAATCAAATTTACGCAGCGCATAAATGCCAGTGTGAATTGTGCGAATTTTGTCAACATTTGCTCCATGAATTATAATTTTTCATGCAGGCTCGGTTAGTTAGTCGGTTAGAGACAGATAGGTAAATCAGTTTCTCATTCACGCGTCTTTAAATAAAAATTTGTACGTTAATATGTATGACGATTACGAAATCCTTTTGATCGTTCGATGGATCCCCTTGACTTTCCGATGTAGGTATATGCGGTTCCGGCGTGTGAAAACGAAGGTGAAGAAAAGAAGGTCGATGGCAAAACATAAAACTGAAAGGTATATATAATTTATAAGCTGAAATTTAGAAAATCACTGTAAAAGTCTATTAAGTTGCCAATGTTTCGTTGATGAAAATTATTGTACATAAAACTTTTAAAAGTATTAGTAAGAAATATACTTCACAATGATAAACAAACGTTTTTGCATCAATGAAATTTTAGCACATAGGAAATTTGAAGGGAGAACACAGGAGAACACCTGGAAAAAATCACACAGTAAAAATAGAGTACATACATAGAGTGAGAGAAATAGAGGGTGTGAAAGACAACAAAAAAATCAGGGTAGGTTTGATACATCGGATATATATTTCGTCTGCTCATTTCTCGCAAGTACTTATCTGACGACAATTGAAGAGACAGAAGTGGAAAAAATTAAACAAAAAAACATTTCATAAGAAATCGAAATAAAAATGCGATAGCACGCACTCGTACAAGCGTATTATCAATTCAAAAGATTGGCGAATTCAAGGAGTGTTAAATAATAAAGTAGTTTTCAAAGATTGGACGTTAATTACGTGTGTAACACTAAATACAGTAATAATGCGATAGTAATAGTAATAATAATAGTAGTAGTAGTAATAGTAGTAGTAGTAATAGTAGTAGAATAGTAAACAGTAGTAGTAAATAGAGACAGTAATCGTAGCGATTTGAAGAAGAAGGGAGAGAAATGAAAAACTGATAGCATAGTAGAAGTAGTAATAGATCATCTAAATAGCATAGATCGTAGATAGGGTAGACGCAACTACAATAGTTCAGAAGTTATAATAGTAGTAAGTAGTAAAGTAGACAGTTGTAAATAGACGAATTAAAAATTAAAAACGCTTACATAGGTTTCTGAGAGTACAATGACAAATGTAATAAAAACTACTGGCGAAACATAGCGAGAAAGGGGTTTGTGGTGGTAGTGTATAAAGGTGAAATATTTTGAGCCTTTCGTCGATGGAGGCACGCGCATAAAGCTAAACGCTATCTTATATTGGGCTTACATAATAAAGTTCCCTTTTTATTCTATTTTTCTATGCAATATTTATAAAAGAAGAAAAAATCATAGTCATCGACGTGCACGCGGATTAGAGCAGCCCATCGTGTGTGAATATAAAAAAATAGATCATAAGATAATGACATAAACGTCGACCTCGTAGTAGGCAAACTCGCCCTCGCTTCGCTCTTAAGAAAACAACGGCGGTCACTTAGATTTTCCATTTTTAAATAGTAAAATAATAATAAAAAATAAGACTTGTAGATATAGTATAGTAATAGTAGTAGTTATAACAGTAACAATAATCATAGCATAAGAATAGTTGTTTCTAACTATCGAAATAAAAAAGAAACATAGTAGTAGCGGTATTACAGTGAATAGTGTTTAACAGTAGGTAGCATGGTGCTTTGCACGTATGATGCACGCTGCACGACAAATTTGGAGAGTTTCGTAACGAAAAAGAAAACCAGGGATTTGTAGAGAAAGAAAAGAAATAAAAAGTGGTCAAATTGTATAATTTAAGAACATCCTTGCTTATAGATATGCTTCCAAATTTAACGTGCAACGCGATCATATGTACAGAATGTAAGAACGAATGAACGTACGGAAGAAAAGTCTTCAAGCGAGATTGATTAAAGACGTCGTGTGAAGATTCGTCAAGTCCGTCGTAGGTTTATTTGACGAAAATAGTTTTCGATAGTCGTGTGTATTATATCTTTCTCGATAATCTTGTTACCGTCGTTCTCCGTAGCATCTTTCTAAGCTTTTGCAAAAGCAGCAGATATTAACATAAAAGTGCTTGCAAACGACGAGAGTTTTAATCAGTTTTTTACAAATACTCAAAAATATCACGTAAATGACGAGTATGTAAAAAAGTGCTTAATACGCATCGTCGAACAAGTACATTAGTGCACATCTCTGCTTGCTTATGCAGTGTACCTGTGTATATGAGAGTGTAAGCATGTGTCTATGGGTTGTGTGAATGTAAAAAATTGGCGCTCTCTCTTTCGCTATCATAAAACTATACGCTTTCCTAAATCTAAACTAACCGTCTCGCACCTCCGCTCGATTGACAAAGGTCCTACATAACAGACTCTTTTTCATTAAAAAAAACCTTAAACAAATAACCGCAAGGTTTCGCATTATCGTCGGCGTACAGTTTTATCATACGACTGTTTGTTTTTCCTCATTCGTTCCTGATGTTCGACTAATCTCTAATCAACTAACTACAAGGAGCTTAATGTTTAAGACGCTCGCTCTGACAATTGTTCTCGTTTTTCGTAAAAAAATGATTTGTCTTGCCGGAGCCGAGCTGATTGTGACTTGCAACGCAATTCCTGGCCCAGTACCGGTGTCGCATTTTTGTTAAATACTTTGTTTAATCGGTTAATCCGTGAAATTGAAAGTTCGGAAAAATAGAGTGATTGGGCTCTGTAGGCGACAGGCTTTGTAGGAAGTGAAGGAGAAAGTAACAAGTCAAGATTGACGGAAAAGTAGAATCGGTGACGAGATGTGTCGAGATTTTGGAAAACGCACGATCGGAGAATAATAGGTTGCTTTTGTACTGAACAAGGCCTGGATATATCCATGTTACAATCATCTGCAAAACGAGTCGCTGTAAGACCTTTGAAAATGCCTAACGCTCTGACAGAAAAGAAAAAATAATTGTCTCGCTTACTCAAAGCATATATCACTGTTTTATTTTTGTTAACTTTTCAAAAAGCATGGCAGTGCCAGAGTCGTCGAAGGAATTATTTTGTCCTTTCAATTTACGCAAGAAAATACATTCTAAAAGAATCTCGAGCGGATTTACAATTATTGTATGAGAGTAGTTCGGTGCTTTACAGAAAAATAAGGAATTCGATAAAACGAAACGATGAATATTTTACTGAAGTGGACAGAGTTCGTGCGTGGCAGCTTGGAAACAGCTCGGGGGTTTCCCATTGTCATTTGTCGATAGAGAGAGTGATTGTCATTTTGACTGTACATATAGTGATTGGAGCATTCTGTTTTTTTCTATCATCTTTGAAGTGTAAAAAGGAGCTACTACAAGTCTAGAAGACGCTATTATTTCTCTTATACGAACGCTTATTCTCTTTTTTTCACCGTTTAAATCACTACGATTTGACCTACTGTCTAAGTCTACCTAGATGAATCGTCTTACCCCGCGACGATGTAATTTTTCTTTTTTATTACCTAAGAGGGGGTTCGGCCTTTCCGAAGGTGTCCTCTCGCTTTTTTAATACTTTTGCATTCTTTTTCTGTTTTAATGAAAAACAAAGCATCTTAAAACAACGTGATTTTTTCCGTTTCACTCTGTTGTGTATATAAATAGTCTTGTTTAGCGTAATATTAACGCGTTAGATTACAATTCATAATTTCTTTTCCAAGCGACAAAACTCGATCAGTTTCGTTAAAAGTATCTCATTTCATAATATGATATATTTTTAATGATAAAATTGTGAATATAAAAAGAAGTTAAAATTCGTAAGGGTCGTAAATAAAATATTAAATGGAAGTAAACGTTGTATAAAACAATGTTTGATGTTTGACAAATTATTTATATTTATAAAAAAAAACAGATCGAGCTTTTGTTATTTTTAAATAGTTATTAAGTGAAAGGGAGACTGAGAAACCAGCGTGTTTATCCCATTTTCTTTTCGAAATTCGAGCCTCCTTACTTTCGCGCCTACTATCTCACACTTTTTCGCGCGCCTCATGCATTATCAACTTTCACGCACTTTAAACGTTATTTTTTTCATGGTTCGTCTAATTATTTCACCCTGTGTTTAGAAACTTTATCTATGCATCTCTGTCGGTTCGGACCCGTAATTTTCCTTCTTTTTATATTTTCTTTTTATCCTTAATACGTTAATATTAACGTGAACGGCGATCAAGAGTTGAACGATTGTAATTAAAAATAAATAAATAAAGAATCAAGTCCTTCGGCATGCACAATTTGTAGAAAAAATCGAAATATATTGTGTGTATAAATAAAAAACCCATTTTATAATATTTTATTTAAAAGTAATGAAGTTACGTAAAATCACGTATTAGTGACATTTTTTAACGTTTGAAACATCATCAATTAAGAGAGTTGACAAAAATTATTTTACAAATGGTATCGAATCTATAAACCTCGATAGTCTCTCTTCATCTTTTTTCTTTTTAATAAAATATAGAACATCATAATGCAACCGCTTGCGTACTTTTGTTTTCTGGACACCTTGTCGCAAAACCAGCGATATATCAAATATATAGGGATTATGTATATACGTATCGTAAACGTGAACGGGCATAAATTGCCACTTATGAATGTCTTGTTACTCTTTATTCTTCTTTTTTATAATATATTCTATATTCTCGTTTTAATCTTTAATATTTATTTATACGCTCTGTAGGCTAAGCATTTGTTTACTACTACGTGGCTATACTCGGACTCCGAATTCTATCGCTCCTTATTTTATCCAGTCAATATTTCTTTAATATAAACTAGTGTTAAATAAAAAAATATTAACTTTATAAAACGTATCATAAGTCTTTTATCAAGACAAGTTATAGAGCTACTGATTGTTTATCAAATCAGCCAGAATAGCAACGGAGTCCGAATCATTGTGACACCTTGTAGCGAGCGCTGGCTATCCCAACCCTCACCTCGGCCCCCCTCAACACAGCTAAATGTGATAGTCCTTCAAGCCATCCGCTCCATTGCTTGCATACGTCAATTGAGAAAAGAAATTTTAATATCACAATTTTCAAAAACACTGAATAAATGTTAATTATACAAACATTAAAAAAACTATTTAATTTTGGATTATGCAGTTAAAATGCAGTTCGATTATAATATAAATATCTGGAAGTTTAGATTTGTGCATTTCCTTTCTCAAATAACGCTGCTACACTAGAACGGAGGGCTGGCAAGAGCAATAATCCTGGTCATTATATTCTTTTTTGTCATTTTATCAAATTTGGCAGATTAGAAGAACGTAGTTTCGTTCGCGCGAGATAAATAAAAAATAAGAAGAATAGAGGAAAACGCGTTCAAGAAATATAAAATCCCGTCGCTCTTTATTTGCATGTCGAATATCGACTATGAAATTAGTTTGCGGATTTTGAATGCGAAACGATCGTATGTACTGGGCAACTTGATAAAAAAAAGTACATAATACTCGTTTATCCTTACGCTAAAATAAAGCAGGTAGAGATTTACCAAGAATAAACTTATAGGCGAAGATACATCACTTATAAAAAGTGAAAAATAAACTGGAGTTAGAAAGAGGAAGGAGGTGGTTTAAAAAAAAGTAATCGCCTTAATATCAGTATATCAAAGCACAAAACTTATGACTCAATAAAATACTTTCGTAAAGTAGAATAATACTAATAGTCTTCATCGACGCTTGGCTTTCTGTGTTCGCGTGAGACGAGAAGAACAAATAATAAGAAGACGACGCCATCAGAGAGATTCGAAAGACATATCATAGAGGATGCAAAGACTGGCCCCTTCGCTCATGCCGGCTACTCGCTACTTTCCATATCATTGGTCAAAGTTCCAGCATTCCAAGTCATCGATTCAAGACATCGTATAGGCAGAAAATTGAGGACAAAATTTGATTTAATTTTCATACTGTAGTATCATTAATAGTGAATAATTAAAAAGTGAGGTTCGCGAATGAACTATAAGAAAGTTTGTGATTAACGACAAGAAAAAGTATTGGTAAAAGATACTCGATCGACGACCTGCAATGCTCAGCTAAAGGAAATCCCTGCCTAGAAGTCTAAGATCTAGCCTACTTTGGCACAAACTAGTCCTTTCCTATCCGTTAATATTTCCGCCTGTGGGCCGGCACTCGCTTGATTGTGACATTATTTTTTTTTCTTCTAAACACCGACTCTCACAAAACCTTTCTAACATCCTCTCCTTGCATTTCTCTACTTAAAACGCTCAACTAACAAAGCACATTCTCGCTCATTCACGCTCGTTTGCAGCCTCACTTTCTAATGTATGTATCGTTAGAATTTAATTGACTCCGACAGATGCGTCAATGTTTATGTTAATTTTTTTGTTTTTTTTTGTTGTCCCTTTTACTTATCGTGTCGATTCAGACCAAATCAGAGAGTTTCTCGTCGCGAGATCTCGCCTCATCGAAATTATAATATTCTGGCTACAATAGATAGCCGCGCAATATTAATCGCGAGTAACGGTTGATATTTTAGAGCCTAGCGATATTTTTTAGTACACTCCTCGAGGACTTGTTTCGTTGCAAAGCTCTGCTTACGACTACGACTTTGCTCTTCTCCTCAAACGCTTGTGATTCGAAGACAATAAACACGCGTAAAGTCTTACACGACTCTCCGAACGATTAGTAGAAATCAACGGACATTTCTATTTCTTTAAGCTCCATATTGTTAGGCTCTGGAAGTATATAATGAATCGACCATCGTAAGCAGTTGCTTTGCAGCATGCGATATGTTCAACGTTCAACGTTTACGCCTCCTCCTCCTCCCTCTTAAACTTACTAAGGATTTACGTTTAGGTTAAGGTCTATGTGTCTCTAAGCAACTACTTAAACTAAGAAACTGTATGTCTTTGTCTTCGCTTCGGTGTGTCGTCCCTTTTGCTCAAAATCTTTCTGCCCGTTCTGTGTTGTATATCAAGTGACTCGAGTGTTGCTATGTGCGCACTTCGGCATGTTATATAGTTAGTGTGCGTGTTGTGTAATACTTGTCCTCAAAACCGAAGAATCAAAAATTATAAAAAATGAGTACGTCAACACTCTCGACGATGGTACGACACAGTAACGGAACGTCGCTATTTTTCATTTTCTTTTTATCTTTGATCTTGATCCTTCCAGCGATCAAGCCTTACAAATAATGAACGTTACGTAAATCATAGTCTGCTTCTTAATAAGCTTCCATTTTTACGATTTCTGTTATCCTGACTAATTTGCAACCATGCCTTTATACTTTATAAACACAAGAAATTTAAATGCAAAATCAAGGGTAAAAATGATATTTCTTGTGACTTTGGAAATTCGCCAGAATAACAATAAAACGCAGAACGGAAATCGATAAAGCGAAAAAATGCAAACTCGATCGCTGGCAAGCATCTTGAGATTCAATCAACGGCGCTTAGCAGCCACCATAGTGTGGGAAATCACTCGGGCAATTGTTCACCCGCGCAACCGGCAGTCCGCAGTTGTCGAAAGACCGGAGCGCGCGTCGCGACGCAGCGAAGAAAGCACGCAAGTAGCACCTCGCGAGAGCTGCAAAGGGTCCCGTGACATTGGCTTTGTTTATCTTAATTTTTTTTCCATTCTTAAATCTTAAAGGCTAAGTTTTTTCCTTACTTGTTATGCGCTCACCGCGCTGTATAAGAGGAAGCGACGAGCGCGCGACGATTATTCACCTGGAATAATCGATAAATCTTCGCTTCGGCAATTCTACATCACGTTTCTCTTGTCCGCTTAGCACGCGATCGTCGAGCGCTCGTTTCTTCCCATTCGTACAACAGGAGTTTATCCCTTTTCTCTCTTTCGTCATTTTTTTTCATGCCTGTATCGAGCTAATTTTAAAAATCCTTAACTCCTACTATGCATCAGTGTAGTGCCTTTACCGGCCTCGAACGAAAACCGAGAGGACACGTGTATGCGTGTGCATCTCGTTTCATCGGCCGGCCAGCGTGTCACGCTTGTAAAATATATATAATATATCTTAGGATTTGTATTTTTCTTTTTTTGTTTGTTTGTTTAAATTCTGTACAAGAATGAGGACTATCAGTCGAAGCCCCTTTCCGCATCGTCTCGCTACAATCACGCCTTGTTTTATACGTCTCGTTCCATGTACTATTTATTTTCTTCCTTTTTTTCAAAAACTCTCCGCATTTTTCTTAGCATGCTTTGTATATTCCATTTGTGTTTTTCGGATTTACCGAAAAAACAGCATATATCGCGTGAGTTCCTTGTGGAACGAGAGCGGACGACACTCTGGCTCTTTTGCATTTCTCTCTTTCTCTTTAAAGTGGATGAAAATATCGCGGCTAGGAACGATGTGTGTCTGTGTTTCTTTTCCTTATATCCTGCGTGTGCTCGCGGAAGCCTAGAGGTCGTCGTTTCGTAATTCATAATTGTCGCGATTATCAGCCCTATTTGTTACCCCCTCAGACACAAAAATATATGTAATAAGCCCACGCACCGAGTACACACGATAAAATGTTACGAAGCTATATCAAACTGTTTGTATAGGCATCTGGAGAACAGCGCTTCAATGCCTCACTTTTATATCTGTTTTAATTTATTTTTTACTTTTGTCTCACTTCGTTTAAACTTTCGTCGTGTGTGTCTGTGTGTCTTTTCTCTCGCGACGATTAACGTTTTGGCAGCCGAGCTGATACGTGCAGTTTATATGTATATACGTCGATATCGAGTTGAGCGAGATGAGGTCCATTGTTCATTCCCATTTCAGTCGTGTACGGCACTGGGGTACCAATAGTGAACGAGGGTGTAGGGCTGGAACCACTGCTGCGGCTCGTAGGCTGGTCTGTCTTGTTAGATGTTGCTCTTGGAGAAGGAAACTCGCAGGTGATTTGACTCACTCAGCTGGAAGTTGTGCATTTTCTGAAAATTTCAAAGAAATTAGTTAACATGCACTAGTGCTGGTCTAAAGCTAATAATAAGAAAATCATTTAATATACATTTACACTGAGTATTAAGTTAATTTCGTTAAAAAATATACTTTTTATACATGCTATTTAACCCCCATTGAGTCCCATAGTTGTTTAAAAAATTCATGACACCTCAGGAAAATCAACAAGAAAAATGAGTCTTAAAAAATCATAGTCGATCAAAGATTGTTTCGGACCTACTGTCAAAATAAGACAAAAATTTGTGAGTCTCGTTTTACCAAATTTTTCTTGCCACTTAGGGGGTAAGTAATTTATATGAAAAAATATTGTATTTTTATGATTCTTACAATCAGAGCTGATACAGCATCGTCCATACTGGGCATCTGAATAAGCGCCATCTTTCTGTCCTTGGGGAAAAATTTGAATGCCTTCACCGTGAAGCCATTTTTCGTGAAAGCTTCTTTGATTTCTTCTTCAGATACCGTAGCTCTGAAAGAACAAATTAGGTATTTTAGATCCTTCACATTGTTTCATTATAAAAATATTTCCATAATAGATAAACATAAATTTGACTCACGGAATGTTTGATAAATGCAGAGTTGCACTTGGAGGATAAATGTTTTGGTAATTTTTTGAGCCAGGCTTCTTGAAGCGATGAAGTGGGCTGTTGGTGTAGTCCTTGGTCAGGCCGGCGTCTGGCTGGCCCTCACGCGGCAGCTGAACTGTCTGGTGCTTGCTCAGCATCACTCTGATCGGCTTGCCAAATACTTTCAGCTTATCCATGTGTGTCATTGCTGTAAAACCGATATATTTTTAGCAAACATTCATTTTTTTCTTCTTAAAACACTTTTCTTCTTTTATAAGTATTTAATCGTTGAAAGACAAACAAAGACATTGCATTAAGAATTTTGTATGAATCAATAGTTATTATTTTATTTATGATTATTTAATTTAAATTTAAGTATAAAGACAAAGAATCTACGAGTAACAAAACGCAATTATTATTTTTTTAACTTTTGTAATAAATTAAATGCCAATATACACGCATAAAAATGGAAAATACAAAATATAAAATAGAGAAGAACAAAAATCTTACCTAAGTGAGCCTGGTGGGGTTCGGCTAATTGAATCAGTGCCGAATCTTTTTTATTGTAGAGAATCTTCACACGTTGTACATCCCCATAAACGCCTAGACGCAAAAATCGTAAATTAGTCAATTCTCAATATCGACTCCCATGTTTATGCAAATTTGTCAAAACTCAAGGTTGTGAGGGACCTTTAAAACCCCACATATTGAGATTCGGGTGCGGCTGGATTAAAACTTTTCTATGTATAATACATGCAAGAACCGTTCGCTTTTGTATTCTTTGTGTTTGATAAATAATTTAAGTTAAAAAGGATTACTTTCTTTTTTCTAGTGAAAATGTATAATTTTTGTACAAATTCATAACCGTTTTCTGATGCCAACATCCAAAATTTGACAATTTTAATTTAAAGTTCATACTCAGATAAATTAAAATATTACATTTTAATATAATAAATGATATTTAATATTGCATGGTATTTAAAAAAGAAAATGATAAATTTGAAATGTTGTATTTGAAACGGTTAATACAATATATTTAGCATATTATAACCAATAGTTTAAATGTATAGTGTATATTTAGATTTAATTCTAAACATATTTTAAGAATTTAAATATAAGCAATCATAATAGGCCTGTTTTTAGTTGTAAAATGAATTAGATTAAATTTTGATCGTTTATCTATAAAAACAGAATACAAATAAAAATTCTTTTAAACTATACAGACTAAATCTAAAAATATTTAATTAAAATTACGAGAATTCAAGTTTTAAAAAAATGTTTAACTACATGAATCCTAAAGCGAAACGGTTCACGGAAGTGAATTCCTAATGGATTTACGTAAATTAAGCAAAAGCTTTCATGTGATTTAAAAGGTGTTCGGAATTTTTTTATAATATTAATGTAATAATGAAAAATTTAGAAAAGATGCTCGGAAATATAGAGAAAAACATGGTGTGAGGCATTATGACACATGTATTATGATCGGTGGATAATGGCGTGAAATATTCTTGTATTCTTTTTTATAATCGCAATATTATGACATGACGATGCAACGATGAAGTAGAATAAAATGTTAAAAATGGGTTGAAGTATTGAAGAAAAAAACGAAAAAATCTTAACGTAAAATTAGTGAAACGGAAATATGAAGCTGTAAAATAAACAAAAAAGGCTTTAAGAAAACTCATAAATAATTGTAGAAGTTGAAAAGATGAATACTTTGAAAGATACTGATTGAGCGTGACTGTGTATGAATGTTGTTGACTCTCGAGTAAACAAAATATGTACGTATTCAAATTAATTCTTTAAATTTAATATAATATTTAAATAGAAAAATTTATAGCAATAATGATGATTTAAGAAAAATGCACTGTTTGCAAAATTTACAATTCATGAATTTACGAAAACGACACATGTATAAAATAATAAATGAGCTGAAAAATCTCACAATTTTTTTTCTTCTTTTTTTTTGTATTAATATGTGGCAGTGTATCTGAGTGTAAGTGTAAATATAATAATTAATAATGTAATATAATTAATAATATAAATGTGGAGACGTACCAAACAGGGTAAAGAGAGCGTCAGGCGTGACCATCTACACAGAGAACAGACAGAGTCCAGTCAATAGTCAGCGAGTAAATAGGATTTAATGTAATAGTATGAGCACGCACAAGATTCGCGTTATCTTTTAGTTATTTCATTTTCTCAAAGAAAAAAACAAATACCATTGCAAGCTTTTAATAAAGAAGTATGTAGTATTTTAACTTGAAAAAATCAGTTGAGAAGAAATTTAATTATTAAGTTGATAGTTGTTATTTTCTTACAAGATATAATAGTAAAAGATGAAATAGTTTTTGTTTTAAAAAAGTTTATCGTCGTCTTTTTCTTTGTGCACAAGAAACGGAATTCAGTGACTTTTATCAAAAAATGCTGCTTTGCCGTATACAATTTAAAATAGCTTTAAACTTAATTTATTTTAAATTCTTAAAATAATCATTTGTTTCTATAATTTCTTAAGTGGAAATTTAATTAACAATAAATTGGCGTAACTAAAAAAATTGGTCAAATTATGGAATTAACTATCCGAAGAGACGTTGTTTAATAAACCGATTCATTTTTCAATCTAAAAAATTAGATTAAATAAAGGAAGCCGCTATATTTTTACCGTAAATTTAAGGTTTATCCGTTCGCGGTATATGCGGCTATTTGATTGATCATTACAACTTTGAATAATTAATCTTCTTAAATTCAAGCGGCTCTTTTTCACAGTCACTTTATCCCAGAGCGAGCACCGAGAGCGAGACAGAGTGTGCGAGAGCGCACAATCAACAAAAATAAAACTAGGTGTCGCTATAAATCACAGGAAAAAGACATACGGCGCTCGGGCTGTATACGACGAGAAGCTTGTGCGCGCGGCTTAAAAAAAACGACAGTAGTACACACAGTTATAGTACAGTAGTGACAAGTTGCAGCTGCGAAGTGTGAAACACGTCGACTCGCGGATTCCCGAGGCGTCCTCGACTCGACGGATATTTTAGAGTAAAGGGGGGGGGGGGGGGCGTATAGAAAACAAAGCGACGTAGATATAGCTCATAGTGACAGTAAAAAAGAGATAAAAAAAAAACAACAAAAATAATAGTGTAAATAAGGTTTCATCGGACCTCAGTCAAGTAGAGGCCCTGCGTGTCGATGCATGAAAAGTGTCGCGTCGAAGGCGCCTCGTTATTGGAAGTATCATCAATAATATATGCATGTATAATTTAGACGTCCGTGTACAACGCTTTTTTATACGACCTACTCGAGGTATGGCGGAGAGAGATAGTTGGCGGTGACTCGGGGAGAGATTCTGTTTTTTAACGTGTATAGTAGTAATTGAAGATGAAGGCTGAGGGTTGGGAAGAGTATAGTAGTTTGGAAGGCAACAGAACAGGACGCATACGCATCGTATAGGTGCATTCTAAAATATTCGGAGTGAAATTTTGCTCTAAAAGAGTGGAAATTACGCCACTCAATGCTAGAGAGCAGTTTACACTCTACAAGAGTAATTTTGGTGTATTGCAGAAAATTTGTTGTTTTGTTTGCAGTATGAATTTTTTATTTTTACTTACTCTATGAGATGAGAACATCCAATCTCGTAGCGTGAACATTTGAGTAGTGTAATTTTCATTGTTTTAGAGTTTCACTCTAAACATTTTAGAAAGTAATCGGTCTCTTTATTATTATTTATTTCTTTGTTCGTGTTTTCAATATAAATTAATTTATATTGTTTACGTAATCTTTAAATTGTTAAAAAGTTTTTTTTTAATTAAAACAATTTCATTTTAATAAAGAGACTTTAGATTTAAAAGACTGCAGTCGACTACGTAGCACTACGTATAGAAAGGACTTGTAAATAAAATCCAAAAACACAGGCTTTATCAAAAACGATATAAAATGTTTACAATTTAAACATAATATTTACTTTTCTAATGTGTATATAATCAATCAAGTGATATTTCACTAAAATGGAAAATTTGGAAGAAGATGTGCTGATATGGTAGTTTATTAACAAGCCCTTAATTAATGTTAACTAAAAATAATAACGGGCATTTTATTATTTCTAATTGCGACTCACTTTAATTCTATGAATTAAAAATATATTTTTCGATTGAAAAATATGAAAATATCTTTCAGATAAATCAAAATTTGTCAAAATTATAATTTAATCCGTGACTAGTTAAGGTGGTCCTATAGTAAATTTTGAAAAATTTGGTAGTTACATGATAATTTTTTTTTGAATTGGTGGTTATATTTGTTACCTAAAAAGAAAGTTTTTTATAAATGTTCGTAAATTTGTAGACAGTTTACCCATAGTTATGTAGGAAAAACTAGCAATTTTCAATGAAAATTGTTGTTTTTTCAAAACTGTCCTTGCGCATGGGAATGCGAGTATAGCATTTGAAAAAAATTATGCAATAATCTAACACCTGTACCACACAGAACTGAGAACTCCAAATTTTTTAAAATACAATTATAAAGTAAAAGAAAATTATATTGAATTTTATTGTAAGAACATCCTAAAAAAATACTATTTAACTCTACTCATGGGCAACACTTGCTGAATTGGATTAATGGAGGAATATGCTGGATTGTGTGCAATAAAGGTTGGGGGAAAAATACGTATAAATAACTACTAAGTTCATTAAAGTTGTTTTTACGGCTAATAATGCCAATACAAAATTATGTTCTGTTCTAAAAATGTACAAGTATCAGAAAATAAAATTAAAAGAAAATCAAGTATTTCGTATAATTTTACTATAGGACCACCTTAATATAAAACATTTTATAAAACATGTTATAGATAATAAAATACGTATGTATCAGTACCAATCGATGATGATAAATATTTTAATATAATGTTAACAATAACAACAGTTCTATTACTTTTTTAAGGATAAAGTTCCCTTGAAAATTATGTTATTTACAAACGTTACCTACCTTATTTTTAAACTAATATAATTTTATTTAAAAACTACGAGTACAAGTATGTTAAGAAAAATAAAAAATTTAAACCCCTTTCTAAGGTTAATAATACATTTTTTATCGAAATAACTTTGGTACTGATAATATATTTTGTAATTACAGTATATCTGGTACCGACATGTACATCTTAATGTTTATAAACTTAATACTGAATTGCGCTTGGTTTGTACAATTTACTTGAATAAATGTTATTCTTTCATAAAAGGTATAAAATACAAAAATTTACAACCGACTGAAAATGATCACTTGTGATAGTCCGTTAAAAGGAAACATTATTTCACGATAAATTAACGCGAGTGCAGTCTGAATATGCACCACTACTCCGCGTAAAAACTCAATTATCCCTAAGTAAATTGCAGAACTCGAAGCATCTACAATTCATAAACATTTCCCTGTCCGTCGATGGCCTATCACATACTTACTATGCAAACTAACTCAAGAATGTTTAAAAAAAAACTGAAAGAAAAACAAAAAGACGATAAAAGCCAATCCAAGGCACGAAAGCGCCGTACTCACCTCTTCGTTGAGATTGCTGATGAGGAGCACGCAGGAGGGCTGCGGGCTGCCGGGGACGCGGACGCCGAGGGCACCGGCGCCGAGGTTGAAGCCGCCCAGACCGGCGAGTCCGCCCGCGGGGGGCACGCCGTTGTAGGGCCCGGCCAGGGGCGAGGGCAGGCCGTGCATCGCCGCGAACGGCGAGGCCAAGACGCTCGGTGCGCCTGCAATGGACTCTACTTCAGAAAATTCACCCACGTTATTATGTGCGGACCCTTCGGTTTTCATTTTCGCAATAGACTTTAAAGATTAGCATCGTTTTTTTTATCTTTTTAAGTTTTTTTTAATCTTTTGGGCTAAGGAAATGAAATTTATATTTCTTCAGGGTTACGTTTGTACTCTTTACTCGTACGTGTGCGAGGGTGACATATATTATAAATCTGTTGGTTCTACTGGAGAAATCAATTTTTCTGGTTTTTAGTGATCGAGTAATGTCTCATTTTAAATGATGAATATAATGCGGTCTAAAATTCTTGTGGCGGAAAATCTATAGAGAGTCGTAATTTTTATAAAAATATTTCGATTTAAGGAGTTTTAAAGTACGAATTGGCTTATTTTATCAATTTCATGTATGCCGGTTAAAAACTAAATTTTAGTAGCCAACCATATTATGTGAAAATGGCAATGCTTAATGTAAGATATTACTTGGTCAGTAAAATAATATATGAAATAATAAATACTCCATGAAATAGTGAAAAAATAAAGAAACGGAGAATGGATGCAACACAGACATGCAAAGTCAGACAGAGTTTTACCTTGGAGATGACAGAAAATGAATGAAGTGTCGAAGTTACATAGAGATTCCATAGTAAATACCACATTTTTTATAACAGTGAAACAACAGCTTGATAGAAGAGTAAACTCGCGAAAAGTAAATAGATCGATTAGTCTTGAAAATGGTACATTTTGAAAAGATTTTCTATCTGATTAGGTCTGAATTATTTATTAACAACTTGATCAATAAGGCATTCCATTAACGACAGATTTTGAAAGTATAGAGAGAAAAGTTTAGTTAAAACAGAGCGACAGCAGCGACACTATAGAGACACAATAGACATGAAAAGAATTCATCCTCCGAAAGGCATCTGTTACACTTGAACCACACAGAAGTTTTAACAATTTCAACTTCTTCCGTACTACCTTAAAGCAGTATAAAGAATCATTCGACCGCGCGTTTAAAGCAAGAAATGTAAGCCGCGCAGGTAAGAGACGAATTTCGGAGGCACATAACTCGACAAGTCGCAAGTCATTAATAAATAAGAACAAAATCAGAGAAACTTGTTAATTCCCGCGAATGCAGACGGCTCTTCTGAGTTAAAAGAAAAAAAGAGTTAACGAAGCGAGCGATGGCACGCTAAGAATGAATAGGTAAATATGTATATATAATAGTCTGCAGTACGTGAGTTTCTCATTTTGGCATTTTGTCGAACGAAAACGAGACACTCACCGGGCAGTCTGGCGCGCGGCTGGGAGCCCGCGGCCCCGAGGAGCAGCTGCGGCAGCAACTCACCTCCCAGTGCGAGGGACGCCGCGTCGAGGTTGGCGTCGCCCGTCGGCAGGGTCGGGTTCGTGTAGTCGCGCGACTTGTCGTTGTTGTACTTCACGTTCAGGTTCTGCATCTTGCTGTAGTCGATGCGCAGCGTGCAGCACGAGTTGTAGATGTTCTGCCCGTCGAGGTTCTGAAAACATTACAAACGTCCCGTTACTTTTACTTTATGTACCTTATTTTCTTTTATTTTATTTACATTATTTACGTTATACAATGCTCTAATGCTGGAAAGTATATCTATTATTCCAGTTTAATATAGTATAGTTAATCATAAGACTAAGCCACTATCACCGACCGGTAAGAAAAAATTATTCTTTCTCACCAAAATACCTATTGCTATGAAAAAGAAATCTTTCTGAAATCTGACAATAACCCTACTTTGACAAAACACTTATGATCGCTTAAAAGAAATATTTTTCTTACATTTTCAAGTATTTAATTAAAATGTATAACAAAATTGATTGTAAAAGGATAAACTGTATAACGTTTATGCTAGATTACATTTATAAAAAATATACCTGTAGGTAGTCATTTTCAGTGAACCAAAAAAATTATTGTCTACTAATTAAATCACTTGTAGATAAACATACTCACGAAAAAGATTAAAATTTATTGAAATAAACGTGCTATTCAAGAAATTAGACATTTAAAATTATCCAGAATTCCATATACGTAGCAAAAAAATTATTCGAAAAAAACTGTGGAATATCCTTCGCTCCAAGCACATTTACAGCGCTGTATGCAATCCCTGTTTCGCCCACCACAGCAGGCGTGCAGACGCGTGTCCCGGCCGCAGCTATCAAGCGCATCGCGCCGGCGGCGGGGGCACGTGCGGAAGCTTCCGGAGAGGAATCAAGGTGTAAATCAAATCCGACAGCGCGTTTACGAGCTTGCACGCGCAGTCGCCGTGAGCACGGCCGAAAACATCGGCAGCTGCCGCCAGTCGTGCCGGTGCCGCTGGCCGTCGCGCGGCTCTTTGGCTTTCGTTAATAATCCAGCGACGAGCCCGGCGCACAATGCTCGAGGTTGCGCTCGATTTCCTGCCCGCTGCAAGCCGGCTTGGCTTTGTTGCGCGTTTTTCCTTTTTGGAAATCAAAGTTTTCGGTGTTTGGCGATGGAGCTTGATTTTGGGGTTTTGAGGTTGCGTATTTCGGTGGAGCTTTTATGCGGAAAATTTAACGATCGAATGGTTAAGCTTCGAGCAGTAACGTTTTAATATTGTTATTCTTGGACAATTAATTACGTATTCAAGCTTTTATTATAGTTTTTAATGAAGTTATATTTATTGTCGAATAAAATTTATGAATTCACTTTCGTGCTAAAATTTATACTTGCATTATTTAAAAGCGAAGTATCTTTCGAATATTTTGTATTTACGATAGATTTTAAAATACAAATGAATTATATTCAATAATTTTAGATGCATAAAATATTTATATCACTGAGATGAATTTAAAGGCAAACCAATTAAAAGAAGGAAATAATATTGAATCGTGTAAGCGCATATGTTATATACTCGCTAAAATTATTAGAAATTAAAGGACTCTGATAGTCGCTAACTAAATTTAACTGCACAAACATTGGTGTTACCTAATTATGAATAATTAAATTATTATATTTGTTTCGAAAAGGGTCATTATAATCTCCGATCATAAAATGATCAATACGTTGGCAATGTTTATAAAATACAATTTGTATTATGTAATTTGTATTATGACATTATAGTGTTTTATGTCTAAAAACCACCATAATCGTACAAAGCTTTAAAATAATTCGTTCCTTAAAAAATGATAACAAGCAATAAAGCATCTTGAACGTATTAAAAATGATAGACTGCTTAACAAAGGTGTGAAAATGATAAATATTTAAATTTCAAATGTCTACACCGTTCATATCTGAAGAAAACTAACAAATTAGTATTTGAATTGTTTATGAATTTTTATTAAAATGATACATTTTTATTGGATTTATTTTTAAAACGATACTTGATCTATTTGTACTCGTATCTATTCTTAATAAAATCAAGTATTACCAATCGCTACTTTTACATTTTTAATCTCAAACTTCATTATCACTTATTAAGATAACATAAACAACTTCTCTAGCCAACAGAACCCACGAGTACACACAAGCGCCGTACGTGAAAATTACATTTGAAAAATGAAAAGCCGTGCAATAAGGATCCCAGGCCAGCATCGATGCAGCAACGCTTGCAAAGGCAATCCTCTCCGCGTAAGACAAAATATCGCGCGCGTACACAGGCATACACAACACGGGCAGAAGCTGTCAATTATTCACTCGGGCTCAACAACGCAAAGCTCGCGCGAGCCAACTCGAGAGAGAGGGAGAGAGAGAGGGAGAGAGGGAGAGCAGCTTGTTTGACTTACGCGCCCTTTCGCTGCGTTATGCGTGAGCAAATAAATATACAATATACACGCGGAGGAGGCTGCTGCTGCTGCTGAGCCCACGGCCGAGTGCACATGCACACGTGTTTGCCTTGGCTAATGAATTTCCCGGGTGCGCGTGCGCGCGCTGCTCCGAGAGAGAGAGAGAGAGAGAGAGAGAGAGAGAGAGAGAGAGAGAGAGAGAGAGAGAGAGAGAGAGAGAGAGAGAGAGCCGAGAGTGACCTCGTAATTGGGTCGTGAGAGCGAGGAAGCAGCGCCCGGCTGCAGTACGGAGTTACTGAATATTAGCTCTGCGCGGTCTTTGGTTCTGGATTGTGTTTTTCTTAAGTTGTGGGAATTGGCGGGTTGTGTTTTTGTTTGCTAGGGGGTGTTGTGGATGGGGTTTCGTTTTGTTTAAGATAGTGTTTTAAGTCGATACTTCCGTACCGACTGTGCGGATGTCGATTGGATACTCGTGTAATTGGATGGTGTCAATTGGATTTTTGCCTAGAAGATTTACAGCATGGATCGAATAAATAATGAAAAATATGGGTTATCGAAATTAGGCTAGAATTTACCTTTTCTTCATATATATTGTGCTAACTTTGGGTGATCATACTTAATTTCGGTCGAAAGATAAATCCGACTTCAGAAGCGAAAAGAGAAAGTCTTTCCCGTCAGAAATCATATAATTTCATCATTTATCATATAGTGTATACAACAATGTTTATTTACGTGATGTGATCCATTAAAAAATATTACAAATTTCGGAAAAAACGCTTTTATAGAGCTTTGAAAATATTACAAGTAACCTATAGTTAAATGTTTAACGATGTTTTATTCGTATTTGTCACAGAGAAATGGGTTTAAAGAAACCTTTTTACATCCTTTTAATACTTTAAAAATAAATTTATTGAAATTTAATATCATTGAGTGATTTTATGAACTTTATAGCACACTAACCTCAAAATGCCAACTTTATTGTCGATTTTGAGGTTGTTGTGCTATAAAATATCGTATGAGACTGTTGTGGGAGGTGTTTTTCTACCTTGCTCGATTTTCTCACTCGCTTCGCTCGTGCGAAAACCCTCGAGCAAGGTAGAAAACCATCTCCCACAACAGTGTCATAATATACTATTATGATCTTCATGTAATATGTCAACCAAAATCGAGTAATTCACGGTACTTTGAAAACCAAGTGCCCAAAAATTCGATGTATACCATTGCGCAGGGTAAATACGGGCCAATTCGAGTACAGTCCAGGATTTAGGTAGTGATAATAATGCGAGTTTGGAAGAGATAGACGTATATGTTTCGCATATCATTACATTTACTGTATTTCGACTGGTATCGTCGATGAATCATGTTTGAATTGCGATACTTTATCGGGGCTATTAATACAGAGTTTCGAGAATACAGATCAAAGGGCTTTCAATGCATTTGATTTTGTATACACTTTCTAAATATGGAATTGAAAGAATTTGCAATGGCTCGTTGAGTTTGTAGTATACGTAAATGTGTGTAACGTATGACAAGAATTTAATGACGAAAAACGTAGATATTTCATTACATTATTGCAAAAATGTTAAATCATATCATTTTATTGAACAAACACAGAAAGAAATGTTTTGGGGAACCTCCAGACTAACCAGAAGATTATACAGAATTTTCTGCAGAATGCACAGGCTAGTTTTAACTACTTTAAAACTTAAAAGTAGTAGTATTTAAATTACTTTGTATTTTTAATTTTTCAGTATTAGTAAATTTAAATATATCATATATACTGTAAAAAATCTCTGTCAAATTATCTTAATCATAGATCTATACACAAGCTCAATTGTATCGCTGTCAGCCCCGTATACGAATTCCTAATTCATTACATCCCCAATATCTCATGCAACGACGCATATATATCTCCGTCCCCGCTACGCGGCCTTCCTCCCCGCAAGTCAAACTAACACAGAGAGAGGTTCACGACGACGTACATATTATACGAATATATTTAAATGATATTAACCGCTCCGTCAGGTCCTCGCGCAATCCGCTAAGCCTTCATCGTAATAAACATCGAACCGCTCAAAGGCCCATAGGCGCGGAGAGAGGCGCGTGAATTATCCGATCGAAGAAACAATGAAACATCCGACGCAGCCAAAACGGAAACACGCGCGCGCGTACCTAATTACAGGCGTAGTATTGACGATTCGCCGGGCGGGACTAGGTCGCGCGACTCGGCGAGGTTATATATATATATATATATGTATATACGAGTACGTTTTCCAGCGAACTACCAGTAATCAGATTGTTGCACGGGCTTGCGCGCGTATGTATAAGCGATATACCTCGGAAAGAGACGGACGGATAAACAAAGCTTGCTGCTCAGCGCGATTACGTGGATGTGGCGCGCCATGTGCAGTGCGTCTATATGTGTGTATACAGAGGAATTTGCGAAGCTGAAACGTCTATTTCCGATGATTAGAGCAGGATTAGTTACGGCTTTCTGTGTGCTTAGTTAGATGGATTTTTAAGAACTGTGATATGATTGATGTTTATGGAGCAGGACGAATTGGAGAGAAATTCAACTGTTTTGATAATAAATTAGTAAGTTGTAATTTATAATTTAATCGAATCGAAAATGCTAAAATTTAATAAAATTCATACAAAATAATGTGTGAACATTGAAGTCTAACGGTACATGAGAAATAAAATCCGCGAAAATTATACTATTAGTAATATTAATAATATAATAAATTGCTTATAATATCGATTATAGTAGAAGTATTATAATATTATGCTATATATGGTATTGCAAACACGTGCGTTCAATCACAAAGCTTGTAAAAATTATTTGTTGTGCAATAACTTTTCAGCGCTTGCATTTTACTTTATTTCAACTAAACGACGGGTCACATGGGCTGATATATATGCTTCAGAACTACGTTAATATATTACAAATATGCGTATGCAAAACCTCGTTGTTATATTTATACTTTAAAAAATTCAAGTTATACGCAGATTTTAATATCTTCTTCCCTTAATTTAAAAATGGAATGTGAATCAAAAAAATCTATGTTATGTCCAGTTTTTAAAATTACACAGTTAATTTTATTTTCATTGCACTGGAGCACACAAATAATTTGTTTCGAGAAAAGATAACAAGCAAAGTCTTTGAGACCGCTAATTAAGTAGTGCAACAAAGCAAGACTTGCGCCTGCACAGCTCGTTACTTACAATTTGCAAACAAGTAAATCTCTCAGCAAGGCGTAATAGCTATGCAACTAAGATGCTATAAAGTACTGCATATATAGCACAAAATAATGATAAAATATTATCCCATTTATTAAACGTTTTATACAATAGGACGTTAATCATATTTATCTCAAGGTTAAAGATACAAGTTAATAAAAAGAATTTGTGCAAGCTAAAAGAATTAAAGTTTAAAAACAAAAAAAGACATTAAAAACATAATGTTTAAAATTAACTTTTTAAATATTTGACCAAATAAACACCCATGGTCGCAATCTATTCTCCGTACAAAAAAGCATCCGACTAGCCAATCAAAACAACAGCTTAGCCCGGATTTGACTACACAATCATTCTACGCGCGGTAGCGAAACGAAAACGAACTCAATCGTATAAGAAAGTCTCTCCTTTGAGGCCACTAATTAATCCCGCGAACAAAGCAATACCCGGCGCATCCGAGGAACCTCATTACTCGCGAATTTCGAATGCGTTCGGCTCGGCGCGTCTAGTCACTCATAGTCTGGTCCTCCGTCAAGGAAGACGCGGCTTGTCCCGCTTTTCCGGCTAAGAAGCCAAAGTACAAAAGCAGCGCAAAGGAAACAAGACGCGCAGCAGTGGCGGCAGCAGAGCGAGCAAAGCAAAGCAGCAAGTCTGGAAAAAGGCCGAGCAAGAAATGAAATGCACGGATTTGTCGTCCTCGTCGTCGCTTCGGGCCACGAGGAAAGCGTAACTTCGTTAGCCAAAGAGGAAAATTGTGTTGTGTATAATTATATACACGCGTAGGCATTCCGAGAAGAAGAGATCGGTCCGTTTTGCAGCCCGGCTCTCCGTATATTAAGCTGCGGGGTGACGCGAGGTAAATTCATTAACGAGGGCAAAGCGAGGACGCGCAAACGTTGTCGTCGACGTCTAAGACGCGCAAGGCACAAAGGCAAAGCGCGCGTACACCGAGAGCCCGCGGGGCCTTCTTGTCTCTGAGAAAAAAAATTTTTTGTTCTTTATTTTATACTGCGACAGTTTTTCTTTGTGGGGCTGGAGCTGCGTGGCTGTGCGGCTTAAGCGAGGAGAGGTGAGGAGCGTCCGCGTTATGTATGAGGCGGGCGTGTGGCGGAAGGAAGGATTTTTGCCCGCGAAAAGAAACTTGCAAGAAGCTGGGGCTGCGAAAGATTCTTTTTAAAGAGCTCTTAATTGCTTCGCGCCGCACTGATGAAATTATCAAAGTTTTACGGAATTAAATTACTCGGACGTGGGGACATTTCGGTGAGAATTGTTTTTTGCGCTCGCGAAATAACTGGCAATTTGAAGGATCAAACAGAATTAAAACGATGTGTAAATAATGCATTTTCTCCAATATATGAATACTTATGGAACAGGGGTACTTGCAGCTTAACTTTGAGGCTGTACAAATCTCCAAATTACAGAAATTAATTCATTTCTCATTTAACGTTTTTTAGTAAATAAGCGTATTCCACTTATACAGAATATTTAAATTTTCTTAAACATTATTCGCGAAGATAATCAAAAGGTGGTAAAACGTTACCTTGTGACACATTTTTTTTAATGCTCTCAACTGTTGCATTTGTTCTTTTTATGCGCAAAATATGTTTACTATTTTATGTCTATTACACGCAAATATTAGCTAAATTTAAATGTTCAAATATTGATAATCTTTATTGATAAACAAACAAATATATACAAATTTAGCTGTAAATGACTAAAGTAGTGTGAGAATAAAGGGGTATTTAAATATTCGAAAAGATAAAATTGCATAAAAGTAAATTCGGAAAAATATTTTATGGAAAATGGAAGATTCTGAAAAGTTAAATTGGGAAAGTAAAAATTTCGGAAAATATTAGCATTGAATATAAAAATATTGAAAGACCAAAGTGTAGAAAAAAAATTCGTAAGGGTGAATGGAGAATAAAAATTCGTAGAACCAAAATACTGAACTTCAATAATTTTATAGATTAAAATATTGAAAATTGTTCATTTGCTTTTTCTTAAATATACGGGTATAACTGTCCTTACCAAGTTAGCAGGTTGCACATAATATTTTCAATAGGTATTTTAATCTATAAAATTATTAATTTTCAATATTCTGGCTGTATGAATTTTTATTTTCCATATTTTCACCCTTATGATTTATTTTTTTTATACTTTGATTTTTTAATATTTCTATATTCAATACTAATATTTTCCGAATTTTTTTCTTTTCAAATTTAACTTTTCAAAATTTTCCATTATCCATAAAATATCTTTCTGAATTTTACTTTTATGCAATTTTATCATTCCGAATATTTAACTACTCCCCGAGCAACAATACTAAGCATTTTATTAAACAAATAAATAAATAAATTGTATATAACAAAACAGAAATTAACTATGTTTTAAAAACAGTACACTTACAAATTTGGCGGTCTGCGCTGACAGCATATCGGCGTACTGGATGAGAGCCTGGAACGAGCCTAGAAAATAAAAGCAAAAACCGTTTAATCAAATATCCGACGCTATTTCCACAATCCACCTATAACGTAACCTACGCTTAAAACTCTTTCGACTCTCAACAACGATCATTCAATTACTTCCATTGTAAAAGTTTCGAATTCCCAACGACTAATCAGCTTTTCCCAAACAACGGAAAAAAAATCAACTTGAAATCGCATTGCCCGCGTTAAATGAGAAAACCTCTGTAGTCGCAATTTTTATGATAATTAGCCGTTATCCAAACTCAATTTCGAAATAACGCAATTTTTGCTGAAAATTCGAGCCTTTGACGTCGCACAGCGGCGCGCGCGCGTATGGCTTTATGCACTCGACAAGTAATTTCATAGTTAATTTTTTTATCTCGCGGGAACTTCGCGACTGGCGCAGCGCGCAGCGAAAGAAAAAACAACGCCAGAGACGAGACAGCGAGTGAGAGAAAAAGGTACAAAGTAACCGCGAGTCCAGCTTAATTAGAAGCGAAAAGCCAAACGGACAGGCTAATTAAATAAGCGAGTAGCGGCCGCCCACTTGATCCTCCCTCCCGGCGCGCTCACACAAACATACGGAATACTTGGGTGAGGTAAAAAAGATATATACATCGCGTTTGATGTAACATTCGAGGGTATATACCAAAGTTGCCGCGCGCCGCGAGCTCGCCCGGCGCCGAAGCATTTTGGATGTTTTGCGCGCGCCACCCGACTTTCAGCGCGTAAGTTAATTAAGCACGCGCCCTTTGTGACGAGTAGCGCGCGAGTCTCAAAGTTTGACGATGGACGGCGACAAAAATGGGCGCTGATGCGCGGAAAATTGTCGCTGCGTGTCTTATTTCATATGGGAGAGTGACGCGTAAGTGTTACTAGGATAATTCGCTACGGCGATGCTTGCTTGGAGGATTTTTCATTCATTAGGATAAATTGTTTATCTTTAAATTTAAGAAATTTTAACGTAACAAAATGCACGTAATAAAATGCAGCTTCTTTTTATAAATGTTACTTCAAATTAGGCTTATTCCATTTTACAAAATTTGGAAGAAAGCGATACACTATTTTTCTCACAAGTGTATTTTGTACTGTAGCCATATGACATATTTGGCACATAACAAATATATTGCAAAAAAATTATTTTACATATTGAAAGACAATATTGTACGTAAATTGATACTTACTGTTCTTTGTGAACGTGACGATTTTCAGAACCTTTCCGTACCGCGTGAAAATCTGCAACAGAAAACAGAAAAAAATCTCGTTACTTCCTTGTGCAAATATATGCATTGCGATGATTTCATCATATCCTGCCAAACGCCAATCATTCGCTACAAACACAAAAAAAAGAGACACAAAAAAGAGATCGACGATAGGACGAGCGCGTGCGCGCCGAGGACTAATATGTCGCTATTAATTGCTCTCGCTTGATTGCATTTCTCTACGTGCAAATTTGTACGTAACGACGTACCCGCGACTGTGCTCGGCTGCGCTGGATCGTCGGTCTGCACTCGAACGCGCGTGTGTGTGTTTGTTCGAGGCAAGCCGATGATCGTGTCATTGCCGCGAGAGCAAATATTTGCATCACTCATTGCGCTTCCGCGTATCTAGTCGATACATATGTTGCCCCAGACAACTTTCCAGGCGTCCCTCGACTTGCGTGTCTTTTTTCGGGTTACAATTTCGCCCGCTTACTTTAGCTTTTCGAGACGATGGTATCATTTATATTTTTCGGAGCAGTATTGGTTAATCGTGTATAGATTATTTCGGTAATACAAGATAATTTATACATTTTCATCAATTATTATACTTGTATGGATGATACACAAAGTATAATAGAAAATATTACTCATTTGCATCAACGTAACTATGAATTTTTAAAACATATATTAGAGAATATGTAACGAAGTTAAAAATATTTAAAATGTATTAAAAATAGAAAAAACTTATAACATTTGTATGTAAAAATTATTTAAATTTTAAAATGTTGATAATAGTGACGTTTTCTAATTCGGAGCAGAATCTAAAGTAAACTTGTAAGAATATGAAAATTGCAGTAATTCATTTGCACTTTTAGTAATTTCTACAGCAACTTTCGACGATAAAATCATTTGCTTAGTCGAAACATAATTGACTAATGAACACGGCAAATTATTTAAATAGCGCAGTAATTTGGTCCATTTAATTAGACTAATTCGGAAAATATATGCGAGAGCCCGCGGGAGCTTTGACTCGCGGCCGAATAGCGATGCACATTATTTGCGCGTTTATACCTTGGGTAAGTTTGTATTTCCGCAGCCAAGAGCTATTACTCTCGGTTCCGTTGATAATCGAGCGGCGAATCCGCGCAATCCGCGTTAATGCGGGTTGCGCGCCGCCACTGTGTTAATTCTTCGATCTAATTTCCTATTTCTATACGGTCTATTTAAAACTTTTGCACAGTTGTATATCATTTTCGCTGTCTGGTGATACAAAAGCGGTTTTTATGTAGTCTAGATTAAATTCAAGATGCTTTTGAATAGCTCAGATACAGTAAAACTGATTAATAGTAACAGATTTATTGCTATAATGAAACATCCTTTCGGAATATCGGATTCAACGTATGATTTGTATGCAGGCGGATTTTAATTAAAAAAGAACTCTAATTGAATTACTGATTGAACAAAAAATCCACGGAATAAATTTTATTTTATACCCATATATCAGCGAGATTATTTTTGCAAATAAATTGTTTTTCAAAAAAGTTAACTCTATTTTCAATGTTTGTAATGGAAAAACAATTTCCTATTTAAAGTGTACTTCAGCAATGTACATTTTAAATTATTCGTACTTCTGCATCAGCTCTCCATAAATTTTACAGATTAAAATACTGTATTTCTTGTTACAGTAAAAAGCAAACACACATGCCCGAAAAAAAGTTGTTTCTCACTCCGCGGAATTCAAAAGAAATTGGACACGTTTAATCCACACACGTACTTTATTTTCCATCAGCAGCTCGACATTCCCGCAGCAACGCCCGCGCCAGCACCTCGCCAATATATAACGCCGTTTTCACTTATATCCTTTTTCCTTTCACTTTTCCCTCCGCACCCCCTCGTCCACTGCGCACTCGTCCTCGTCGTTTACGTTTCTTTTTTTGCGTTGCCTCTCTTTTCCTACTACCAGCACAGCGCTACACGCGTCTTCCTCCCGGGGAGCTGGTGCACAGCTCCGCAGGCTTTTCTTAAAAATCGCGCGCGTATTCGTGCGCGTCGGTGCACTTTTACAAGAAACCCCACGGGAAATCAAGTCGCCGTTCACGTGCACGAGACTCTATACGTGTGTGTGTGTGTGTGTGTGTGTCGGTGCGGTGGAGAAGAGAGGAAGGCCAAACGCTCGCGAGAACTATCGCTAATATTTTATTTGCTCGACGGGCTTTATTTTGTCGCCGCTTCCAGTCGGTTGGCCAGCCACTGCTACCCCTGGCTGCCCCCACACCACTTGCCAAGGTGATTTCGCGTGGACAGCTTTTCTCGGCGCTTCTATTTGGCTTTTTTTCTACGCCCGTTCCCTCGCTTTTCTAGCGCTTCGGCCAGTTTTTTACTCTTTATTTTTCGCGTATCGAGAAGCGGTATGTATATAGATCGAGGCGCTTATTTTTAGGAGGCTGTTGTTGATTCGATTATCTTTGTTTTTCTTGTATTGTTTACTCGAGGGCGGGATAAAATTGTCTACA